>CAWUFW010007329.1:600000-1022751 GCA_963921515.1 Calotriton arnoldi | reverse complement strand
CCTCGTGCCACAGGTCCCACTTGTATTGGCCGCTCAGCCCGTGCCCACATCGTCGTCGTCGTGTGCCATACTCATCCAGCCTCGGAAGCAGTTCCATGCTCAGCAGACACTCATGTTGCCGTGGCGTTGCCGCTTGACGAATATGCAGTCAGTCCCCATCAGCACGCCCGCAAGTCATTGGGGCCTAGATCCCCATGTGCATGCACATGGCAGTGGTATGTCTCACTTGCCATTGCCATTGTTGGGAGACCTGTGTAAGTGTATTGTGGCCGTGCCGTCCCAGCTTGACAGCTGGGCTGTGGCTCATGTGCTTGCTCAGTCATGTCAGTGATGTGTATGCGAAATTGCTATGTGCCGTGTTGCTTTGACATGTGTCCTCTGCCATTTAACCCAGGCGGAGACCGAACATTGACCGCCCATACCAATTGCTGGCGGACATGGACGATACAGAGGTAATCAGGAAGTTTCGGCTGGACAGGCCAACTCTGCATCGACTGTGTGCCATGTTAGAGCCCCATCTCCGTCCCCGCAGGGTGTATCCGACTGCTGTCACCCCCACGGCTAAGGTGATGGCCGCCATGCATTTCTTCGCCACTGGGTCATTCCAGCACACAGTGGGCAGTGGAGGAGGGATGTCCCAGCCCATGTTCAGCAAGGTGCTGAGGGATGTACTGGCAGCCATGATGCTGTACCGGAACAGGTACATCAGATTCCCCAGGGCTCGTGAATTGGCGGCAGTGAAGGGTGCATTCTATGCCCTTGGCAGAATCCCACACGTCGTGGGAGCCATTGACTGCACTCATGTTGGCCTTGTTCCACCACAGGCCACTGAGCACCTGTACCGCAACAGGAAGCACACGCACTCCCTGAATGTGCAAGTGGTGTGCCTTGCGGACATGGTGATCACCCACGTGTGTGCCAAGTTTCCAGGCTCGGCACATGACGCACACATAATGCGCAACAGCATCTTGCCACGACTGATGGCCAATCTGCAACAGGATCGTGCCTGTATTGTCGGTGAGTATGTGGAGTGGTGTAGCGTGCTGGTTGTGCGATGCTGTCCCCTGTCCAGTTGGAATAGCTACGGTTCTCTGTGTCCCTCACACCCAGGTGACTCTGCGTATCCGAATGGGGCATGGCTGCTCAGTCCATTGAGGAATCCTCGCACCCCAGCAGACGATCGATACAATGAGGCACATGGGAGGACCAGACGTGTGGTCGAGCGTACCTTTGGCCTCCTCAAGTCCAGGTTCAGGTGCCTGGACCGCACCGGGGGTGCACTGGCGTACTCCCCACAGAAGGTGTGCCAGATAGTGGTGGCGTGCTGCATGCTGCACAATCTGGCCATTCGGAAGCAGATCCCCCTCATTGTGGATGACGGAGATCAACCAGGGCCCCAGCCCGCAGACCAGGACAGCTCGAGTGAGGTGGACAGCGGAGAGGAGGAAGCTGGGAATGTGCGCCAGCAGCTCATCGCCCGCTACTTCACTTGACGGTGAGTGTCCATGTACGACGGATGATGTGTCTGTATCTGTGCAGGTGTGTGTGTGCTGTGTCAGGGTGGCCGTATGTTCACTGCGTGCAGTGTGTCAACGCTCCATGGCCAGGGTAGTATGCCACTGTTGGTGACTGTGGCATTGTGCCCTATTGCTCTGTGCGATGTGTGTACATTGCTTGTAGTTGTTGACATGTACTGTGTGATGGGTGTGTGACACACTCATTGAATGTGCTCCTGTTCTGTCTCCCACCCCTAGGTCCCTACAGGCCCTCCGGATTCCATTGCCATGCCACGCATCAGGTGCCCTTCCGCCCAAGGTGGCCGTTGTATTCCGTACAAATAAAACACAGGGCACAAACAGCAGTTAGTGAATAAGGTGCATTTATTACGAACTGTGACATGTGATTGTGTGTAAGGTGATAACAAAAGTGGTGCGTGCAGTGACAATGAGCTGTCGGTCATGGCTGCGTGATGATCAGGGTGTACCCACTGGTTCTATGTCCATAGTCCAACACACACATGCCATCCAGCTGGCTGTGTGGAGTGGGATCGTAGAGCAAGTCAATGCAGTGGCTGGTCAAGGAAGGCTGGCGGAAGGCTGGCTGGCTGCCTCACTTGCGACTGGAGCGTGCGAAGTCCTCCCGGGAGATCTGTTTCCTCTTCGGACGGCCCCTTCCACGTTTGGGAGGGGGGTGTGGTGGCGACCTGCTGGTGGTGGGTGAGGTGTGCTCACTGGCTGTGGACGCAGGGGAAGTGGACACTGCTGGCCGACCCTGCGCCCTAGCAGGTGGTGGCGGAGGTGGTGTTGCTGGCCTTGCCTGTGACCCCACCGCCACCACCAGCTGGCCCATGAGGTCCACGAGTTGGTCCATACGGGACACGAATTGGCCCATATGGGCGTCCATGGACCTCAGCACCCCCAGCACCTCCCACGTGTCAGTAGCAGACCTGGCCCATTGTCCTTGGGCCTCTTCATAGGCCCCAAGGACTCTGGCCATTTGAGGCAGGGCATGGCTCCCAGGGGAGGCTGGCGTTTCCCTGACCCTGCTCCTCCTACCAGTCCTGCTGCCACCGGCCTGCCCACTAGCCACATTGCTCACCACGGTCCTCGCTGTGGCTCCCAGGGTGGATCCAGTCGGCCGGGCCACCACCTGCGCTGGGGCTGGTGCCAGCGAAGACGTGGTGGTGGTGGAGGCGGTGGTGGTCGGTGCGGCGATGGTGGCGGTTGCGGCAGTGGTAGTGGCCGCAATGACCGTGGGTGTGGCCGCAACGACAGTGGCAGCAGGGGACTGGGACTGTTCAGCATCCCTGGATGATGGGTTGGTGGGTAGGAGGGGTCCTGGGGAGCGGCTGGGCCCTGCCACGCCAGATGGGCCAGCTTGGTGGTCCGTGTCCGAAGAGGTGGACAGATCCTCCAGATCCGTGTGTCCTCGTTGGGGGCTTGTAGGCTGGCTGTGCTGGCTGCTGTCTCCATCCCCAGCGTCCAGCAGTTCGTCACCTGTGGAGAAAATGAGATTTGTTATTGTGTTGCACCTGGCGAAGTATGTATTAGTCGTCTGACATTGGCAGTTCGTGCAATCTCGTACATGGGTTTCCCGGAGGCGAGTGTGTGGCTGTGGCATCTGTAGTTGTGTGTGCTAGGCAATGGGACTGTGTGCTGTGCACATGTGGCATGGGACGGATTGGCCATGCCGATGGGTGTGTTGCTTTGCCCCTACTCATTGTGACTCTGGTGTATGCGGGCTCCTGGCCCATCCTGGGTCTGGTTAGTACTTTGCTTTTGGAGTTCATATGGAACGCTTAGGAACGCATATGGCAACATGGGGGCCATGCCCCAGATTCGCATTTGGGATGGAATATGCTTTTGGGGTTCAAATGGAACGCTTAGGAACGCATATGGCAACATGGGGGCCATGCCCCAGATTCGCATTTGGGAGGGGATATGCTTTTGGGGTTCAAATGGAACGCTTAGGAACGCATATGGCAACATGGGGGCCATGCCCCAGATTCGCATTTGGGATGGAATATGCTTTTGGGGTTCAAATGGAACGCTTAGGAACGCATATGGCAACATGGGGGCCATGCCCCAGATTCGCATTTGGGAGGGGATATGCTTTTGGGGTACATGCTGTGAGCCATGGGTGCCGAACGTGACATGTGTTGTGGCAGCATGACAGTGCATGGTCTGAGGTGTGTGCATGCCTGACATGCCCTGCATATTTGCTGTCTGTTGTGGTTACTGGACATGGCATTGGACGCATCGTTATGAGTGAGTGATAGTTGTGTGCCAGCCAACGTATTGCAGTTGTCCCATCTCCTTGGTGTGCGTGCTGCCCTGTGCCATGTGCATCACTGCAGTGCTCGGGGGGTGTGGCCCATGTTGTGTGTTGTTGCTCACAGTGTGTCGTGCGCTTAATTGACTTCTGGCACATGGTTGGTCATGGGCATGTGTCTTAGCGTGACTGCTGTATGTGTGGCAGCTGTGCGGATGACATGCCTTTCATGTGACTGGGGCTGACGGATGGGATGGATGGTATGTTGTATGTGCATGGTGTGTCTGTGAGTTTGATGGGTTCAGTGGTGTTCGTGTGCATTTCTGTTGTTCCGCTCTGTTGCGTCTAGTGTTGTTTGTCTTACATAGGCGTAGTTGTGGGGTGTGGGGTTGACAGGCAGTGGGGGCTACATGGACAGGACTTCAATGGTGTTTCGGTTGTGTGTGATGAGTTGCACAGTGGCTGCCGTGTGGGACTATATTCAGTGTGGCTTGTGCATGCAGACGTGGCTCCTTGGGTGTTGCTATGTCTGTGATGGGTCATGTGGGGTGTGAGTCTGCTGTTCATGTCCGTGTGCACATTGTTCACTTGTTCGTGACGGTGGGCGGTGCTGCGTGTCCGTGTGCTACGTGACATGTCCCATGTGTTGGTGGTGTTATGGTCCTCATGCCTCCAGTAATCCAGCCCTGTCCAGTTTCCCACCTGCAAGTTGTTTGTGCGTGCACTGTACTGGATGCCACATGGCTCTAAGCGGGGGGTGCTCCATGTTGCAGGTCTGTGGGGGTGGGGGGTGTAGTGGGTCGTGGGGGTGGCTGTACACCCACTGACACCGATTGCTGTGGACCGTGATGTCTGCCTTTCGGCTGTCGTTGTGCACTGCGGTGGCTGACACGTGGCTGTGGGGTGTGGGGGATGCTCCTCCTTGCTGTGCTGTGGGACTGGGGCCTGGTGTGTGTTGTACTTGGGCTGTCCACCGTCCCACCCACTGCACTTTGTGTTCCTGCCACTTACCTGTTACTTGTCGGTTAGTGCAGCTGTGGCGGACACATGGGTGTGGTGGGTGCTCGTTGTGGCGCTTCTGGCATATTTGGGGACCTTATGGTGGTTACGTGGCTGGCTTAGTGTACACATGTCCCCACGCATCTTACAGTTGTTCGGTTTGGCCTGTGTGTGGTAGTGTCTGTTGCATGTGCGTGTGATGTGTTGTGTATTGTGTGCTGGACATGGGGGTGTTTGTCCCTGGGAGCTGTGGCATGGTGGTTGCGCATGTGAGTACATAGCGGTGTGCTAGTATACATTAGTTTGTACTTACCAGCCTCCACTCCCCCTGCTAATCCGGCGAGGATCTCCGGATGGATTACGACTCGCACCTTCTCCTCCCACGCTTTGAAGGTCTTAAAGAGCGCGGGATTCCCTCCGCCAGTGACGGCAGCCAGCTCTCTGTTTTTGCCCTCCTTCTTCTTGACCAGGCTCTTTACGTCATTCCAACGTTTGTTTATCTCGACTCTGTTCCTGGGCAGGGTCCCGACTGCATTGACCTGGTCTACGATCCGGGTCCACATTCTGTTTCTGGTGGCTAGTGGTGTGTGCTGGACCATGTTCCCATAGATTTGTGGGTACACCTTGATGATCTCGTCGACCATGACCGTCAGCTCCATGGGCATGAACTTGGGCATCCTTTGTGGTGCCATGGTGTTTGTGGTGCTGGTGCGGTGTGTGTTGTGTAATGTGCAGGGGGTTTGTGGTGCCGGTGTTTGGTGGTGGTGGTGGTGGTGGTGGTGTTTGGTGGTGGTGGTGGTGGTGGTGGTGGTTGTGATGTGTGCGTTTCTGTGGTGTGCTGCTGTCCTTGCTGTGTCACTGTGTCCTCTCCTCTCCTCTCTGGTTTGCAATGTAGCAAGGGGTTGTGGTCTGTGGGAGTGCTGCTTTTGTACTCACCTATGTGGGTGTGTCCTCATGGTCTGTTGTTTTCAGGTGTGTTGTGTCTGGGGTTCTGGCCTTTGTATTTTTTGTTTGTCCGGGGGGTGTTTTCGGGATGTGTACTGTGCTTGTGTATTTGTGTGTGCCTTGCTGTGTGGACTTGTTGGCCATGTTGTGTGCTATTGGTTTTGTGTGCGGATGGTTTCTGTGCAGGTACGTGGGCGCCATGGCTTCTGCCGTGTCGATTCTCATCGGCGTTGTTTGCGCTGGCGGGCGGTATATTTGTGGTTTTTCCGCGCTCATGGCGGTGCGATCGTAATTTCACGTGCGGTGTGTCGGCCGTGTGGGCGGGCGGTTTTGTGTTGTCGTGCGTGTTTCCGTCCGTGGCGGGCGGTTTGACTCCGACTCGGACGATGGCGGGCGGTATTTTGTGTGATTTTTCCGCCGATGGCGGTTTTCGGTTTGTGTACTCATAATGGCGTGGTCGGTGTTCAGGCGGTGTGTGCGGGCGGATTTTTGCCGCTTCCATGCCTGGCGGATTTTTTTACGCCGGGTATCGTAATAAGCCCCATAGTTGTTAAAAATATCGATTTTTTATTTATGTTATGTATTTTAGTACATATTTTATCTGTTTGTGATGTATGATTTTTGTATAAGATTTGTTTGTATTTTTAATATCTGTGTTACATTTTTAGTAGTTATTAATTATTATTTCATTTGGTTTTTGCGTTTTTAGTTCTGTAGCGGGTTTTGGGTTTATAGGGGGAATAGGGTGGGAAGTAATTTAAGTATATCAAATTAATTGATTATTTTGAGTAGTTATTAATATTTTCTATAAGAATTTTGCATTTTAGTTCCATAGTGGGTTGTGGGTTTATAGGGGAATAGGGTGGGAAGTAATTTAATTATATTAAATGTATTGAATATTTTTTCATTTATTATCATTTGTTTAATTGAGATGTTATAGTGTTAAATGGGTGAATTAATTTATTAATAATTAATTAATAATTGGTTGTTAATTAATTTTAATTAGTTAATTGGTAATTAATTATGGTAATTGTATAATTAATTTTAGGTGTGTGTTGTGTTGTTTATAGGTGTAAAGGGTGGGAAGGTTGGGAAGTAATTTATTTTAAATTGATGAATTAATAATTAGTTGTTAAATAATTTTAATTAATTAATTATGGTAATTGTGTAATTAATTTTAGGTGTGTGTTGTGGTGTTTATAGGAGTAAAGTGTGGTAAGTATTTTGTGTATAATTAATTATTATATAGTTGTTAATTAATGTTAATTATTTGATATTTATTTTGTGTAATTGTTTTTTAATACAAACTTTATTAAGCTTTTCGGGTGTTTCATACAGATTATACATTTCAAAATATTCTTTTTAACATTTTTTATATCACAGTGTACATATCTTCTCATTGTTCTATTACTTATAACCTCTACTAACTGTTCGTTGGTATGTCTCAATTTACATCAATGGTAGGTATGCATGCTCGAATCGTTTGTATTTCAATAATAGATAGCAGTGTGTTAAACTATTAATTTTATAACCTCCCATCACCCCCCTCCCACTATATAACCAACCCCACAAACAGTTTCCCCCCCCCAAAAAAAACTTTTGCCGCTATGGTTTAATCACCCCTTTGCAGGTGTATAGTAGTACAGGGTAATCACGTCCGATATCATAGGGAAGGGTAAGGGGAGAGGGGGAAGGGGAAGGCGGAGGAGGGGGGGGACGAAAGAGGGGGGGGACGGAGACAACCACCAGAGACAGAGTTACTGTTATATTGGGAATCAGGCATTATCGATATGGTCACCCAATGTATCCCGGGGGTCCTCCAACACCTCTGCCGTTTCTGCTTTGAATTGTTCTACCAGTTGTGCCCAGTCTTGGGAGATTGGTCTTTTTCTCAGCCCTCTATATTCCTCACATTGAAGCGCTTCCCTTTCTGCCACAGCCCATCGAATAACTTCCTCTCTCCATTTACCTTCTTGCAGTGCTGTGTGGGATTTCCAGCGCTGTGTGATCAATCTTTTATCAAGCATCAGGGCTAATCCCACAAAGCAGCGTAGTAACGTCGCCTTCTTGGGGAGAGGAAATCGGCCTAGAAGGCAGGCCTCTATAGTATCCCAAGGTGAGCGCTCTGTTAGTAATGACAGGCTCTGAGTAACCTCCGACCAAAACCTCCCCAATATAGGACAGGACCATAACATGTGAATAAAGTCAGCATTATGATTAGAACATCTTGGGCAGGCAATATTAAAAAACATTGGATATACTCGATGTTAGCGTTCAAGAATCCGTATGCGTGATGATGACGCATGTTACTGCCATTAGGATGAAATTATATGCAAATATTGAGACCTCATTGGCTGTTTTACTGTTTGGTATACTAACAAGGGCTTACACATGGCTCATAAAGCCAGACCGCAGTCCCCCCTCACTGGTGTAAAAATAAGCGGTCATTAGGGCAAATGTGCCTCCCATGTATCAACTAAATAACTGAAACAGACTAATTAAAAAGAGGAAGGAAAAAGAAAAAAGAAAACAAGATAACTCTGCAATTGCTACTGCTCAAGTTCTAGAATATCGCATTTTCCCATGGTAGGGACTCGTTTAAACCCTTGTCCTTCGAGTCCAGCAAAAATATCCAGAATACTTCACGCTTTCTACGTATATTGGTACTATCCAAACCCTTCTGTGGACGTATTTTCTCCAAAATAGTCCAACGGAGGTCCTCTTCCGTATGATTTGCTTCCGTCCAATGGCTAACTAAGGGCGCTGTAGATTTGCCTCTCCTGATATTGGACTTGTGTTCTCCCAACCTGATTCTGCATTCTCTAGCCTTTTCCCCTACATATGTTAAGTTGCAAGGGCACAGGATTACATAAATACAGTTAGATGTCCTGCAGTTCATCATTTCTTTAAGATGTATAGTGCGGTAAGTTTTTAGTGTTAACAGGTTACATCAATCACATTTACTGTACAAAACGTACGTTTGATTTTTGTATCTCTAAATTAAATGAATCTTTGTACCTGTACTGATACACACAGTGAGGGGGCTTGGTGCACATTAAGTTTTTGTATTATAAATGCGATGTATGTATTGGTGTTTTGCGTGAGGATGTATGAGTTTGAATTTGTTTGACTGTTGTGAGTGGAAGGTCGTAATGGGATATGATGTTCTTATTGTTTATTTGTCATGAGAATTTTTATAAATACATCAATATATTTGTACTGAATCGAAATTAAAAAACAAAAAAATAATAAATCTAGTAATGTTTAAAATATCTGGATTGATGTGAATATTTGAATGGGTGGTCTAGCCAGAGTGGTCTACTTAATAAATTAGGACGTATAGCATGTTTTAAATTGAATAGGTAGAGTATTCCTTTTGTGTTTTTTTTGTCTGTAATTTCCCCCTGCATCTCTACCTACATCCAAATCCAGGGGTCCCCTTATTGATAGTGGTTGTTCCAACACTAAGGCCCATTCTCTATCCTCCAATTCCCTTACTAATACTGTCTCCCATTTTTGCTGAAGAGGCAGTAGTGGAGTATTCAGATGTTCCCGCAACCCTCGGTATAGCCACCTAACAAGGTGGGATCCATGCCCCATTATGTGAATGGTCTTCAACAATTGAAAGGTGGGAGGTTCTTTCTGATCCACCAACCAATATTTCCGAATGAATTGCGTAATTGCTGCATGCGTGAGGAATAAGGTTTCTGGTACTGCATTAGTACGCACAAATTCATTATGGGGCATCAGGTTACCATCTAAGAATACGTCACCAACCGTCTCTGTACCGGCTTGTGTCCAACTCCTTAGCCGAGTCATTGATAATATTCCACGTCTGGTGGGTAGGCCACAGAGTGGGATATTCAGGGCATATGGGAAAGGTAATTTTGCATATGTTTGTGCCTGTTTCCAGTAATGAATTGCTATCTGCAGGAGAAAGGGGGTTCTTGCATCCTTTCAACACCAGGGCATAACAGAGCTTGTAGAGTTCCGCGCCGCAAACGGTCAGGAGAATATCCTATTTCAAATAAGTAATGGCCTGCCAACCAATATGCTAGCCATTGCAGTTGCCCAACTATGCAATATGCCTTAAAATCAGGAGCCCCCATACCGCCTGCGGTACTCAGAAGCTGCATCTTGAACAACGCTAGCCTGTGCCTGCCCGTTCCCCAAAATAAAGATGATAACAAGGCATCTAACGTTTTAAAAATCCATGCCGGGAGAACAACAGGGAGGTTCACAAAGTGATAGAGGAGTCTGGGCAGCATGACCATTTTAGACACAGCCAAACGGCCCGCCACTGTCAATGGCAAAGTATTCCAAAACGAGATCTGGGAACGGAGCGAATTAATAGTTCTAACCATATTCCCATCTATAGTGTCTGCACTGGTCCTGTAGATGTGTATCCCTAGATATTTGAAAGTTGTGGGTTCCAATTTGAACTGCATTTGGCCAAATTGCAAATAGGGTCTATTATAAGTATCGTAAAAGGAATACGCCACCGATTTTGAGGCGTTAAGATATAATCCGGATAATTCCCCGTACCGTGAAAACACGGCAGCTATCGTGTGCATGTCTTTGTTCAAATCGTTAAAATACAGCAGCATATCATCTGCATAGAGTGATACAGAATGAATTGTCTCATCTATTGAAATACCGTATGGGACCATAATATGATGCAGGTGTTGTGCTAGGGGCTCTAATGCTAGTACAAACAATAAGGGCGACAGGGGGCATCCTTGGCGTGTTCCACAATATTTTTGATATGCGGGCGAGATAGTTGTCCCAGTCTTGGCACGGGCTGTAGGGTTGATGTATAGCAATTTTACCCAATTGCAGTATTCAGGGGGTAGTCCAAATTTGGCCAGCACGGCCAGCATATAAGGCCAACTCAGGGTATCAAAAGCTTGGCATATATCTAGTGATAAACAACCAGCTAATGGCGCTGATGCCAAAGCTGTATGCATCAGGGCATGCAGCCGGCGAATATTTAGTGAGGTGCTGCGTTTGGGTATAAACCCACATTGATCCGTATGTATTAACTTGGGAAGTAAGGGGAGTAATCTAGATGCCAAGATTTTACTAAGTATTTTGTACTCAGTATTAAGGATTGATAGGGGCCTATAGGACGTAAGTTCAGTCGGGACCTTATATGGTTTCAGCAGGGATGTGACTAATGCTTCTCTAGAAGTAGGTGGCAGCGAGCCTTTAGTAAGTGAGGTAGTGTAAAGTTGTAGTAATTTGGGAATTAATGTTGCTGCAAAAGTTGAATAAAATTCAATAGGGAGCCCAGCCGAGCCCGGTGTCTTATTACGGGCTAATGCCTTTATAGCCACACGGATCTCTGCTGCAGTGATCGGAGCGGCCAACTCCTCGACGTTTGAATCTGAGATAGAGGAGAGTTCAACATCCTCAAGGAAACAAGTAGTTGCTTCTGTCATGTCTAGGGAGGGGGCAGTGTACAGACTTGTGTAGTGTTCCTGAAAGGTTTTATTTATTTCAGCCTGGGAAGTGATCAATGTGCGCTGGGCATTATTTATCAGCAGTATGGGAGTGGAGTTCGTTTGGGGTTTTATCAATTGTGCTAACAATGTGCTAGCTCCATCAGCTTCAGCGTGCGTGCGAAGTGTGTATGTGTTCAAGTCGATCGTCCTTAAACGTTCTAACAATTCCGCATACTTTATCCTGGCCTCCTGTAGGTTTTCTGCCCCGTCTGCGCTTACTTGAGCCGCCACCTCTTTTGCCTGCAAAATTTCCTCTAGCTCTGTTATGTCTCTAACCGTCTCCCTCCTGTATCCCACCAAGGACCCCATGGAGACTCCCCGTATTGTTACATTAAAAGCCTCCCATTCTAAGGATCTGGTCGTGCCCTCATTTCCTTCAAAATATGTGGATATAGCAGTAGCCAATGTGACCCGGAACACCTGATCTTCTAAATGTAGAGGCTGCAATCGCCATGTTGGGATAGGCGTGGGGGAACGACCCCAATTTAGCATTAACTCTATGGGATTATGATCCGATATGGTCTTACTCAGATAAGTACACTGCTTAATGTTCGAGGATAAATCTGGTGTACAAAGGAAGTGTTCTAAGCGGGTATGTAACTTGTGCTGGTGGGAATAAAAGGAATATTCCTGCATGTTAACATGCAGGGACCTCCAGACATCGAATAAATTCCAACCCTGCACCCATCGGGTCAAAGCTGCAGCTTGTGAATGAGCGTTAGTATTCGACAAGGGAGGATGAGAGCGGTCTAGGTACACATCAAACACTGCATTCAAGTCCCCACCTAATATCCATGGGTATTGAGACCAGTCCGAGAGCGCCCGGGACACCTGTGATAAAAAAGCATCTTGGTCCACATTTGGAGCATAAATGAAACCCAACACCACTTGTTTACCATCCAATGCCCCCCCGGATAAACACATATCTTCCTTGTTCATCTATTTTACTCTCACTGAGGGAGAAGGGAATTCCCGCCCGTATCCAAATTGCAGCCCCCCTAGAGAAGGCGGAATAAGCCGCTGCATAAATTTGGCCCCTCCAGCGCCTTTGTAACTTCATAGTTTCTGATGGTAGTAGATGTGTCTCCTGGAGATACACTATTTGGGCTTTACAGCGGTGGAGTTGTGCGGCTATTCTATGCCGCTTGTGAGTTGTTCCCATTCCCCGGACATTCCAGGATATGATAGTATGAGATTTGGCAATCGACATCATCAGGGCACAATTATAAAAACCTCCCCATCCCACCCCCCGCCCCCCAGACCACACCCCCACACCCCAACATCGGACAGTGCGGCAATAATGCAAACAATACAACTTTATCCCACTACTGGGTCCAACGATCTAACTTCGCTCGACCAAACTGTGTAAGAAAAGTCAACATAATACACTTTAAACAGTTGCTGTCGCCTGCGGGGGAGGCTGCGTATACCATTCGAAACTCAAACAGTACTCAATGAGTGGGAATGCCCAGAACAGGCCAGGCCAGGGGACTTACCAATCCATCCCTTTCGTTTGTCCAAAACATTATATCCATATTACATAGTAATGTAAATACTGGCTAACCTGACTGTGGGGTCATTGTTATGGCCTACGTGTAAGGCCTGCACATAGCAGTCTAACTGTTCGGAGACAATGTTCTATGTTATACACAATCATGTCATCCTAATGGATCATTGCTGAGCCACGTGGATTCCGATGGGAACAGTGCAACACTTCTGCCCGAGTCAGAGTCCGAATTTACCTCGTCAGAAGGACTTGTGCTAATAGGTGGACGAGAGGCACAGAGGGCAGTGGCGGATCGGAGGGCCTCCTGCCTACCTTCCATCACCTGCCGATGAGGCGGAGGACTGGCACCTGTACTCTGTGTGAGGAGACCCCTCCTGCGTCTCTGGGGGCTTGTTGCGACTTCGGCTGCGTTGATTCTAGACGTCTGGCAGGCAATGTATCTGGGAAGTTCCTGTCCAGCCAATCCCAAGCACTGTCCGGCGTGTCAAAAAATAAAGAACGTTGGTTATATATGATTTTTAATTTTGCTGGAAAGAGCAATGCAAATGTGAGGCCCGCTGCTCGGACCCGAGCTTTTACTTCCATGAATGAAAAGCCTTTACGCTGCACAGCTAGTGTGTAGTCGGGGAATATTGTGACTCTAGCGTTATCCACCTGTAGAGGGCCACTGTCTCTTGCCGCCTGCAATAAATGGTCTCGATCTCTGTAGTTCAGTATCCTGGCCAACATTGGGCGGGGATTTGCACCAGGTATTGGATGACGTGTGGGGACTCGGTGGGCTCGTTCGACAGTAAAATGCGCGGATAGACCCTCAGGGGCCACACTAGTTTTCAACCAGTCCTCTATGTAGGTTGTCAGGTTAGGGCCCTCTGATCCTTCCGGGAGGCCGACGATTCTAAGGTTATTACGCCGAGCCCGGCCTTCTGCATCATCCTCACGAGCCTGTAGAGATTCGATTTGCTGGCGCATTTGACTTAATTGTTCCTCGTGAGTTTTCACCTGTGGTACTATCGTTTCTAAAGTTTGCTCTGTGGACTTAACTTAGTCGGCTAATTTTCTATGATCGTCCTTGAGCAAGTTGAGTTCCACTGAGATCGTGCCCAATTGATTTTCAATCGCGGATCGCGAGTCTTGTATCTCTTTCAGGATCATGTCCAGTTTATCTACTGGGGGATTGGAGACAGCCCCCTTCTCTGCCCGATGTGGACGTTTGGATGAGTGCTCTGAGTGCGGTGAGTGCGACCCAGCCCTCCCGGATCTGGAGGCTGTCCTCGGCTTTCCTCTGCCCATGATTATGAAGGAGCTGGATTATTGAGAGGTACTTGATTATACGATGGCTTAATCCAATCTCCACGTCTACTCATTGCTCAGCCTATGTCCAAGTGAGGGCAGGGCCTCTGTTGTAAGACAACGATAAGGAGTCAGTGCCTCAGTCCAAATGTATCATTTGTAATTGAGCTCACGGTGATGTGGATCATTGCGAGAGCCCACCAATGTCCGACGCTAGCTACATGTAGCAGGGGTGTCCCTATTGTTTGATGCCTCAATGATGTCGCTTTGCTCTGCACTAGCCACTGAGGAGGGCGGTACAGTTCGTTCAAATTTTCAATGCTCAGCTTCCGTACTTTCTTCCGGGCGACGCCTCCGTTATATGCGTCTTACAAATCCGCTGTCTTGACACCAGAGCATCGCTCTGACCCTTCCACGAGCGGATCCCACCTATACTCGGCCATGCCTCCGGTCCCACACCACCCAGTGCCCCAATCAGACTCCTCCTCGGATAGTACCACCCTGGGCCTCAGCCGGGACTTGTCAGTGCATCCCGCCCAGTCTCAGATAGTAAATCCGATGCAAAATAAAGGTACTCACAGTCCGCGGAGATGAGGGTATATATGCCGGCACCCAGTTGTGGCCGTAAAGCTGTCCTTCATAAGGAACTCCAACACAGGCAGAAAGAAAGAAACGAACTGCGGCTGCACCACAGAATTTTCACCTTCTGGAGATATTAGTACTATGCGCTTCTGCTGCGTAGGAAATATCCCAGCTGGGGCCCAATCGTTGCGATCCTCTGTGGACCTCACCAGCCGGCCCCACATAGGTTCCAGGGTCTAATATGAGGGGATGTGATGCACCACGCTATGGTTTCGCCAGGGCGCCCATCTCAATAAGGGCTCCCAGCTCAGTTAGCGATCACCGACGGAGGGCCTCCACTGACCTGCAGCCTTCTGTTCACCAGGAGGGGCAAGCAGGAAAAGAGAGTCGGCCTCGGGGACCTCCGCGGTATCGCCGTATCAATTATTTCGGGGCTCAGCCAGCTACACAGCTTCTGCAGGGGCAGCGCAGGCCGATCTGGGGCACGATCAACCTGGTCCACAATAAAGTGCCCCCGGTAGGTCCTCGCTCCAGACACAGTTCCTGGGGCCCCACACGGTAACAACGGATTTGAAATCGCTACCCGAGAGTAGCGTTCACTGTGGGGGGGGGACCAGCAATACGGATAGACTCCGCCGGGTTGGTGGTCCGAGCGACACCACTCGGGGAGATTACCCTGCCGGTGGATTAGGCGAGGCAAATCGAGGGGGGGAGACGGTCACGCAGGTGGCAAACGGCCCGTCTACACTGCCCAATTAATACCCCCCATGATTGTACTGCAGTGCCAGGGGCACCCCAGGTCACACCAAGTGATACAAATCCCACCCGAGTACCTCGGAGTGTCTTCGGGCGATGAGCACAGGCTCCGGCTGCTGGGCCCGGTCCGGGGTCTCACGTATGTACACCAGCCGCCTCCAAGCTCCTCCGGCCCGGCCATGTACCAGGATAGACCGCTGCGTTATAGGCCCCTCCCACTTCTTAGGCCCAACACCTCACCGGAATCCATCACAACTCGAAACTCGGTTTCCCGGTCATCTCGGCCACTCGGGTCGACCGATTCAGCATTCCGCCTTTGGGCACTTATTCCCTGTGTCTCTACCAGTATTCGGATGGAGCAGGGAATGTCGGATTAAATAGGATTAGCTGCCCCGGCACGGAGCACGTCGCTTAAGCGACCACCATCTTGGGCTGCAAACCACGCCCCTTTCTTGTGTAATTGTTTATTTTTGTGTGTGTTGTTTCTACTTTTAAAGAGGTAAAAGGTGGGTATTAAATACATTTTTAATTATTTAATTATTAGTTGTTAATAGTAATAGTTTTTATTTTAAAAATAACATTTAATTGTGCTTTTTTATTTTATAGTTTAATTTAGGTGGGTGTTTTGGCTATTATTGGGTTAAAGCATGTGTACTCAATGAATGTTTATTATTGTTTTGTTGTTAATAAGATTTTATTAATTGATTATTAATTATGGTAATTATGGAAATAAATGTAATTAAAAATGTTGAAGTGTTTTGTTATTGGTGTGGTGTTATAGGGTAGGAAATAAAATAAATACATTTATGTTTTAAATAATGTTTTTGTTTGCTAATATTTGCTACTTTTAAATAATTATTTTTTATAAATGTATTCATTCATTTATTTTATATATTATTTGTAGGTGTTTGTTATATATAATTAATATTATAATATGAGTTCTTTTTATATGTTTAATATATTTAATTTTATATTTTTTAAATATTGTTTATTTATTTTTATGATTTTAAAAATGTTGTAATATTTTTTGTTTTTTTCAATTGTTTAAGTGTTATTAGTAACTTTTGTTTCTCTGCTATCCAGCACTTTCCCTAATGTTGCAATCACTGGAGTGGGAATAGTAATTTTTACCTCTCCGGTATCCATAGTAATTTTTACCTCTCCGCTATCCAGCACTTTCCCTACTGTTGCATTCACTGGAGTGGAAATAGTAATTTTTACCTCTCCGCTATCCAGCACTTTCCCTACTGTGGCACTCACTGGAGTGAGAATAGTAATTTTTACCCCTCCACTATCCAACACTTTCCCTGCTGTTGCACTCACTGGAGTGGGACTAGTAATTTTTGCCCATCCGCTATCCAACACTTTCCCTACTGTTGCACTCACTGGAGTGGGAATAGTAATTTTTACCTCTCCGCTATCCAGCATGTTCCCTACTGTTGCATTCACTGGAGTGGAAATAGTAATTTTTACCCCTCCACTATCCAACACTTTCCCTACAGTTGCACTCACTGGAGTGGAAATAGTAATTTTTACCCCTCCGCTATCCAGCACTTTCCCTACTGTTGCACTCACTGGAGTGAGAATAGTAATTTTTACCCCTCCACTATCCAACACTTTTCCTACTGTTGCAATCACTGGAGTGGGAATAGTAATTTTTACCTCTCCGCTATCCAGCACTTTCCCTACTGTTGCATTCACTGGAGTGGAAATAGTAATTTTTACCCCTCCGCTATCCAGCACTTTCCCTACTGTTGCACTCACTGGAGTGGGAATAGTAATTTTTACCCCTCCAC
This sequence comes from Calotriton arnoldi, assembly GCA_963921515.1. NCBI lineage: Eukaryota > Metazoa > Chordata > Amphibia > Caudata > Salamandridae > Calotriton > Calotriton arnoldi. The sequence goes on along the minus strand of CAWUFW010007329.1, from coordinate 1,005,601 downwards.
TATCCAACACTTTTCCTACTGTTGCAATCACTGGAGTGGGAATAGTAATTTTTACCTCTCCGCTATCCAGCACTTTCCCTACTGTTGCATTCACTGGAGTGGAAATAGTAATTTTTACCCCTCCGCTATCCAGCACTTTCCCTACTGTTGCACTCACTGGAGTGGGAATAGTAATTTTTACCCCTCCACTATCCAACACTTTCCCTACTGTTGCAATCACTGGAGTGGGAACAGTAATTTTTACCTCTCCGCTATCCAGCACTTTCCCTACTGTTGCACGCACTGCAGTGGGAATAGTACTTTTTACCCCTCCGCTATCCAACACTTTCCCTACTGTTGCACTCTTTGGAGTGGGAATAGTAATTTTTTCCCCTCCGCTATCCAGCACTTTCCCTACTGTTGCACTCACTGGAGTGGGAATAGTAATTTTTACCCCTCCACTATCCAACACTTTTCCTACTGTTGCAATCACTGGAGTGGGAATAGTAATTTTTACCTCTCTGCTATCCAGCACTTTCCCTACTGTTGCATTCACTGGAGTGGAAATAGTAATTTTTACCCCTCCGCTATCCAGCACTTTCCCTACTGTTGCACTCACTGGAGTGGGAATAGTAATTTTTACCCCTCCACTATCCAACACTTTCCCTACTGTTGCACTCACTGGAGTGGGAATAGTAATTTTTACCCCTCCACTATCCAACACTTTCCCTACTGTTGCAATCACTGGAGTGGGAACAGTAATTTTTACCTCTCCGCTATCCAGCACTTTCCCTACTGTTGCACTCACTGCAGTGGGAATAGTACTTTTTACCCCTCCGCTAGCCAACACTTTCCCTACTGTTGCACTCTTTGGAGTGGGAATAGTAATTTTTTCCCCTCCGCTATCCAGCACTTTCCCTACTGTTGCACTCACTGGAGTGGGAATAGTCATTTTTGCCCCTCCACTATCCAACACTTTCCCTACTGTTGCACTCACTGGAGTGGGAATAGTAATTTTTACCCCTCTGCTATAAAAAATGTTTCCTACTGTTGCACTCACCAGAGTTGGAATAGTACATTTAATTACTCCGCTATCCAATACATAACCTACTTTTGCACTCACTGCAGAGGGAATAGCAATTTTTACTCCTCCGCTATCCATCACTTTCCCTACAGTTGTACTCATTGGAGTAGGAATAGTAATTTTTGCCCCTCCGCTATCCAGCACTTTCCCTACTGTTGCACTCACTGGAGTGAGAATAGTCATTTTTACCCCTCCTCTATCCAACATTTTCCCTACTGTTGCACTCACAGGAGTTGGAATAGTAAATGTAATTCCTCCGCTATCCAACATTTACTTTACTTTTGCGCTCACTGGAGTGGGAATAGTCATTTTTACCCCTTCGCTATCCAACACTTTCCCTACTGTTGCACTCTTTGGAGTGGGAATAGTAATTTTTACTCCTCCGCTATCCAACACTTTCCCTACTGTTGCACTCTTTGGAGTGGGAATAGTAATTTTTTCCCCTCAGCTATCCAACACTTTTCCTAGTGTTGCTATTACTGGAGTGGGAATAGTAATTTTTACCCCTCTGCTATCCAACACGTTCCCTATTGTTGCACTCACTGGATTTGGACTAGTAAATTTAATTATTCCGCTATCCAACACTTTCCCTACTGTTGCACTTATTGTATTGGGAAATGTAAGTTTAATTTTGTTTTAATAGTTTATTGTTTTAATTTATTATAGAATGTTTTATTTTATTTTAAATTATTGATATATATATTTTATTTTCATATAATTTTAAAGTTTAAAAATTAAATAAAGATAATAGTTAAAAAAAATTAAGTAAATATATGTATATGTATACATTTTTATGTTTGTGTGTTTATATTTTTTTAAATTACGTTTATTTGTTAGATTTAGTTAAAATGTATATTAAATTTAATTTACTTTGTTAAAAATAATGTTAATATTTAATATATTTACTATATATTATTTTCTTTTATATATTTTTTACATTGATATTTTTACATCTAAATTTTTTACCTCAATATTTTTGATTCGATATTTTTGTACTTACCTGTTAAGGTATTGGAGTTGATATTTTTGCCGTCAATATTTTTTTTTCGATATTTAGAACATCAATGTTTGTTACATCGATATTCTATCAGTGAACCATCACAAAGCATTTATATTAAAGCAAAGTTCTCTTTGGTTTAATCATTTTCAATTTGCTAATCCTCCTACCTGGCTTCTCATAGAAAAAGTATTAATAGTGCCATTTCCTTTACCTGCTTTATTAACCATGTCTCATACGTCAACATTACTTAATAAATCTGTAATTTCAAAACACATTAAAATGATATTACATGATTTAGATTCATTATTTCAATCTCCAACTTCCCACTCATTAAAAATATCGTTATGGTATAATCCGTAGTTGAAACTTTCCAGAAATGTACGATTTTGGAAGACTTGGACAATGACAGGCATTTTCTTTCTTAAAGACATATATCATAATAATGCCTTTTTCATATTTGCAGAATTGGAACAAAAATTTGGTTTGCATTCATCTAATTTTCCTAAATATTATTTATTACGACCAGGTTCGTAATGCGAAGAGGTTGCCCTATGATGAAGCATGCCACCTTCGGGTGGGTGAGGGAAACCGTCCTGTAAAAGGGATACTCCAGCACTCTTTCTCATATCAGACCCAGGGGTCTCTCCAGTGTTTTTGAATTGTGATAGCGGGGAGTTGTCCCCTGCAGGTCTTTAAACCTCCTCAGGCCCCTTTTTGTGTGTTTAATAGGATCCTTCTAAACAGATTCAGATTAGGGATTATCAGATGGCAGGTATGCTTTCCTCTTGGGCAGTTTGATCACTTATCTATTCTTCTCTGCCAGTGTGAAGAAAGCTCACTTCAGAATTTGCTTCACTTTGTATTTTTCTGCAGATTTTATTCATGTTTTACTAAGTGTTTTTAATCCCAGCACTGAGGGGTTTGGAACTGATAAAGTGTAGACTGACTTTGTAGTATTTGAAAAGGCTGAGCACACCTGCGATTCGATACCTTATAGGGTGAAAAGCTGCGCTTTATAAAACTTGATTGATAGATCGAATGATTTGTGATAGTGTCAGTTCTTTTCTTTAAAATGCCCTCTGTGTAAGAAATGAAATATTTTTTTAATCAGAGAGGAAGAAAATGTATGGGTTTTGTCATTATATACTTGCATTTACAATCTTGGGGCATCATTACGATGGTGGGCGGACAAAGTCCGCCCGCCACCGTACCGGTAAACGGGGCCGACCGCCAGAGGTGCGGCAGTCCCGCTGGGCCCATTAGGATGCGACTGCCACCCTGGCGGTCGCATTCCACATATTCAACATTGTGGCGGGCGGTGCTGTAAGCAGCACCCGCCACAATGTTGAAAACGCATGTTGTGCATTGGCATGCACAACGTGACAGGCACCGTGCGGTGCCTGCCACCTTGTCCATGCCAATGTAGGGGGGTACCATGGCAGCTCCCCATCTCCCCACCCCCCCCGGGGGCCCGCAACGGGCCCCCAAAGTGAACTCTGCATGCCTTTCCATGGCGGAGTCTCTGCCATGGAAAGGCATTGAAAATGCCACATGCTAATATGGATGGCGATGCCTGCAAGGTACCGCCACCATATTATGGGCCTTTTCCGCCCGGTAGGCAATCGGGACGATTGCCTACCAGCGGAAAAGCGGCGGACGGTCTTCCGTCCGCCGCGGTACCCCCGCCATGCTAATGTGGCGGGGGTAAAAGGCCGTCCGGCGGGGTGTTTTGGCGGTCGGATCGCCACCGCTGGTCGGGCAGTGGCGATCCGCCCGCCATGTTAAAAGGCCCCTTAGTTTTTATTCTGACTATTTACTATTTTGTGTTCTTTGTAATGTATTGCTTTTATGATCATTATATAACGTTCGAATAAAACTTATCGCATCGTATTAACTTTTGCGATCCTTTCCAAACCATAAACAGGAGGGGAGTGGACGTGGTTTCTCTCTCCTTATAGGCGGGCTGCACAGGCATGGGTTTGCAACCGCAATTGTGTTAGAAAACTAATTATCAGTTACTGAGTAGGCATGGTAAATCATTCACAAAGGGGAAGCTATCCCTGTAAGGCAGCTTCCCATTTGGGAATCATGTGTGCAGCCTCGGAGAAGCAGGCAGTGGTCCAGATCACAGTCTGCATCCCTTTATGTCTTCCCAGAAAGGAAAAACAAAATTGAAGCAGCACCAAACCCTTTAATCGACACAGGCTGTTTTAAAAAATATATGTTTGCCATTTGTGAATGCAAATGTAGAGACAGGTTTCTGCTGTCTCTGTAACCTCCATTCTACATCTGCAGCCATTCTCAGCTGGCTCCAGATTGCACTCTGCCTAATTAATATTCAGTAGGCAGTTTGCTTTGCGGCTCCATTCGCAAACCTTTCAGTGTGCAAGTTGCACTGTCCTGATTTGCGAATGAAGGTAGTACATCCGGCCCCATGTTCACTTTCCGTTTCCTGGTGCTGCCACAGATGAACCAGAGGTCGCATAGCTGGTGCCAGTGCTTTCTGCGGGAAGTCCACCCTAACAGCTGCCACACTTGCTACCCCTGGTTGCCACACGTTTTTCTTTCAGTACCTCATTTTATCTTTTCTTCTCTCTCACCCTAAGATATCAAATCTACATAAAAACGAGACTATTAGACAGCCAGCGCGTCTAGTGTTTTGTCTGACTTTGCTTACAAACTCCATATTTCACAAATCCAAACCACAAAGACACTGAAAGGCTTCCAAACCATCGCACATGCATTGAAGTCAGGCCAGACAAGGCCAGACTTTTCAGTGGTACTTAGAGAAGAAAAACACAACTTCAAAATAAAACAAAACAAGTCCAAGCCGGTGGCAATGTTCAAACCAACATGAAAGCTTTGATAAAAACGACCGACTTCAAAGCATTGGTTTGGAGAAAACAGCTTGTGATGGCTGAAGCAGCGATTCTGATAATTTTCTGCATATGAGCTACTTTTTTAAATTAGGTGGTGAGGGACTTTTTTCAAATTCTCAGATGAAAAGGGGCCTTTCACTCGTGTCTAGAGAAAAAAGCCATAAAATTATAAATTTGATATAATTCTAAATGTAAATGTAGGGACACACACACACGCACACACGCACGCACGCGCGCACACACACACACACACACACACCCACACCCCACACACACCCAGACCCCTTATATAATATCTGCACCATTATGGGCTGGATAGAGGTGGCATTATATTTGCTAAGAATCTAACAGTGTTTAGCCACAAAGTGTAAGTGACCTCAACGGTTTATTTTATATATATATATATCCTCCCTTGACTGGTATTACAGCACCCATTGAAGGTTAACATCATGGCACCGCATAAGGTACTTACCGGAATATTGCATGTTGGGAGCTGGGGTTTACAGACATCAAACTGCAGCTGCGACTAACAAGGCGGAGCCAGCTGACCTCCCCCCATTGGGAGGACCGTGTATGAAAAATGGGAGAGAGGAGGAGCAACCCTGTGTAGCAATCGGCATCTGAAGGCAAAAAAAAGCTGAAATGCATTATGCCTCTTTCATGGAGGGGCCTTTGTTTGATATATATATATATATGTATATATATATATATATATATATATATATATATATATATATATATATATATATATATATATATTCACTGAAAAAACCATAGGTTTCATGGACGTTATAGTTACAAATTAGCATTTAAAAAACCTTTGAAATTCACTGAAAAAACCATAGGTTTTAGGGACAGTTATAGTTAGTTGGACATTGCACTCGTACAAAACCCGTGAAATTCCCCCGTTATAGTTAGTCCAGCTATCTATAACTCGCGCCCCCGCAATGCACTGCTGATGACGTCACATATTACATCACTCAGGCCCTTGATGGCCCTGGGGGGTGGCGGTCCCCAGGGCCATCAAGGGCTCCAGGAGGGGGGCCGCGGGGCCCCCTCCCTACATCAGCACAGCCCCGGGGAGGTGGTGGTCCCCGGGGCTTCGGGGGACCCCCATTTTAATTTGTTAGTACCCCGGGGAGGTGGCGGTCCCCGGGGCGTGTGGGGGGGCTGGAGCCCCCCACACAGGTTTTTAAATGGCAAAAAAAGAAGCCCCGGGGAGGTGGTGGAGCGCATCCTGCCGATTTAAAAAAAAAAAATTATTTATTTTTTTGCCCAGGGGGTCCTTGTGGGACCCCCTGAGCAAACCTAGGGGGTCAGGGTGTTTCTACCCTGCCCCCTTTGTGCGCTTTGCGCACTTGTTTCTGTCCCTCGGTTCTACCGAGGGACAAAATGGCTGCCAACATTTCCTGAATCGGAATGTTGACAGCCAGCTGAAAGCCAATTAACATGCAGCTCGTGATCGGGGCGGTGCGCGCAGGGTGCGCTGAGGGCACGCGGACCCTACTCGGCCATAGATATCACTATCTTTTTACTTTTGATTTTCTCAGCAACTACTGAACGGATTTACACCATTTAACAAAAGGGTTCTTTCTGAACCAAGAACTACCTCTTTGCCAAATTTGGTGTAATTCCGTTCAGCAGTTCGGGCTGTAGCCGTGTCTAAAGTTTCCTATGGAAAATTGCATGGGGAAAACGCGTTTTGGGACCCCCTTTTTCTCGGCCCCCGCTTGACGAATCCCCCGAGACTTTCAGGGTAGGAGCGGACCGGAGCGGGCCATAAAGTTTGAAAATTTTGCGAAGATACGTCAACCGGCAAGAGAGTTATTTCAAATAGAATGTCGCGGTTTTCCTATGGATAATAGGTTGTAACTATAACTATCTACTGGCGACCGCCAGTAGATATATATATATATATATATATATATATATATATATATATATATATATATATATTTTGCGAAGATACGTCAACCGGCAAGAGAGTTATTTCAAATAGAATGTCGCGGATTTCCTATGGAAAATAGGTTCTAACTATAACTATCTACTGGCGACCGCCAGTAGATAATATATATATATATATATATACATATATATATATATATATATATAGTCAATAAGCCTCGAGCAAAAATCTCAGGACATGGTCCTTCGAAGCTTTCTATATCTTTGTAACTTTTTCACTATATGCAATAATGCTGAAAATAAGTGAATAAAAATATTTTCCTTCTGCTGAGGATATGTGGGTAGTCCTTGCGTTGTGTTAAGCTTTCTCTTTTTGTTCTTCCCCTCTGATATTCCACCAGTGTCTCTTTTGATTCTCCGCATTTAAGTTGTTCCTTGCTCTCTGTTTTGCTCCTAAGGCACTCCCACTGGCTTTTTTCATTCCCTTACCACCCCTGTTGTTCATGCACTGTCTTTTCATTCTTCAGTGTTCCGATACTCCCACATCTTTTTAATTCTTTGCTCTTCGATTAGTTTTTCCATTGTATTATTCTATAACACAGTTCCCCCTCTCTTGTCCCTCTCTCATTCCATTCCCCTGTACTTGTACTGTCCCCTCCTTCGTCTCTTCTCACCCTTCCTGCCTCCTCCTCTGTCTGTGTGAGCAGGAGTTCTCACACTGGCACTGACTTAGTGGCTCAGGTGGGGCCTGATTCACAGAACTAACTTACGTCAAAAACGTAAACGTAAACGTAAACGTAAAGTTAGTACTTTTTAGGTATTCACAGAATACACTTACTCATTTTGGTATTCACAGAATGAACTTACTCATTTTGGTATTTACAGAATAGTACAAACTTTACGTTTACGTTTACGTTTTTGACGTAAGTTAGTTCTGTGAATCAGGCCCACTGGGCCTGATTCACAGAACTAACTTACGTCAAAAACGTAAACGTAAACGTAAACGTAAAGTTAGTACTATTCTGTGAATACCAAAATGAGTAAGTGTATTCTGTGAATACCTAAAAAGTACTAACTTTACGTTTACGTTTATGTTTTTGACGTAAGTTAGTTCTGTGAATCAGGCCCAACATTTCTCAGCATAAATTCCATTTTATGCAACCATCATTTCAAGCAAGCGCGTCTTTTGAAATCTTGCCTTTGATACGCGATTCCCTTTTACTCCAAACTTTTGGCCACTCTGGCCCTACTCAAAGCATCAGTACTGTTCTCGAATCCTTCAGTCCAAATGAGTTAGATATCACGGGCCAAACTCGCTGGTGCTTTCCCTTTCTAATGTCAATGGAACTATTAATGATGTCCAAGAGTGAAGCTCTGCTCCAAGAAGTGTGACTCACGCCTGATGAGTGAGACTCTAAGGAGAGTGTCGGATTCACACCAGATTAACGATCCTGTACGGTGAGACCCGCACAATGAACAGAACTGTGCTCCAAGATGCAGCATTCACGAGGAGCGCGCGGCGGCAGCGACAAGATGGCCGCTACTTGAGGAGCTCCGTAACGCCGAGATTTTCTTCTCGCCGAAGGGACCTTTCTCCTGCAGCGCTACTACTCATAAAGGGGTGTCATGTTCGTCGGAAACTGCGAGAAAGCTGAGGCAAGTTTTCCAACGGAAATTATGGGCGTTTTGATCCTCTTTTTTCGCTTGCCCGGCGCGCCTCAGAGCCTGCAATATTAACGGCCACCATTTTGGGTTTCTCTCTTCTTACAGCGGTCCCGCAAATGGCTGTAACCCAGTCTTTTGGATGATTTTTCTCTCAGGAGGTTATGTTTGCTTCTTCTTCGCATATATCAAATGTATGTTTGTGGCCAGTTCAGCAAAATATTGCATTTTTTTTTTTTTTTTATATTATGTATTGGAACTTTTTCCTCACAAAGTAATTGCGCCACTTCTCTGCATATGCCAAGTATCTCTGCTATACCCTCTTCTGTCAACTGCTGGGTTATCATGGTCATGGTCACAGTAAAGCCGCCTTTCTTTTGACACGTATGTCTGGCTCTTAGTAGCGCTTTACCAACGCTTTATTTGATTAGAACATTGACTGTACTCGGCCGTCAGGAGGTTTCAACTTGACTGCATGTCTGCTGGTTGCTACATTTTCTTGCATCTTCTACGCAGTGGAGTTCGTCTAGCTGGAAGTCTCTTTTTCTACTGCATCTGCTGTTGTTCTGGGCTTTCAGGCTTTTGTTCTTCACTGGATATTTTTATTGTGGTTTTTTCGCCTCTATTGTTTGTGCTATTGACTTTGACTCACTTGTCCCCTCACCATGGATCATATGCAGTCTAACAAAGTTCATGGGGCTGCGGATGCTTCTTGCAGTGGGCGTAAAGACTCAGCAGCCACCACCAGTAAACGACCTAAGAAGGATCCCTCCTCTCCATCCAAATCACCTCTCCCCCTCACGTTAGAGGACGTCATGGAAGAGTTGCGCCTTATTCGCCCCTTTATGTCAGATACTTCAGCTACACTCCAGAGAATAGAGGACAAGTGGTCTGGCCATGATTTGAGACTTTCTGATGTCGAGCAGAAGATAAGCGACGCACAGGATGTTATTACTAGAGTCGACGGCTTAACCAAAGAAGTCGCCCAGCTCAAGAAGACTGCAGAGGACTTAGAAAACCGCAACCGGCGTAATAACCTACGCATTTATGGAATTCCAGAAAACTCTGAAGGTTCTGACATGATTTCCTTCTAGAAAACTCAAGTTTTGCAGATCGTTGGTCTTTCAAAATCAATGGACTTTAACATCCAGAGAGCGCATAGATTGGGACCTCAGTCTGCATCCTCTCCCACCAAACCAAGAGGTATCATTGCCTACTTCCTGTTGTATTCTGACCTTATGGCAATCCTTAATGCTGCTAAACAGCACAAACAGATGTTCTGGTCTGGCCACAAAATCTTTTTCAGTCAGGATGTATCTAAGCCAACAGCTAGCAGACGAAAAGAGTTCCTCGAACTCAGACCAGCCTTGAAATCCATGAATGCTCGTTATGGCCTCATACATCCCTGCCACTTCAAAGTGACTTATAAGGATAGAACATTTTCTTTCGACGACCCAGCCGACCTCCGGAAGTTCATTCATGTTCATCGTGGAGAACTCATGGAACTTAGCAAACATTGATTGTCATGTCTTTGTTGTCTTCATTACTCTGTAACACATGTGTATTCTGTACGTAGATGTTAATTGTTTCCTTGTTTGTTCTTATTTGTATCTTTTAGGTCCTTACTACGTCGATTTGTTGCCGAAGATTCATGTCCACTTCACCCATGTGTTTTTAATGTCTGACTCACTCCGTTGCTTTGTCCCCTAATGTATGGTAAGTTCCCTTCCTTCTTGTTTCAACTGTCTAAGTGCTTGTTCTTGGAGTTCTTTTGTGCTCCCTTTCCCTTATATCGTTATGGCATGACAGTTTGTTTTCTCTCGGTGTTGCTCCGTCCGGGGTGGCCGTCTTGGTTTTTGCCGCTCCCGCTCCCCGTTATTGTTCTTTGTATTTTTGATTGTTATGGCTAAAGCACCTTGGCTTTTGGTCATCTTTTCTTTCCTATCCCTCCCATGGCGATTGGGTTTCCCTCTTCTACCTTCCCTTTTCCCTTTCCTTTCCTTTCCTTTCTCTCTCTCTCCCTTCCCTTGCTTTCTCTTCCTGCTATACATACTTTTATATCTCCATCATCTCATTCCCTGCTTTTGGTACTCTATTGTTCACTCATTCTTATCTTTATTTGGTCTCACTGCACAAGTTTTTCTTCTCTATTACGCCTTATGTTATCTTCTATTTTTCAGAAATCAAAAAAGGAGGTACCCTTCAATTTAAATAAGGGACAGGGTAATTACAGTCAAGAGAAAAGAGTCCCTATACATTTGATTATAAACACTAAAAAATCACCACAGTACTGGAAGTCAGAATAACAATCAAAATTTATACACTTTACTATGCCAAAAGTATGCTAAAAAAATACTGCTAAAATACTAAAAAAGCAGTGGGTCAAAAGCAACAAAAAACAAAAAAGATTTAAAAATATTAATATTTATTTGCAAATATATACACAATCAATATTAAAAACAATACATCATTAGAATTTACAAATTTATGCCAGTCATGATTACATTCACAAATATAAGAAAACAAAGTTGTCGACGCTGCGTTTCGGTGACTAGACAAATGTACACCTTCTTCAGGACAGTTTTCTAAAAACACTGTAGAACAATTCTAACGTTCAGTGCTACAACACGTTTCAATGAATCGGATTTGTAGGGGTGAGGAATTTAAAATATTCACCTCATCAGAAACCTTGCTATTGGTAAGACTTATACGTATAGGGTGTTCGTTGATGCCACCGTTCTATTCTAATGCACCAATTGTGCCAGAATCCAGTAAAACAGATAAAAACTGGAACATCAATAGGAAGGGATACGCCGTGATCAGAGGTATCAATTCCACAAACCAGGTTCTTCGCCGGTATTGTGCACAATATCGTATAAAATAAGAACGGCCTCCTTGCGATCAACATGAACGGCAAGGTTTCTGATGAGGTGAATATTTTAAATTCCTCACCCCTACAAATCCGATTCATTGAAACGTGTTGTAGCACTGAACGTTAGAATTGTTCTACAGTGTTTTTAGAAAACTGTCCTGAAGAAGGTGTACATTTGTCTAGTCACCGAAACGCAGCGTCGACAACTTTGTTTTCTTATATTTGTGAATGTAATCATGACTGGCATAAATTTGTAAATTCTAATGATGTATTGTTTTTAATATTGATTGTGTATATATTTGCAAATAAATATTAATATTTTTAAATCTTTTTTGTTTTTTGTTGCTTTTGACCCACTGCTTTTTTAGTATTTTAGCAGTATTTTTTAGCATACTTTTGGCATAGTAAAGTGTATAAATTTTGATTGTTATTCTGACTTCCAGTACTGTGGTGATTTTTTAGTGTTTATAATCAAATGTATACGATCTTCTATTTTTCACCCTCTCTTTGCAGGTATTTCCTCCTCTCCTCTCTCTTCTTGGTATGCTTTCATTTTCTTCTCTATATTTATTTAAAAACTACTGATGACTGGTTTTCGTGTCGTCTCATGGAACGTCAAGGGTATTCGTAATCCTGTCAAAAAGCAACGTGCTTTATCCCATCTAGCAAGACTGAAATGTCATATTGCACTGCTGCAAGAAACACACCTAAGGTTGCAAGATTTGTCTTCACTGTGCAAACAATGGGTGGGAGAGGTGTTCTGCTCCCCGGCAGTGAATAACAAAAATGGTGTTGTTATTTTATTTCATAAGTCTCTAAGTGTTCAGATATTAAATGAGTCTCATGATGATAATGGTTTTTGGCTGTTTCTAAATACTAATGTTAATAACACCCAACTTTCCTTCTGTAATATTTATGGTCCCACTGGTATCGATTTACACTTTTGGAAAGATTTTTCGACTCTCCTTTCCACACATGCTGTAGATGATCTGATCATGGGTGGAGATTGTAATCAGCTTATGGACCCCTTTTTGGATCGGAAATCACAAGCCAAATATGTTCCTAATAAGATGCAGAAAGCTTTTCACAAAGCCATCACTCTCAGAGGTTTAGCAGATTCATGGAGAACCTCCCACCCTGATACACTAGAATTCTCTTTTTTTTCCCATGTCCATAAATCTCACTCCCGTATTGATTACATCTTTCTCACTCACCATGCCCTGCAATTTATGACTAATTCAGAAATTGGCTCTATTCTTATATCAGATCACGCTCCCGTTATCATAGATATGGAATTCCCTTCACCCCCTCCTAAATCCCGTCGTTGGCGCCTTAACAATTCTCTTCTCTTAGATTCCCAATTTGTTGACCAATTTACGCTTTTCATTGATGAATTTTTTCATAATAACCTTCCCTCATCTTCTCAATTTCACTTTATCTGGGACGCCTTCAAGGCCTCTGCTAGAGGCTTTATTATTGATTTTGTTTCTCGTAAGAAGAAAAAAGCTCTTCTAGACTCTTCTCTTATCCTTAAACAAATTAAAGTTCTTGAGCACCATTACTTCACCTCTAACTCCACAAATTTCCTATCCTCTCTTATCAAAGCAAAAATGCAATATAACAAAAACTCCTGGGATTCTGCATGCAATAATCTCCTCAAATTTAATGCCAAGATGTATGGTGGACGCAATAAAGCAGGCAAATCTCTTGCCAATTATCTTAAAATCAAAAAGCAGAGATCCAAAATCGTAGCCATTACCGATAATTTCTGAGTTCGGCATACCACAGATGAAAAAATTCTTGATTGTTTTGTCCAATACTACACTACCCTTTATACTCCAGAGTCCACCCCTACCTCTGCACAAATTGACTCCTTCTTTAATTCTATTCCGAAGCCCCCTGATCATCTTAAGGACCTCACATCCCTTGACGCTCCTATCTTGGAAAATGAAATACTTAATGCTCTCAATTTTCTGCCCAAAGATAAAACACCTGGCCCCGATGGTTTCACTGTGCGATTTTTTCTTCACTTCAAAAACATTTTAATACCTCATTTATTCTCATTAATCAATTATTTTCTTAACACAGGTGAATCAAAGGGATCCTTCACCCAGACAATGTTATGCTTGATCCCCAAGAAGGACAAAGTCCCCTGCTCCTGTAAGAACTATAGGCCCATTTCTCTAATTAACACAGATTGTAAGATCTTTGCTAAAATACTTGCCCTTCGCATTAATAAAGTTATCCCTGACCTCATTAATATTTATCAATCTGGGTTTATCAAAGGCAGATCAATCACTGATAATTCACGAACTTTCCTCAACATCATCCACCTTGCTTCTAAAATGGATTCTCCGGTGACTGCCATTACACTGGACGCTGAAAAAGCATTCGATAGGGTTAGCTGGGATTTTATGTTTGGGGCATTGAGATGGCATGGTTTTGGTCCCCCTATTATCCAATATATCCAATTGTTATATTCAGCACCCTCTACCTCTATCTGGGCAAACGGATGTCAATCTAAATATTTCCCTCTTTATAGAGGTACTAGACAAGGTTGTCCCCTTTCCCCACTTCTTTTTATACTTGCTTTAGAGCCCTTTCTGGAAAAAATCAGGCGCTCCTCTTCCTACACAGGATTACACTTTCATGATATTGACATTAAATTTACCGCTTATGCTGATGATATTTTACTTTACATCTCCAATCTGTCCACTTTCCTGCCTTCTCTTTTCTCGTTACTACAAGAATATTACCTTGTTTCTGACTATAAGCTGAACATTGATAAGTCTGAAGTGTTACCCTTAAATAAATTTTGCCTTTCTCATATGTTTCACGGCTTCAAATGGAATCCCAGAAATATCAAGTGTTTAGGTATTCTTTATGCCAATACCATTAGAGAAACAATTCGAATTAACCATGCCGAAATACTTAAAAAGCTCTCTGTCCTTATTGAGGGTTGGTCTCCCCTTTTTTGTCCTGGTGGGGCAGACTAGCTACTATTAAAATGATGCTTCTCCCCATTACCAACTTTTACCTCTCAATGCTTCCTGTTTCCCTTCCGCTCTCCTTTTTTAGCACCATTAATCGTTCTCTAACAAAATTTTTATGGAATAATCGTAAAGCTAGGATCTCTCTTTCCCGCCTTCAACATCCCAAAGACTCGGGTGGAGTTAACTTCCCTAACCTTAGCCGATATCATTCTGCTTTCACGTTGAAGCAAATATGGCCTTTTTTAATCGATTCCTCTCTTCCTCCCTTAACGGCATGGAGTTCTTTAGAACATGCACAACTCCTACCCTTTTCCTTTTCAACAGCGACTCGCTTATCTCAACCTCCAAAGCGTTTCTCTACCCCTATTTTCAATCATTCTAAAGCCCTTGCTCTTTCTTTGTTTCGTTCCCATCTTTCTTTTGATGATTTTTTCTCCCAAACTCCCATCTGGTACAACAAATACTTAAAGATCAATAATAAAGCGCTTTTTGGAAGGAGTGGATTGACAAAGGTATCATTACGTTTAATCATATATTGACAGACAAGTCCCCGAGGGACTTTTTTGATATTCGTGAAGCGTTTGGTATCTCAAACACGTATTCTCTCAAATACCCCTTATTGAAGGCCTCTTTGTCACATATTCTTGTTCAGAGGAGCCCTTCAGCAACCTTGGTTCCGGCTTCTTCCTCCTCACTCGATTTTTCTATCCTCCATAAAGCTGCTGTCATTTATAAACTTCTCTCCCGTCCTTTAGTAGATAGATCTAAGTCTAAAGTAGAGCTCTTATGGGAACGCGATCTTGCCCAGGAGTTCTCGTTCCAGACTTGGGACTCTATTTGGTCCAAAATACACACCTCTTCACGCTCCGCTAGCACCACACAGACTCTATATTTTTTCTACAACAGACTTTTTTTTACCCCTGCTGAACTCTACAAATTTAGATTACTAGAGACCAAAAAATGTTAGTCTTGTTCTGCTGTGGACAGTGATTTCATTCACATGTTTTTCATTGCCCGAGGGTTAAAACTCTATGGACTCCTATCTGGTCTAAATTAAATGATATCCTATCCACAGACTTCCCCCTTGATATTGTCCATATATTTTTGGGAGGCTCCTCACCTTTATGGGAGGTTCAGAGCAATGTGTGTAAATTTATAGACCTCTTTTTTGCCATTTCACTGCAGATCATCACAACTAACTGGAAGGATACATCAAAAATTTCATATTATGCATGGTGGAACCTATTGTGTCATCACCACAGGCTTGACCGTGCCTTTGCCACTTCGGTTCCTCTGCTTATCAAAAAGGATTTGACATGGTTACCTTTAACCACTTTTCTTTCCAGACTAGCTTCCTGAGTTGCCCCTTTCCTCTCCGAGAGTACCAAATGTTATTTTATTACTGGTTTATTTCTAATTGTTTATAGAAGTAATTGTCATTTGTAAATGCTTTTCATGCCCTTCCCTCCCTACCCCTCTCCTTCTCTCTCCTTTTTCCCTTCTTTCCCCTTCCTCCTTGAAAATTTAAAAGGCATTTTTTTCTTAGGTATAGTTTTTATTTCCCTCTTTTGGGAATGGTTTGCATATATTGCATTTTCTTCCATCCTATTTTCCATTTAAGTGCATATGTTTTTGTACTAATGTTTTGCTATGTTTACTAATTTCAATAAAGCTTTCTAGACTCAAAAAAGATGCAGCATTCACTGAATGAGTGCAAATCACACCCAATCGGCCAGCCTGTCTTCCAAGATGTAAGAATCATACTCTCTTTCAGTGACGATGTTCTCCAAGAGGTGAAACTCCAACATAGTGAGCCAGATGGGGCTCCAGGTTGTCAGGCTTACACCCACAAGAGAGGCTATGTATCAAGGTGTGAGACTTACACCCAGTGAAATCCATATGCACCAACAAGAGAGACTCACAAACAATGAGTGAGACCGTGCTCCTTCATATGAGACTTACACCCGATAAATAAAATTGTGCTTCAAGCCATATGAATAAAACCCAATGTGTGGGGCTGCAGTGGTTCCCTTCTGCTGTCATGGTATCACTTGTTCCTCATCCCCTTTCTGTGTCCCTCTTTTGTGCCTTTTTGTATTCTGTGCTAACCTGCCATCTGGGGCTTATATGTGAGCTGATGATTTCCCTGCCCGGGCAGCAGATTCTGCTTCCATATGCAGGATTTCTGAGCACTGGAAATGAAAGTAATAACAAAAAAATAAATGCTCATAACAGTCTTATGACATGGAGAAAAAGTGCTTCACCACCACGTTCCATCACCTTTTGGCTGCTATAAGGAATGTCTGTCAGGCTGACCTTTGCTTAGCCTGAAGGACACTCTTTATTTTCAGGTCAGACAGTGAGGAGCTAGACATGAGCTAAATGCAAAGGCTCCTGGCTTCCTGATCTGAACTTTGCAGGGCTGAAGAAGTCGCAGCTCCTGTGGGCGTGATTTCTTCAGCCTGGCAAAGCACCTCGAGTCCCACCCCCTCGTGACTAGGAGGGGGAGCGTCAATGTTTACCTTGGACCTGGACTCTTCAGTTCTAAGCCCTGTAGTGCCCAGGGCTGAGTGTCAATCACTGACACCTCGTCACAGAGTGGGGTGGGGTCAGCAGTCTCACTGACCCCATCTCACTCTGTGACGAGTGAGGGACTGCTGCCTTCCATCCTTGGCTGATCTAAGGTCAGCCAATGAGTGAAGACAGCAGTAGCAGTAGCAGCAGTGCCAACCCTCCTGGGACCTCCGACGCTTGGGACTGCTGCCTTCTTTCCCAGCCAGGGAAGGCAGCAGTCCAAACCCTTGTGGGATCTCCAAGGCAGAGCTGCGCAGGTAAGTACGATTTTATTTTGAATGTTTGGTGCGTGCATGCATGAATATATGTGAATAAGAGTTGTGAATGGAAGTGTGTGTGTGCCTGCATGTATGAATGCATGAGTGTGAGTCTGTGTTTATGTGTGCGTTTGTGCCATGACGGTCCCCCTCCCCACTAATAGTACAGACCGCTACTGTATGGAGATGTCACCTAAGTATCCACTAAGTGGTAAAGGGTAGCAAGTGATGTTAATGCAGAAGAGCGATGGCTCAGTGGGTTTCCATTTTTAAGAAGACCTTTAGGGTTATCTCTTTCAATAAAAGCGCCTGTGGTGGCTTCCAGCCAAAGACACCATCACTCTAAAACTAAAAGATTGTGACAGAATGTGGTTTGAAAGTCCACATGCAATTTAATTGTCTCTTGTATCTGCCAACCAGTCCATCTGATGCTCTGGGCCCAAGGTTGCCACTGCCACCAACAAATTGCATTAATCCATTTTCAGGATACAGTCCTCTTAAGTTCACTATACCTTTTTGCGCCAACTGAAACTTGCCCATTTCTTGCCTAAAGCCTGTTAGCTCATGTACATTTGTCACAACAGTTTGGAGGCACAACTGATCCCCTTAACCGTTGTTAATAGATCCAGAGATATGGGACCAAGGAATACCTGACACCCCAGTGAGTTGAGACTTGTCAAACGTCCCTTTGACTACCAGTAGCATAGCCATTTTTGTGGTTGGGGTCCAATTTTGTTTTAGGCAATGGTCTAATGGGTTTTGGGCACATGCTCTTTAAAATAGACTTTACAATATGACACACCACTCCACTCAACTGTACGACACACCGTTCCATTTCACTGTGCAGTAAAACACTCCACTTTATGACAAGTCTGTTCACTCTACAACATGCAACTCCACTCTACGACAGCCCACTCCACTCTACAACACTCAATGTCACTCCACTCTACGACATACCACTCCACTCTACTCTATGCCACTGCAATCTATGCCAATCCAGTCTATGCTACTCCACTCTATATTCCACTGTACACTACTCCACTCAACGTCACCCCACTCCACGATATTCCAGGGTATGGAACAGCACTCTACGCCACTCCACTCCATGCTATTCCACTCTATGCTTCTTCACTCTACGCCACTTCACTCCACACCTCTACACTGTATGCTATTATACCTATACGACAGTCCACTCTATGCCACTGCATTGCACGCCACTCCACTCTATACCACTCCACTCTACATCACTGCAGTTTATGCTACTCTACTATACACTTTTCCTCTCTAAGAGACTCCACACTATGTCACTCCACTCTACGCTATTCCACTCTATTGCACTCCACTCTATGCTGCTACACCATATGCCCCTTTACTCCATGCTATTCCTCTCTATGCCACTCATCTCTACACCAATTCACTCTACGCTATTCCTCGGTACACCACTCCACTTTACGCTACTTCACTCTTCACCACTCCAGTGTACACTACTCCATGCCACTCCACTCAACGCTATTATATTGTACACCATTCCACTCTACACCACTCGGCTCTACGCTATTCCATTGCATCCCACTCCACCATATCCAACTCTACTGTATGCCAATCAACTCTATGCTGTTCTAGTGTATGCCACTCTACTCTACCTAATTCCACTCTACGCAACTCCACTCAACGCTATTCCACTCTACGGCACTCCACTCTACTCTACAACATGCTACTTGCCTATACACTACTCCAGTCTACGCCACTTCATTGTGCGCCACTCCACTCTAGTCTTCAATGTGCCACTCCACTCTACTCTACGACAAGCCACTCCACTGTACTCTACTCCATTCTACGTCACTCCTTTATATGCTTTTCAACTATACACCACTCCAGTGTACGCCACTCCAGTGTACGCCACTCCACTCTATGCAATTCCACTCTACGGTACTCCACTATATGCCACTGCACTGAACGCCACTCCACTCTACGCTATTCCACTCTATGCATCTTTACTCTGTTCCACTCCACTATACACCATTCCACTAGATGCTATTCCACTGTATGCCATTACACTCTATGCTACTCCACTCTACGCAACTCCACCCTACACCACTCCAACTATGCCACTCCACTCTACACTATTCCACTCTATGGGCCTGATTCACAGAACTAACTTACGTCAAAAACGTAAAGTTAGTACTTTTTGGTATTCACAGAATACACTTACTCATTTTGGTATTCACAGAATGAACTTACTCATTTCGGTATTCACAGAAGTTAGTAATCCTAACTTTAGGACTCCTAAATGTCTTCTGTGAATACCGAAAGTCTTAAAGTTAGGATTTTTCTCAGTTTATGAGTAGTAAAGTTAGGACTCCTAACTTTAGGACTCCTAAATGCCTTCTGTGAATACCGAAAGTCTTAAAGTTAGGATTTTTCTCAGTTTAGGAGTAGTAAAGTTAGGAAAACTTTACTACTCCTAAACTGTGGTCCAGGGCTCAGTTTATAACTGCCACTAGTTTACCCGCTTGTTTGATAGTTAAACTGAGGGGTAGGGGAGAAAGCTGTAAACACCAATTAGGTATAAACCATGTAATACTGCAGTGGGCCTGTTTCGAAGCACTACTAATTTTGGTTGATACACTATTGGCATCTGATAAACGAAGTTTGTAGCAATATATATATATATATATTATCTACTGGCGGTCGCCAGTAGATAGTTATAGTTAGGACCTATTTTCCATAGGAAATTCACAACATTCTATTTCCAATAACTTTGGCGCCGGTTGATGAATCTTCGCGAAATTTTCAAAACTCGTGGGGCGCTCCGGTCCACTCCTATCTTGAAAGTTTCGGGTGATTCGGCAAGCGGGGCCAAGAAAAAGGGGGTCCCAAAGCGTGGTTTCTCCATGTTTATTCCCATAGGAATTTTTAGACACGGCTACAGCCCAACTGCTGAACGGAATTACACCAAATTTGGCAAAAAGGTAGCGCTTGGTTCAGAAAGCGACCTTTTTTTAAATGGTGTAAATCCGTTCAGTAGTTGCTGAGAAATTAAAAAATAAGAGTAAAAAAATCAATTTCCCATAGGGAAATTTGTGCAAAACTACAGCGGAAACTACTGAACGGATTTACCCCAAATTTGGCATAAAGGTACTGCTTGGCTCAGAAAGCGACCTTTCCAAAAATGGTGTAAATCCGT
Source organism: Calotriton arnoldi (assembly GCA_963921515.1). Taxonomy (NCBI): domain Eukaryota; kingdom Metazoa; phylum Chordata; class Amphibia; order Caudata; family Salamandridae; genus Calotriton; species Calotriton arnoldi. The sequence continues at coordinate 985,209 of CAWUFW010007329.1, read as the reverse complement.
TCAGTAGTTTTATAAATATTAAAGGAAAAATAACTATATATATCTGGGCGGAGCCTAACCACACATGTCATCGTGAGATCTGATTGGCTGTCAGCACTTCATCCAAGAAGTGTTGGCAGCCATCTTGGGACCAATATACATGATAGCACCCCAATGAAATGCATTGTAGTGAATAGAAGATTTTGAGGGTCACCAAAAGGAGAACTATAAAGGGTGATAACAGACTTTAGTTACATTAGAATTCATTTGTTGATGGTACCATACTAATTTTAGGAATTGTGGTATGTTCTAGGGTGATTTTACCCTGTGAAAAACCTTCTGCTGGGATTTCATGAATCATGTTTGAGAGAAAACAATTTTCTCATGCTTGTCCCACAGAGGTTTGGAAGGTGCTCCAGAAGCTACATTGAGAGCATATTTTCTGTAAATTCACATTATCTTTCTCAGTCATGTGAGAATGAAGTCTGACATTCTCAGTAAAACATGTAAATCCAACAAGGGCAGAGACTGTCAGTTGATTCCTTTGTGTTCTACTGCAGCTTCTCAGAGTGTTCTTAAGAACAACTAGAGCGCTAACAACCTTACCTATGACAAAAGTATGGCACACCTGAAGCCATCTTGATTGGAATAAACTGGTAACACTTAAAACATTTAATTTAAAAAGGAACAAAATGATGGGGTTCATTTTGTCTTAGAAATTATGGTTAGTGCTGTAGAAAGAAAAATTAGGACATGTTTTAAGTGAGATCTCAAATATCTTCCTGTTATATTTCAACAGGAGCAGCCTGCCAGCTGATTCCTTTGTGTTCTACTGCAGCTTCCCAGAGTGTTCTAAAGAACAACTAGAGCGCTAACAGCCTTACCTATGACAAAAGTATGGCACACCTGAAGCCATCTTGATTGGAATAAACTGGTAACACTTACAACATTTAATTTAAAAAGGAACAAAATGATGGGGTTCATTTTGTCATAGAAATTATGGTTAGTGCTGTAGAAAGAAAAATTAGGACATGTTTTAAGTGAGATCTCAAATATCTTCCTGTTATATTTCAACAGGAGCAGCCTGCCAATTGATTCCTTTGTAATCTACTGCAGCTTCCCAGAGTGTTCTAAAGAACAACTAGAGCGCTAACAGTCTTACTTATGAAACAATTATGGCACACCTGAAGCCATCTTGATTGGAATAAACCGGTAACACTTAAAACATTTAATTTAAAAAGGAACAAAATGAGGGGGTTCATTTTGTCATAGAAAGTATGGTTAGTGCTGTAGAAAGAAAAATTAGGACATGTTTTAAGTGAGATTACAAATATCTTCCTGTTATATTTCAATAGGAGCAGCCTGCCAGTTGATTCCTTTGTGTTCTACTGCAGCTTCCGGTCTCTAGTTGGCAATGGCTGGCCACTGTCCAAGTAGGGACCCTTCTTCCTAAGTCAGAGTGAGAGGGCTACACCCTTCGATAACCCCTGCTCAACCCTGTGGTAACGTAGCACGAGCAGCTAGGCCTATCTCAGAGGCAGTGTGTGAAGCATTTATGACCATACACAGTAACACAGCGAGTAACACTACAAAGGGACACCACACGAATAGGTATATCAAAAATAAGTGTCTTTATATAGGCTTATCACAAGACCCAAAACGACCATAAAGCCACAATACTATAAAAATGGAATTACTCTTGGAATGCTGCAAAAATAGTTCAAAGTGTGCAAGAAGAACTCAGTTCAAGGCAGTGGTCTCTGCGACCCTTCTACTCACAAAGTACCTGGATTGGCAAGGCAGAGAAGTAAAAACGTTGCACTGAAGCGGTAGCGCTGATGCTCTCCCCACGGCGCTGATTCCTTGCTGCGAGGGAGGAGGTGATGCGCCGATCTGCGGATGCGAGGGAAAGCGAGGCGGTGCGCTTCTGCACGTGAGGTCGTTGGTGCGATGACTCCTTGCCGCTCGGGAGGAGACGATGCGACGATCTGCTGATGCGTGCTGTGAGCTGGTTGCGATGCCAAAGAATGGTGCTCCGCTCGGGAGCGACGGGCCGGGTGCGATGCGAGGGAGCTGGCGGCCGCGAGGCGTCCGCGCTGCGATGTCGTGATGCGCCGATCGCGGGGATGCAACGCTCTTGGTGCGATGTCGTGGTGCGCCGATCGCGGGGATGCGATGTGGTTGGTACGCTGCGATGATCTTGGATTTGCGAGCACTCAGCGGCAGCAGCGCGATGATTCCTGACAGCGCTCTCAGCTGCAGCGGCTCGCAAAAGTGCGTTAGCGGTGATTTCAACCTGCGTTCTCTGCAGTAGAACTAGAGGCCCTGAGTTCCTTGACAGGAGCCTCACCTGCAAATAGAAGTCCTCGCTGGGAGGATTCAGAGGGCTGATGGTGAAGTCTAATGTGCCTGAGACTTCGACAGGAGGCTAGCTCTCTTCTAGCCCTTGGGTGATTGCTTTAGCAAGATGAATTAAAGTGTCTCTCCAAAAGTCCTTTTCCCTCTCTTTCAAAGTCCAATGGTAACCACTGCAGGCCAATCCAAGAAACAGCACACACGCACAAGGATAGTCACCTCCTGCAGATTCCTTTAGTTACACGGACAGAGGTTCGTCTTGATGTCCAGGAGCAATACAATTTGTAGGGGTTTCAACACAGATATTTATACCCCAAAGGTCTTTGTTCTCAAAAGCTACAAGTCACTGAGCCTAGCCAGAACCAGTTCTGTTCGGTCCTGGAGCACTTTGTTTACCAGGCTGCATCCTTCCTTTCAGGAAGAGGGGGTCTGCTATCAGACGCACAGTGGGAGGTGGAGCCATCATTCACCTTGCCAGGCACAGCCCTATTCAAGTCAAGGAGCTACCCCTCCCCATACCCCAAACACAGATCTCTCTATTCAACCCAGGTCTGGCTCAGCCTGCCCTGTCCCTCCAAAACCAGACAGCCAATACACATAACAGCAGAGCACACTGGAAGGCTTAGGCAAGAAAATACCCACTTTCTAAAAGTGGTATTTTCAAACACAGAATATAAAAATAAACTTTCCTAAAAGATGTATTTTAATATTCTGAGCTCAGGCATACTAAATTCGTTTTTCTACCATGTTCCTGGGGTCATTTAGGACTATAGAAGGTAATAGTCACAATTGCCCATTCTGGCCTATGGGGAACAGGTAGCCTTACAGTAGTGAAAAACGAAATTGGGTGTAAGTCACTACCAGGACATGCTACACACACCAAGGCATGTCCTACCTTACACATACAATGCACCCTACCATAGGGGTGGCTTACATGATGCCAAGGGAAGGTTTAGGGGCTGGGAAGTGGGTGCACTTCACAGCCAAGATGGCAGTTCGGGACTGCACGCAGACTCTGCAGTGGCAGGTCTGAGACACACTTTACAAGCTGCTTCTGTGGGTGGCGCAAACCAGCGCTGCAGGCCCACCGGCAGCATTCGGTTTACCAGCCCTGGGCACTCACAGGCCACGCTACTAGGGACTAACAGGTAAACCAAATAAGCCAATCAGGGATATACCAATTCACATGTCATATTTACACAGGGAGCATTCGCGCTGTGGCACTGAAGGGCAGTGGCACAGCGCCCAGAGCATCCAACACCAGCAAAACGGAGGAGACAACAGCGAAAAATGGGAGGGAGACCCACGCCAATGGTGCCAGGTCTAACACGTGTCCCCTCCAGCTGAAATGTGGGGAGAACTACCCATCCCCTTGGAAGTTCTCATCAGTAAGGCGGAAAAATCTGGACAGACCATCAGCATTGGCGTGTTCTGTACCAGGGCAGTGTTCCACCGTGAAGTCCATACCCTATAGGGAAATGGACCACCTCAACAACTTGGGATTCTCACCCCTCATCTGCATCAACCATCTGAGGGGCCTGTGGTCTGTCTGAACCCGGAAGTGAGTCCCAAACAGGTATGGTCTCAGCTTCTTCAGTGCCCAGACCACAGCAAATGCCTCACGCTCAATTGCACTGCACCTCTGTTCCCGTGGAAGTAACCTCCTACTGATGAAGGCTACAGGTTGGTCTAGTCCCTCCTCATTTATCTGTGACAGAATGGCCCCCACCCCATGCTCTGAAGCGTCTGTCTGGACAACAAATTCCTTAGCAAAATTGGGCGCCTGGAGTATGGGTGCTGTACACATGGCAGTCTTGAGGGCATCAAAAGCTTTCTGACAGGTGTCAGTCCAGTTCACAATCTTTGGCTGCTTTTTGGAAGTCAGCTCAGTCAAGGGTGGAACAATGTTGCCATACCCCTTGACAAACCTCCTGTAGTAACCGGTGAGTCCTAAGAAGGCCCTCACCTGGGTCTGGGTCTGGGTCCTTGGGGGCTCCCAAGTCAGGATGGTTTGAATCTTGGGCTGCAGGGGTGCCACCTGGCCACTCCCCACCTGGTGTCCCAAGTACACCACAGAACCCTGCCCAATCTGGCACTTACTGGCCTTGATTGTGAGGCCTGCTCTGCACAGCGCCATCAACACTTCCCAGAGGTGGCGCAAGTGGTCCTCCCAAGAGGAACTAAACACTGCAATGTCGTCCAGGTAGGCGGCACTGAAATCCTCCAGCCCAACCAACACCTGGTTGACCAACCTCTGGAAGGTGGCAGGGGCATTCTTCATCCCAAAGGGCATCACACGGAACTGGTAGTGCCCATCTGGTGTGGAGAATGCTGACCTCTCCTTTGCCCCATCATTTAAGGCGATCTGCCAGTACCCAGACGTCAGATCAAACGTGCTGAGGTACCGGGCAGCCCCTAACCGATCTATGAGCTCATCAGCTCTGGGGATGGGGTGCGCGTCGGTCTTCGTGCCCGAATTGAGACCTCGGTAGTCCACACAGAACCTAAGTTCAGGTGTGGCACCAGGCGTTGCAGCTTTTGGTACCAAGACCACAGGGCTGGACCAAGGGCTGCTAGAGGACTCAATCACCCCTAGGGCAAACATTTTGGAGACCTCCTCCTTAATGTAAGCCCTGACCCTGTCAGTCACTCTGTAAGCCTTGTGCTTGACAGGAGGACTGTCCCCGGTGTCCACCTCATGGACGCACCAATCAGTGACACCCGGCACCAGGGAGAACAAATCAGAAAATTGCCCCAACAGTTGGTGACAATCTCTCTGCTGCTCAAGGGTCAGTATGGTGGAGAGGACCACACCCTCCACTGACCCATCCTTCTCTCTTGCACACAGGAGGTCAGGAAGAGGCTCACTCTCCTCCTCCATCCCAGCATCTGTGGCAAGAAGCATGCCCACTTCAGACCTCTCAAAGTGGGGCTTCAGGCGGTTCACATGCATGACCCGCAAGGGGTTCCTGGGAGATTGAAAGTCCACCAAGTAGGTAACTGGACTTTTGCGCTCCACCACCTCAAAGGGGCCGGTCCACTTATCCTGGAGCACACAAGGCTCCACTGGGGCCAGTACCCAAACCTTCTGACCAGGTTGAAATTCGACCAGAGTGGCATTCTGGTCGTGCCAATGTTTCATTTCTACCTGGCTGGCTTCCAGATTTGCCTCAGCAATTTTTCTGAAACGCCGAGTCTGGTTCCTGAAGGCCAACATGTAGCTAAATACATCTTGGGGAGGTTTCCTGGGAGATTGCTCCCAGCCTTCCTTGACCAGACTCAGAGGTCCTCTTACCGGATGGCCATAGAGCAGTTCAAAGGGACTGAACCCTAAGGACTTCTGTGGCACCTCACGGTAGGCAAACAACAGGCATGGTAAGAGGACGTCCCACTTACGCCTCAGGGGCTCTTCTAGGCCCATGATCATGCCCTTCAAGGTCCAGTTGAACCTTTCAACCAGACCATTACCTTGGGGGTGGTAAGGAGTGGTGAACTTATAAGTTACCCCACACTCCTTCCACAGAGACTTCATGTACTGGGAGATGAAGTTGGTCCCCCTGTCAGACACCACCTCTCTGGGGAACCCCACACGGGAGAAAATCCCCATCAGTGCACGTCCCACCATGGGGGCCGTCACTGTCCTGAGCGGGATGGCTTCAGGGTACCGGGTGGCATGGTCCACCAAGACCAGGATGAACCTGTTGCCCATGGCTGTCTTGGGGTCCAGAGGCCCCACAATGTCAATGCCCACTCGCTCGAATGGGGTACTAACAACTGGAAAGGGCTGGAGTGGGGCCTTGATCTTCCCCCCACTCTTCCCACTTGCCTGGCAAGTCTCACATGTTCTGCAATAAGTGTCTGAACTCTTGCGCATGTGGGGCCAATAAAAGTGGGTGGCCAGCCTCTCAAAGGTCTTGGTCTGCCCCAGATGTCCTGCCAATGGAATGTCATGAGCCAACCCCAGTAGGAAGGCTCTGAAGCACTTGGGTACCACCAGCACACGGGCTGACCCCGGCTCAGCAGCCTTAGGCTCGCTATACAGGAGACTGTTCTCCCAATAAATGAGATGTGAACCAGACAGGTCACCTGCTGCCTGGGCTGCAGCCTGACGCCGCATACCCTCAAGAGAAGGGCAAACTCTTTGCTGCTCACAAAATTCCTCCCTGGTGGGTCCCCCTTCCTGCTGCCAATGGGTCAGCTCAGGCAGGTCCCCCAGTTCGGTGATCTGCTCCCCGGTAGGCTCCAGGGCATCCCCCTCAGGGTCTGCTCCCTCCTGGGCCATGGGAACCAAGGGGGCCAGCTCACCGCGCCCCCTGCCCCTTCTCTCTAAGGCAGGGATCTGGGCCATACTCTCAGGCTCCAGGTCCTTCTCAACACCCTCCTTGGCTGCCATGGACCGAGTGGTAGCACACGCCCACTCAGGCAGACCCAACATTTCTAAGTGAGATTTCCTCTCCACCGTAGCCCACGGGGAGTTCTCTAAATCATTGCCCAACAGACAGTCTACAGGCATGACGGGCCTCACAGCCACCTGAAGAGTTCCTGAGACCCCCCCCACTCAAAGGGAACCTGAGCCACCTCACATTGGCTCTCTGAGTTATCTGCGGACACTACTGGGTAGAATGCATGGGGGACAACCTGCTCTTTGGACACCAACCGGGAGCTGACAGCAGTTACACTGGCTCCTGTGTCTCTTAGAGCCTCAACCCTATGGCCATTGATGGTCACCCACTGCCTGTACTTTTTAGTGTTAGCAGGCAGTGCAGGCTTAGGGACCATCTCAAAGTCTCCTAATGAGACAAGGGTCAACTCTACGGGATCCCACCCACCTTGGGCACCCATCTCCTCCCCCCCCCCCGGGCTACACTAGCAAGCTGGTGGGGTGGTGCACGGGGTGGTGCATTAGGGTCCCTCTGGGGACACTGGGGATCATAGTATCTGTGGCCCACTTGACCACACTTAACAAGTAAGGGGCCCCCTCTGAACAGGCCTACCTGTCGGCGGCCCTGGCTTCTTCTCTTGGGGAGGCTGGGACACCACTGCTTAGTTCCCTTGGGAATTACTTTGGGGCCCTCTTTGGAACTCCCTCGGTTTACCCCTGTCCCCCCCACTTCTCTGCTGGGGACCCTGCCCACCTTTGGCGAAGTCTCCCACTGGACCCTTGCGAACCCGGGTGCTCACCCAGCGGTCCGCCTCCTCAGCAAGCTTCCTAGGGTTAGTCAGCTTGCAATCAATCAGGTGCTGGCGTAGCTCAGGAAAACAGTTACTAGATAAATGCTCCCATGCAATCAAATCATAAAGTTGCTCAAAAGTTTCTACTTTGCTACCTTTTACCCAGCGTTCCATTGCTCTGCAAAAAAAAGACACATATTCAAGCCACGTGGTACCCTCTAGCTTCTTGCAGGTCCTAAACCTCTGCCTATACATCTCAGGGGTCAAACCATAGCGGGTCATCAAAGCTTCCTTCATGTGGCCATAAACCATTCGACTTTCTGGGGGCAGGTCCAACAAGGTATCCCTCCCCTCACTCACAAAGCGTCCCCACAACCCCGCTCCCCAATCCTTCTCAGGGACCCGGTGGGACACCATGGCTAATTCATAAGCGGCAAACCATTGCCCAATATCTTCACTTTTGTGGAAATCCTTAATAACCTCCTTGGGTATATACACTCTATTCTCAGTATGCACTACAGGTATGCTGCCACCAGAGGGGAGATCTCTACACTCTTTGCTTTAATCTCCAACTCCCTCAATATTCTCTCATGCTCAAGTTTCATTTTCATAATCTCAAATTCTAACTTCTTGTTCTCTAGGTCCCTGTGACCATCCATTTTAAGCCTAGCCATCTCCATATTATGCCGCCTATCTCTCTCCCTGTCCTCCATCTCTTCTGGGGACAGACCCCTGGCGGACACACTAGTGCCCGGGCTGGAAATTGCTTTATCTCCCACCAAATCTACTACTTCACCCTGCTGCTTTCCTGCATTCTCTTCCCCCTCCACAGGCTCTCCCATATTCTTAGGGGCATCCCTGGCTTCTAGCCAGGCCTTCAGCGCCTTGTAATATTCCTCCCTTTTAGTGAGACCTGTGATAGGGACTGTGAAGCATTTGCAAAAATATTTGAGCTGCTTGGCATTGTAGGTTTCTAATTTCTCTTCTTCCCAGGAGAGATCCTCCGAGGCATTGGATCTGGGCTTGCCCATTGTAGCAATAACTGGCAATATTAATCAAAAATAGAATCAGAAAAAACCTCAAAACGTATGTGGTTGCGTTATGGTCTGCACTCACTAGTAGTGTACACTATAATTACTGTATGCGATCATAAATGCAAGTCCAGATCCTCACCGCTGACCACCAATGTTAGAAATGGGGGTCTATAGTTGGCAATGGCTGGCCACTGTCCAAGTAGGGACCCTTCTTCCTAAGTCAGAGTGAGAGGGCTACACCCTTCGATAACCCCTGCTCAACCCTGTGGTAACGTAGCATGAGCAGCTAGGCCTATCTCAGAGGCAGTGTGTGAAGCATTTATGACCATACACAGTAACACAGCGAGTAACACTACAAAGGGACACCACACGAATAGGTATATCAAAAATAAGTGTCTTTATATAGGCTTATCACAAGACCCAAAACGACCATAAAGCCACAATACTATAAAAATGGAATTACTCTTGGAATGCTGCAAAAATAGTTTAAAGTGTGCAAGAAGAACTCAGTTCAAGGCAGTGGTCTCTGCGACCCTTCTACTCACAAAGTACCTGGATTGGCAAGGCAGAGAAGTAAAAACGTTGCACTGAAGCGGTAGCGCTGATGCTCTCCCCGCGGGGCTGATGGTGCGCTGATTCCTTGCCACGAGGGAGGAGGTGATGCGCCGATCTGCGGATGTGAGGGAAAGCGAGGCGGTGCGCTTCTGCACGCGAGGTCGTTGATGCGATGGCTCCTTGCCGCGAGGGAGGAGACGATGCGACGATCTGCTGATGCGTGCTGTGAGCTGGTTGTGATGCCAAAGAATGGTGCTCCGCTCGGGAGCGACGGGCCGGGTGCGATGTGAGGGAGCTGGCGGCCACGCTGCGTCCGCGCTGCGATGTCGTGATGCGCCGATCGCGGGGATGCGACGCTCTTGGTGCAATTTCGTGGTGCGCCGATCGCGGGGATGCGACGCGGTTGGTACGCTGCGATGATCTTGGATTTGCGAGCACTCAGCGGCAGCAGCGCGATGATTCCTGACAGCGCTCTCAGCTGCAGCGGCTCGCAAACGTGCGTTAGCGGTGATTTCAACCCGCGTTCTCTGCAGTAGAGCTAGAGGCCCTGAGTTCCTTGACAGGAGCCTCACCTGCAAATAGAAGTCCTCGCTGGGAGGATTCAGAGGGCTGATGGTGAAGTCTAATGTGCCTGAGACTTCGACAGGAGGCTAGCTCTCTTCTAGCCCTTGGGTGATTGCTTAAGCAAGATGAATTAAAGTGTCTCTCCAAAAGTCCTTTTCCCTCTCTTTCAAAGTCCAATGGTAACCACTGCAGGCCAATCCAAGAAACAGCACACACGCACAAGGATAGTCACCTCCTGCAGATTCCTTTAGTTACACGGACAGAGGTTCGTCTTGATGTCCAGGAGCAATACAATTTGTAGGGGTTTCAACACAGATATTTATACCCCAAAGGTCTTTGTTCTCAAAAGCTACAAGTCACTGAGCCTAGCCAGAACCAGTTCTGTTCGGTCCTGGAGCACTTTGTTTACCAGGCTGCATCCTTCCTTTCAGGAAGAGGGGGTCTGCTATCAGACGCACAGTGGGAGGTGGAGCCATCATTCACCTTGCCAGGCACAGCCCTATTCAAGTCAAGGAGCTACCCCTCCCCATACTCCAAACACAGTTCTCTCTATTCAACCCAGGTCTGGCTCAGCCTGCCCTGTCCCTCCAAAACCAGACAGCCAATACACATAACAGCAGAGCACACTGGAAGGCTTAGGCAAGAAAATACCCACTTTCTAAAAGTGGTATTTTCAAACACAGAATATAAAAATAAACTTTCCTAAAAGATGTATTTTAATATTCTGAGCTCAGGCATACTAAATTCGTTTTTCTACCATGTTCCTGGGGTCATTTAGGACTATAGAAGGTAATAGTCACAATTGCCCATTCTGGCCTATGGGGAACAGGTAGCCTTACAGTAGTGAAAAACGAAATTGGGTGTAAGTCACTACCAGGACATGCTACACACACCAAGGCATGTCCTACCTTACACATACAATGCACCCTACCATAGGGGTGGCTTACATGATGCCAGGGGAAGGTTCAGGGGCTGGGAAGTGGGTGCACTTCACAGCCAAGATGGCAGTTCGGGACTGCACGCAGACTCTGCAGTGGCAGGTCTGAGACACACTTTACAAGCTGCTTCTGTGGGTGGCGCAAACCAGCGCTGCAGGCCCACCGGCAGCATTCGGTTTACCAGCCCTGGGCACTCACAGGCCACGCTACTAGGGACTAACAGGTAAACCAAATAAGCCAATCAGGGATATACCAATTCACATGTCATATTTACACAGGGAGCATTCGCGCTGTGGCACTGAAGGGCAGTGGCACAGCGCCCAGAGCATCCAACACCAGCAAAACGGAGGAGACAACAGCGAAAAATGGGAGGGAGACCCACGCCAATGGTGCCAGGTCTAACAATGAATCATGTTTGAGAGAAAACAATTTTCTCATGCTTGTCCCACAGAGGTTTGGAAGGTGCTCCAGAAGCTAAAATGAGAGCATATTTTCTGTAAATTCACATTATCTTTCTCAGTCATGTGAGAATGAAGTCTGACATTCTCAGTAAAACATGTAAATCCAACAAGGGCAGAGACTGTCAGTTGATTCCTTTGTGTTCTACTGCAGCTTCCCAGAGTGTTCTTAAGAACAACTAGAGCGCTAACAACCTTACCTATGACAAAAGTATGGCACACCTGAAGCCATCTTGATTGGAATAAACTGGTAACACTTAAAACATTTAATTTAAAAAGGAACAAAATGATGGGGTTCATTTTGTCTTAGAAATTATGGTTAGTGCTGTAGAAAGAAAAATTAGGACATGTTTTAAGTGAGATCTCAAATATCTTCCTGTTATATTTCAACAAGAGCAACCTGCCAGTTGATTCCTTTGTGTTCTACTGCAGCTTCCCAGAGTGTTCTAAAGAACAACTAGAGCGCTAACAGCCTTACCTATGACAAAAGTATGGCACACCTGAAGCCATCTTGATTGGAATAAACTGGTAACACTTAAAACATTTAATTTAAAAAGGAACAAAATGATGGGGTTCTTTTTGTCATAGAAATTATGGTTAGTGCTGTAGAAAGCAAAATTAGGGCATGTTTTAAGTGAGATCTCAAATATCTTCCTGTTATATTTCAACAGGAGCAGCCTGCCAGTTGATTCCTTTGTGTTCTACTGCAGCTTCCCAGAGTGTTCTAAAGAACAACTAGAGCGCTAACAGTCTTACTTATGAAACAATTATGGCACACCTGAAGCCATCTTGATTGGAATAAACCGGTAAAACTTAAAACATTTAATTTAAAAAGGAACAAAATGAGGGGTTCATTTTGTCATAGAAATTATGGTTAGTGCTGTAGAAAGAAAAATTAGGACATGTTTTAAGTGAGATTACAAATATCTTCCTGTTATATTTCAATAGGAGCAGCCTGCCAGTTGATTCCTTTGTGTTCTACTGCAGCTTCCCAGAGTGTTCTAAAGAACAACTAGAGCGCTTACAGTCTTACTTATGACAAAATTATGGCACACCTGAAGCCATCTTGATTGGAATAAACCGGTAACACTTAAAACATTTAATTTAAAAAGGAAAAAAATGAGGGGGTTCATTTTGCCATAGAAATTATGGTTAGTTCTGCAGAAAGAAAAATTAGGGCATGTTTTAAGTGAGATCTCAAATCCTCTTCTATTTCATTAGAAAATTCTGACATGCAGACTGAAACAATCACTTTCAATACCAGCAGTAGACTGCCAGTTAACTCCCTGGTGAGCAGTAGCTTTACTAAGGTGATCTAATGAGCAACTAGAGTGCTAACATTCTGAATTTATGGCAAATGTGTGACACATGTGAATGCCTTCTTGATGGAATCAAAGTAAAAAACTGAAAGCATTTCCTACTGAGGAGACTGCAGTAAATGAGGAAATTAGGAAACTTCATAACAAATAAGTATCCCAAGATGGCCACCAGAGAAAAAAGAGCCCAAATGTAACACAAATATCACCCACATGTAGGCCACATATAGCCCAATGACAGAAGTGTGGAAAACACTTTTTATTTTTAGTTTTTTTGCAGTTTTTTATAGTGCAGACTGGTCAGGTATTGGAGCGTTGCATCTTACTTGGACCCCTTATTGCGTATTTTGCACGAAGTACATGAGATTGATCTTGCGAAACACTGAACTTTACTATTCTGTTAACCTGAAGTTGCTCTGAACCGGGCTTTGTAACACCCGTTTTTACCTACTGGTTTTAATTAATTCTCACTGTATTGTATTAAGAAAGAGGATTTACTGTTTTTATGTACACTTTTATGATCTATGTTTCTAAATCAGATCGAATAAAGTTTAATGAATGTAATTGAAGTCTCCCAAGATGGCCACCAGAGAAAAATGAGCCCAAATGTAGCACAAATATCACCCAGATGTAGCCCACGTATAGCCCAATGACAGAAGTGTGGAAAACACTTTTTATCCTTTGTTTTTTTGCAGTTTTATATAGTGCAGGCTGGTCAGATATTGGAGTGCTTTACATGAGCATTGGTTACATCATACAAGGACAAACTCATTTTGGTTGTAGGCATGGGGAGATTAAGTGATTTGACCAGAATCACAGAATGACGAGCTGAAGCAGAAACTCCAACTTGGTAACACCACATTTTCTCCCCTAAGTGTAACATTTAATCAAGTGGTCAACTGGATAAAAAAAAATAGATTAACAAATAATTCAAAAGTGCTTTGTCGCTATTTGAGAACTGCTTGGCTCAGAAAGCGACCTTTTTAAAAATGGTGTAAATCCGTTTGGTAGTTGCTGAGAGATTGTAAAAAAACAAATATCGATATCTAGAGGCGCGGTGGATCCGCGAACCCTCCCGACCACGAGCTTCATTTTAATTGGCTGCCAACACTCTAAACCAGGAAGTGTTGGCAGCCATCTTGTGACTCGGTAGAATCGAGTCACAAGAAAACAGGGAAACAAAGGTGAAAAATAAGAAAAGGGGGCAGGGTAGAAACACCCTGACCCCCTAGGCCTGCTCAGGGGGTCCCACAAAAACCCCCAGGGCCCAAAAAAGCATTTTTTTTTAAAAAAATTGGCGAAATTCGCGCTGGGGTCGCGAATCCCGCCGAAATGTAAAAAAAATGAAGCGCGGGATACCACGCTTCATTTAATTGAGACCCCGGGTGGGCCAGGTCCCAGGGGCATTGCCAACAAATATATGCAGGGCCCGCGGGGCCCCACAGCCCCGGGGACCGCCACCTCCCAGGGCTTGTTTTTTAATGTTTGGGGGGCCTCCAAGGCTCCCAAGCCCCGGGGACTGCCACCGCCAGGGCTTTTATCAAATAGGGACCCTCAGGATTCAAGGGGAATTAATCCTCCAACTTACCCTGAGCACTACTGATGCAGTCCAGCCATCGCCCTGTCACTACCCATGCACTCCTCCAATCAACCAGCGAGCACCATGTACTTATCCAATCACTCCGCCAAAACACAAGCACTTATAAATTCACCATCCACTCTCCTTGCAGTACTCTAATCATCCAGTCAGTACCCATGTACTCATCCAATGACCCAGGCACTAACTCATGGCAAATACAGAGGAGGTCATGCTAATCACAGGGGTACCCCAACGCATAGTGTTCCCTAGTGTATGTAGGTGTTTTCACTGTATTCTAAGTGTCTTTTACCACCAGAGACAGAGTCAGTTACCACCAGTACCCATCAGCAAAACGTTGGGGGCACAGGAGTACTTTCTACTCCTCTGTTGGTTCTTTCTGCACATCTCTTCCTTCTTCTTGCACTTTTCTTCGTCTTTCTGGACTTCTGTTGCCTCTTTCTGCATTTGTCTTCCTTCTTTCTGCGCTTTTCTTCTTCTTTCTTCACATGTCCTACCTCTGTAGGCATAGTTAGAAACTAGCATTTAAAAATCCTTTGAAATTCACTTAAAAAACCATAGGTTTCAGGCATGTTATAGTTAGAAATTAACATTTAAAAAACCTTTGAAATTCACTGAAAAAACCATAGGTTTCAGGCACGTTATAGTTAGAAATTAGCATTTAAAAAACCTTAGAAATTCACTGAAAAAACCATAGGTTTTAGGGAATGTTATAGTTAGTTGGACATTTCACTCGTACAAAACCAGATAAATTCCCCCGTTATAGTTAGTTCAGCTAACTATAACTCGCGCCCCCGCAATGCACTGCTGATGACGTCACATATGACATCACTCATGACATGGTCAGTGACATCACTGTTGACATCACTGATGGCATCTCAAATGACATCACTGATGACATCACTGATGACATCATCCATGTGATAATTTGATGCATCTTCTCACACCCTAATATAACCTTTGATACACCCACTCTAAATTACAGACTGCCATTCTCAAAACCATAGACACTCCAACACCAATAACTACATACCCACTCACTGATTCTTAGGTCTACACACACATCCACTCACTCACCCGTACAGTCACTCATACTTACGGTCACTCAGTACAGGACTATCATATGCACTCATACACCTACATAGACACTCACACACCGCCACTCATCCATAGAGGTACTCACACACCTAGTCAGTCATGCAAATAATGAATCACACTGCCATTACTCACCTATACAGCTATAGACACACCAGCTCACTTACCCATACAAATACTAGCACATTCTTACGCTCTTATACAATCACTGATACAAGTACACACTCATCCATACAGCCACTCTCGCAATCACACACTCTCACTTATAGCCATTTATATACTCTAACACACATATATACTGCCTTTCACATATGTAGTTACTCACACATGTACCACTGAGATATACATTCACTCACTAACACACCCATACACACACTCACCCACCCATACAGTCCATCACAGATGCACTCTTGAAACCATGCACCCAGTGAATCACCCACTCACACATCTATGCACAGAGTCACACACACCCCACCCACACAAACACTCAGGCACCCATACAGATACTCAGACAACCATTCAATAACTCATATAGACACTCATGTAGCTATTCACAAACCCATGCAGCCGCTTACACAGCAACAGACAGACGGATACAGACATTCACACAGTTTAGTCACTAACCCATGCATTCAGTAAGATACGTTTAATCACTCACTTATAGAGTCAGTCACGCACCTACTAAATCATCCATTCAGACACTTATACACCCACTCATTCTTCAATACGCCTTTCCCTATATATATTAAACATATTTAAACTTTACAGAAACACACAGTCACTGGATGATGTCATCAGTGATGTCATTTGAGATGTCATCAGTGATGTCATGAGTGATGTCACTGACCATGTCATGAGTGATGTCGTATGTGTCGTCTTCAGCAGTGCATTGCGGGGGCGCGAGTTATAGTTAGCTGAACTAACTATAACGGGGGAATTTCTCTGGTTTTGTACGAGTGAAATGACCAACTAACTATAACATTCCCTAAAACCTATGGTTTTTCAGTGAATATATATTTATATATACATACATACATACATACATATATATATATATAAATATATATACATACATACATACATATATATATATATATATATATATATCCACAAACAGAACCAGCGCGTCACCTCCTCGCACCAGAACACGACACAGCAATCCAAGGTTTGATTCCTTCAAATTTCTATTGCAGACTTAGGGCTATGACGCGTTTCGGCAGGGTCCCCTGCCTTGCTCACATATATATATATATACTCACACAAAAAAACAGAGGTTACTGGGACGTTTAGGTAGGGAATAGCATTAAAAAACTTAGAAATTAACTGAAAATAACAAAGGTTACAGGGATGTTACAGTTAGGAAATAGAATTTTAAAAAACTTAAAAATTCGCTGGAAAAAACAAAAGATTGCAGGAATGTTATAGTTAGGCTCAGATTTTACACATACAAAACCAGAGAAATTTAGCAGTCAAAGTTACCTGAGCTAAGTATAACTTACGCCCCACAGTGCACTGCTTATGACCTCACATATTACTTCACTCATGACATGACTCATGAGACACTGTTTGAGAACATGCATCACAAATGTCTGTGTATTTCTATAACTTATGTGATGAGTAAACTTTCTAGGCCCCTTTGGTGAACGATGATGCAAATGAGTGGGATTTACTGTTCTATCAAGAAATTTCTCAGACAGGCATTATAATTTTGTTCTACTTTCTGTGTCTCTTTTCTTACAGTCCTTGTAAGAATATTATTTTCATGGGTTATAACCATTCAGCAAATTTAGATATTTATGCTTGGAAGAGAGTGAAGTGAATTCCATTTTGCTATCTATTCTAAGAGAATATAACAATGAAAATACTGACATACAATTATGAAATGCATATAGAAGAAATCGGTAGCTGGCATTGGTATGAATAAGCCCGCCTTTTATAAATGTTGGACTTATAAAATGTTGTTCACACCATCACCTTTCCTCTAAAACACACATAAATCCTTGGTACCTTTCTTGACACGAGTGACATCACTGATGACATCACTGATTACATCATCCAGTGAGTGTAAGTGTTTTGTAAGAAAGTTTCTGAGACTTAAAGATCTATACTAACCTAGTCCATAAGTTAAATTACTATTCGTTCTGTGCTACTAATGAGTGGTACTATTTGTAACATATGTCATCTGATCTATAATTCCATTTTTAAAGTGAAAGTATTATTTATCAGTGAACTAGCCTCTACAGTGATAAATGTCCCCTGCTGATTTAGGTGTAAGGTAGTGATTTGCGACAGTCTAAGCTGTTCATTGAGACTTCACTCCACAGTAATGGGTAAGTATAGTTCTGTTTTAAGACATACTGACCAGTTTCCTTAGACCTCTCTTCTTTGTAATGAATGACTGTAGTAGTAGATTGCGATAAATTCACCTGTTCACTAAGACCTTTCTTTAGGGTGATGGCTTAGTGTAGTAGACATTTACAACAAGCTGACCTCTCTGCTCACACCTTTCTCCATTATGAAGATTAATTTTACTAGTGGTTTGTGACACAGTGGCTTGTCCGCTAAGACCTCTCCACTGGTGTTGTTGTGGTTTCCAATAGACTAGCCCATACAGTTAGATGTTTTACTTTCCTCATTCGTTTTTAGAGTGGTGGTTCAGAAGAGAAAGAACTTTGTGCTGAGAACTGTTTCTTAGGTGATTAGTGAATGTAGTTTTTGATAAGTTTCCAGTGATCTCTGTGCTGTACTGTAAGGACTCTCGGACGCTGGGAGAGTGTATAGAACAAGTCCTTTATTATTAACCAACACAGGCTCCACACGGAGCGTAGATAGTGCACTGCCGCGACGGTCACCAGCTGTCATCTGTCAAGGCACAGCTGACTGCAGGTGACGTCAGCAGGCGGAACGGTGTCCTCGCAGGGACAACAGATGGCAAGGACATATACGGTGTCCCAGAAGGGGAATAAGACTACAAACACAACACATCTTCCCTTCTGAGAGGAACAACAACCGTGAGGGAATAGGATAGGTAAGATTTAGGCAGAGAGAAAGGTGGGAGATGAGAAGAGAGAATAGAAAGGAAAAGGGAATGGAGGTAGGAAGGGAAGAAGAGACAGCAGAGTGGGCTGGGAAACCAATTGAGGTGGGGAGTCGTATCACTCACAGATATAGTCTGAATATTTAACTGGGGGTAACAATCTCCTTCCAGTCCTGCTTATACCTATAGGGCGTGAGGTGTCCAGCATGGGTGTGGATGGCAATTGTCTGTATGTTCGCGCAGGTGTGATACCTCTGGAAGGATCTTGCGTCTGGCTGGGTGTTTGCTGAGTGGAGAGATCGTGCGTGGGGTTATCCGTGGTAGAAAACCCGGAGCCTGATTCATCGTCTGACCATCCGAAATAGCCATTGGAATTCTTTCCAGGCACTGGTGGTTCCCCAAAGGAGTTTACGGGTTGAAGGCTGTCCTGATCCTTATGGAGTTGTTTGTGGTTGGATAGGGATGAAAAGTGCCAAACCTTGCCATCGCTCAACAATGCTGAGTTGCAAAATAGCTTTTGGACAGACAGGGGTGTTGAGTATCTGTCCATACCTTTGCCTATGTGACCACTTCTTCTTACTTTCACTATGTCTCCAACTTTGAGAGCCACCGGCTTGCACCCATGCTTTTGGTCGTACCTTGCCTTACTACACGCTTGAGCCTTTGACAACCTCTCCATCACCTTGGTGGAAGACCAGTGTACACTCTTTGAGGCATTGATCCAACCTACATTGTCCTTGGACAACGGTGTCCCTTCCGCATGATCTCAAAAGGACTGTGACCAGTGGTTTCACATGGTGTTATTCGAAAAGCCCAGAGTGTTCTTAGTGTCTCCTGTTTCCAATTCAGTTTATTGCTGCACGCCAACTGAATTATCCCTTTGATCACTCTGTTGAAATGTTCCACAGCTCCGTTGCCAGCTGGGTGGTATACTGAGGTCGTTTTGTGTTCAATTTGATTCCTTTCCATGTACATTTTGAATGTTTCTGACACGAATTGCGGTCCATTGTCACTGATGACTTGTTTGGGTAGACCCTCATGCGTGAAGACTTCATCCAGAAATTTTACAATGCACGTAGCATCTGGTTTTCTCACGAATTTTAGTTCGGGCCACTTTGAAAAATGGTCAATGGTGACTATGATGTACCACTGCTCACCTTGATCCGTTATAGGTCCCATGATGTCCACACCAATCCGCTCCCAAGGCATTGATGGACATGGTATTGGATGCAGGGGTGGTCTGAATGTTACTTGGGTCTTATCAGAATTTAGGCATAGGGCACAATCTCTGACACATCTTTCCACTGCTAAGCTGATCCCTGGCCACCAATAATTATTTTTTACTCTGCCTTTTGTTTTGCCGATCCCCAGGTGTCCTTCGTGGCAAATGTTTAGGATCCTGGGCCTTAGGCTGCTGGGGGGCACGACTCTCCCGCCTCTTAAGAGCAATCCCTCTTCGTGCGATAGCTCATCCCTAACCTCCCAAAAGTGGCGTAACGTTTCATCTAACTTGTTCTTGGCTGGCCATCCCCTTGATAGCATGTCCGTAACTTGACCAAGTACTGTATCTTTCGACTGTTCTTCCAGCCATTCCTCTTTTGAGATGCCTTTAAATTTCTCTTCTACATTTGCTATGCATGACTCCTCAGTTTCTTCTTTTACTGTTGGGTTATCTACATCGACTGGCATTCTGCTTAGATAGTCGGCCACTATGTTTTTCACCCCCGGTACATATTGGATTGTATATATATAGTCGAACAACCGTACTGATAGTCTTGCCAGCCTGGGTGACGCTGCATATAGTCCTTTTGTTGTAAAAACTTTCGTGAGTGGTTTATGATCCGTGCACAGGGTGACTCTATTGCCCCACACAAATTGCCTAAAGTGTTCGAGTGCCCACACGCAGGCAAGTGCTTCACGCTCAATTACAGAGAATTTCTCCTCTGAGCTCGTTAGGGAACGTGAAGCGAAAGCAATAGTGTATTCTTTTCCTGTACTGGTGTCCCTTTGCGTGAGTACAGCTCCTAGGCCTTTAGAGCTTGCATCTGTTGTTATTATGTTCATTAGTGCTGGATCGAAACCCTGCAATGGCAATGAGGTGCACATTTCCTTTTTTAACGTGTCGAAAGCCACATTGCAGTCCTCTGTCCACCCGAATTTGTTTTTTAGTTTAAGTTGTTGTCTCAACGTATGTGTTTTGCTTGAAAAGTTACTAATGAATTTTGCATAAAATTCAACAAGCCCTAGGAAGGACCGCAGTTCATCTTTGTTCCCAGGTTGTGGTGCCTTGATGATTGCCTGCAGCAGTTCTTTTTTTGGACGTATTCCTTCCCCTGTAATTTCATGTCCTAGGTAGTTTACTGATTTGCATGCGAACCTGCACTTTTCATGCTCCGCAGTCAAACCTTTTGAATTGAGGATCTCCAAAATTTTGTTCACTCTCTCGTCGTGTTCCATTCTTGATCTGCCCATCACGAGGATGTCATCTTGGAAGATCAGTACACCAGGCACCCCTTTAAAAATGTTGCTCATAAGTCTCTGGAACATTGCAGCTGCGGATGCCAGACCGAAAGGTACTCTTGTGAATCTGTAGCACCCGAATGGCGTGATAAAAGATGTTAGTTCCTTGCTCTCGCGATGTAGGGGAACCTGGTGGTATGCAGATTTTAGATCAATTGTCGAAAACCATTTTACACCTTTCGTGGTGGCAAGCATCTCGCTTATTCTGGGTAGGGGAAATTGCTCTACCACTATATTTTCATTTAAGTCTCTTAGGTCGATGCAGAGTCTCAATTTTCCGTTCGGACGTTTTGCCACGACAAGAGGTGCAATCCACTCTGAGGCCTCTACTTGTTCGATTATCCCTTCTTTAAGTAGCCTTTCTAGTTGTTCTTTCACTTCCTCTCTGATCGCGAAGGGTAAATTCCGTGCTTTGTGCACCACTGGAATGTTGTACGGCTTCAACTTTATCCTGTGTTGGTACCCTTTGAGTGCGCCAATTTCGCCGCTGAATACTTTTGGGTATGTTTCTCGTAACGACTTACTGTAATTGTCTTGGCTTTGCACCACTAACACTGGATCGCTTTTGCTGGGATCGAGTATGATACCTAGGCTCCCTTGGTCCATCCACCCTAGGACTGATGGACCCACAGCTGACACGTACAATTTCCTCATTGCTTCTCTCCCCTTGAATTTAAAACTGAGCTTCCTATACCCACAAACATCTATTTTTTCTCCAGTGAAAGATGTAATAGTGATGTCTGCCTTCTCCAGTTCATCGCCAATGCTCGGACTGAATTTCTGTTCCCATACTTCTCTGTTGACGATAGTATAGGGCGATCCCGAGTCTGCTACAATTCTAATTTCCACTCCGCCAATGTTCATGTCGCACATTGGTTTCTTTGTTTTAGTGGCATTACTTCCGTTCTCCTTCTCTAATTGCTCATCCTCCAAGTTCAGCACAAACATGTTTGTGTCATCTTCATCAGAAGTTTCCTCCTTGTATTGCTCTTCTTCGTCCACGAGTTTGACTACTCTTGTGTTTTTCCTGCGGCATGCTTTCAAGAAGTGTCCCATTACACCGCAATATGTGCATCTCACATTGCGTGCAGGGCATTTTACGTCATCTGCAAAATGTGTGTTGTTCCCACATCTGTAGCATCTTCTCTTGCTATTAACCTGAGGTTTGTTGTAGGTACTCTTTTGGCTCTTATTGTTCCAACTTTGTCTGGGAGTGTATCTCTGATCACCTATTTTAGCCACCGTTTCTCCTTCTTTCTTCTCCTTATTCTCTGCAAGAACTGCCTTAGCACACCGGCCGGTTAATTCTGCCTTTCTTGCGATGTCGATGATATTCTGCAATGGATATTCTCCCTTTGCCCATAGATTGTCTTGTATATTAGTATTCGACCCCTGCATTACAATCTGGTCTCTGATGAATTCGTCATGTAGGCCTCCAAAACGACAATTTAACGCTAAATTTTTGAGGACTGAAACATAATCATCTATTGTCTCTTCCCTACCTTGCTTCCTGTGGAAGAATTTATACCTGTCAATGCCAACGCACACGGTTGGTTTATAGTAGTTGTTGAGATCGTCTATTGCATTTACAAACGTGTCTCCTTCATTTTCTGCCCTTATTTTCTTGTTGATACTGTTGTACACTTTGATTCCCCCTGCACCGAGGCAGTGCAACAGCATTTTGTACTTTTGTTCCGGTTTTAAATCTTCCACGTCACCTATTGTCTCTATATAGTTCATAAAATACTCTCTCCACTCCTCCCATTTTGTAATTGGTTCTCCTCCTGTGGGCAAGAATGTTTGAGGTGGTGTGAGATTCCATAGGTATCCACTTGCCATCTTTGTATGTAGTTTTTTATAATTTATACTAGAGAAATGGTGTTTTATACTTTAGTTTTATCCTTCCTATTGATGTGCAGCCTGAATCCTATTTCATTTTCAATACAGTATCAATTTGCAGCTGTTTGTATGTATTGTTAGTGATAGATACTGTGGTGTATTTTGTAACTCGTTAACTAGTCCTAATGTCTCTTCACACTCGAGTTTCCAGATGGACCCTTTGTGTTTTCAAAAGTACTTAATTCCTCCTAACTCCGATGTAAACGCGTTTTTTCTTTTCTTTTAACTGTCCACTTGGTGCTTAATTGTGCTGCGCAAGCTTCCGTTTTACATTAACTCCATCGGCGAAGTTTTATTCCCTTGCACACCGCATCCGGAGGCTCTGTTTACTTTTTTTTTTTTTTTTTATTATTCTGTCAATTTCAAGATGGCGCCACGCAGCGTGCGTATACGTCACCCGAATGCTGCCTCTGCTAGTTGCTTGCAGTCCTTCACGTAGACGTACGTGCGTCACAGCGCCTGCTGATCTCAGCTGTTGATGACGTCTGCGAAGCACTGAAGGCTGTTGGCCCCTGCGTCCGTTAAACCGTCTCCCTTTCTCTGGTAAGATTCCGTTGGGATTTGGCAGTTGAAATTCTCCTTGAGTCCATTCTTTTAGCAGTCCACTTACTTCTTTTGGATTTTCCTTTTGTTGCTTAGATAGTTTTCCACATCCAGGCACAAAACATACGTGGACTACAATTCTTTCTTCTCCTTGGCCATAATGCTGAAGCGGTGACACGCTTAAATTGTACCTTGATGATTGTTCAGCTTTAGGAAGGCTCCACACGTAGATTAATGTTCTGACAGACTTTCCTTTCCGCTGTGACGTTGTGGTTCAAATTCTATTCTTTCCTTTCCTTGCCTTCGTAATCGGTGCTGTCGGGGCAGTCTTCATTAATTCCTTTTTTTTTTTTTATTAAGGTGGGTTCATGTGTTGGTTGTCGTCGCCAGTTTCTGTAAGGACTCTCGGACGCTGGGAGAGTGTATAGAACAAGTCCTTTATTATTAACCAACACGGGCTCCACACGGAGCGTAGATAGTGCACTGCCGCGACGGTCACCAGCTGTCATCTGTCAAGGCACAGCTGACTGCAGGTGACGTCAGCAGGCGGAACGGTGTCCTCGCAGGGACAACAGATGGCAAGGACATATACGGTGTCCCAGAAGGGGAATAAGACTACAAACACAACATGTACGTCTCTCACCTGTGTCTTCTTCTTACTTTAAAAAAATCTAAATGGTATTTTATGAAGTATATTGAAGTTTACTTTGCTGGATGATGTCATCAGTGATATCATTTAAGATGTCATCGTGATGTCAGCAGTTTGTCAGGCGCAGGCTGGCAAACCACAAAGGAGAGCGGCAATGTTGAGGTCAGCCTGACCCCGTTACTGACATGTAACAGCTTTGGAAATAGAGACCTGGCAGGGACTGACGTCTCTAAAGAGGATTGAATGAACTAACGGAGCAGGTTTTTAGGAACTTTGAATGGTGAGGAACATCCATTTGTTGCTGCTGCCCTAAATACATCATAATTACTGCAAGAATTTGAGAACATTGTGATACTATCAGGCAACCTTGAACATTTTGTGTCTTTTCCGTGTATTATGACGAGCAAGGTTGTATTCACATATACGGAGACGTATTTCGTCCATGACTGTGCGAAACTTATTTGCATTAATTAAGCAATCATAATGCCAATTTGAAATAAGATTGAAAAAGGCAATCACGAGCTGAATCGTGTCTCTTTATGCAGATTGGGAAAGCGGAGTGAAATAAAAGCTGCTTTCACGCATCCTGGAGTGTGGGGACTCTTTTTACGGAGGGAGCAGTGTGAATATGGGGGCACTTGCGGTAGCATTCATCCCTGCACCCCCTGCAATCAGACGCAGGCTGGCAAACTGCTATATATATATATATATATATATATATGAGTGTTTCATTTTCTGCACATAAATTGGTGCAGTTTGGCGGCAAAATCTCGAAATATTAGTTTTACTAAAACTATAGCAGAAAAGGGGCAAAGAAAGAGGGAATTGCGCCAGAAACGTGAATAAAATATGAAAAGAACAAGTTACATTTTGCTAAACATTTTAATAGGATGTTTTCTAATTTCACTCTCAATTAAAATGCCATCTTTGTCCTCGTGTGAGCAGAAGGGTTGTCACAGATTGGCAGTGCTATGAAGGCGTAGCATTACAAACAGCGCCACTCTGACAGTATTCGGTAATGTGATTATCTCCTCCTGTGCCAGGGACCACCTTCACACTGAGCAGGGAATTCCTTGTGTTGAACAGATCAGGACTACGCAATGCCACGGGCAATTGCACCATGTGTGCCTGTCGTTTCCGATCAAAATCATTCTCCTAATGAACGACCATTCTAAAGCAGAGCTTAGA
Source organism: Calotriton arnoldi (assembly GCA_963921515.1). Classification (NCBI taxonomy): domain Eukaryota; kingdom Metazoa; phylum Chordata; class Amphibia; order Caudata; family Salamandridae; genus Calotriton; species Calotriton arnoldi. The sequence continues at coordinate 960,310 of CAWUFW010007329.1, read as the reverse complement.
GGTGGTAAACCAGAAAGGTTTGATTTCACAGATAAACCGTGCATGCTAATTAAAGTAACAGCTCAAGGTGCAACTCGATGCTTCAGATGCAGCAGGTTTAATTAAAGCCCCAGAAACAAGAATTGATAACGCTTTACTTAAAGGCTTTTGTTGTCTAAGATTTATAGATGTTTTATGTAAAGTGAATAAACATATAGTTTGGAATGCAAGTAGGTTTGTTGGTTTTTGCATGTATGTTTAGTGGATAACATGTTATATGTGTTTTATGAGTGGATGTCAGTATGGTTTGAGTAATGTATGAAGCAATGTATCAGTAATGTAGCATACAAAAGGCAACACATGACACCTTATATAATCAGATGTCCCACAGGGAGGTGCTGCACTTTGTGGTCGAGGACAGGGCACCTTGGGACAGTATTGCATTTTCTTTTAATTATATACTTCAGCAGGCGAGGGGAGTTATGTATTTTGTTATATTTAAAGCTATAAATCTTCTTTGTATGTATTATATGTAGTGAGAATCGAGCTAGGGTTTTATGGAATGCCGTACATTAAGGCTGTGCATTAAATAGGGGTGGAGGTGAGAGGTGAGTGGTGAAAGAAGATCGTTTATAATACATGAAAGCCACAATCCCTGTGTAAAAGCCTGCCTATAATTTCCATATTTCTGTCGAGTTCTGGCATTTCTAGTCACCTGTAATAAAATGATGTAGCTGCTCATCTGTAATATGTTATTACAGTTGACTTGTGATGTCATAATGCCTGCTGCCAGCAACCAGGGTAAAAGACAGGTCACAAACCATAGTTTAGATGCAGTTTGAACAAAAAACAAATAACTCGCTTTTCATTCTTCTGATCTGTTATTCTAAAATGAACTATGAACCCCAGAAGGGAGATATTTATGGCAGCCTTATTTCACACCCTAAAAGTCATTACAGGAAAGACAGAATCTCTCAGTATTCTGCCACACATTCTCAGGTACAACATTATTTAATCTGACATATCAAACTAATTCACTTTTATTTTTCATGTGTGCAATCTTACTATCTCTTTCATGTGAATGAGAAAGGTAACAAGGATTTAAGGGTCTGATTATGACTTGGCAGTGTGGGAGTCGGGTCGCCACACCACCGCCCGCTCCCACACCGCTAAAGCTCACCACCAGCTGCCCGCCAGATTCTGAGTTTTCTCGTTGTCTGGAAGGCGGTCCCACCGAAAATGGGAACGCCAGAGCAAGTTCCTGCACAGCATGGACTGTTAAGTCCATAGCGTGCAGGAACTGGATGTGTATGCAGACAGGGGGGCACACCATGTGCCTCCCGGCATGCAGCCCCATGGCCTGAGGCACCAGGGGGCCCTGTAAGGCCCTCTTGGTTCCCTCACTTCCAGCCTTTTCATGGCAGGCTCACCACAATGAAAAAGCTGGCAGTGAAGAAACTCGTGATATGCTTGGCGATGCCGCAACGGCACCGCCGGCATATTACTGCCTCACACTGCTGCAACACCACCGGGGAGCAGCGGTTCCCTGGCAGTTTCAGCGGGCCTGCGGCAGTCTGACCTCCAAACTCTAAATAGGGTGGTCGGACCACTGGTGCAGCGGTAGCTGTCGTGCTACCGTTGGTTTGGCGGTCCTATATACCGCGAAACTCGTAATCTCCCCCTTAGTGTTTTTTAGGAAAGGTGATGGGTGTGACAGCATTTTATAAGTCCAACATTTATAAAGGACGGGCTTATTTATACCAATGCCAGCTATCTGATTTCTTCTATATGCATTTCATAATTGTATGTCAATATTTTCATTGCTATATTCTCTTAGAAAAGATAGCAAAATGGAGCCTCACTTACCAATTCAATTCACTCTCTTCCAAACATAAATATCTAGATTTGCTGTATGGTTATAACCCATGATAACAATATTCTTTTAAGGACAGTAAGAAATGAGACACAGAAAGTAGAACAACATTATTATGCCTGTCTGAGTAATTCCTTGATAGAAAAGTACATCCCACTTAATTGCATCATCGTTTACTAAAGGGGCCAAGAAAGTTTACTCATCATAAGTTATAGAAATACACAGACACTGTATTGGATGTTCCCAAACAGTGTGACATGAGTCATGTCATGAGTGATGTAATATGTGAGGTGATAAGCAGTGCATTGCGGGGTGTAAGTAATAGTTAGCTCAGGTAAATATAACTGCTGTATTTATATGGTTTTATGTGTGTAAAATAAACAGTGTCTAAATATGTACACTGCAAGTAACATAACTTGGAAGTAAGTCAGTATCAAGAATACTGGAGGACCAAATGTCATATTTATTAAAGTATAGACCAGTGTATTAAAAAATATACAGAAGGGTGTTAAACGTCTTTGGTGGCTGAAATCATAATTACAAGTTTATTGTGAATTCCTTTATGGTGATCTTTTTAAACAAATAGGAGGCTATGTGGGATGTACAATAACATTTCTACATTTGAAATGATCATTTACATGAAATCCTTCACAAGAATAGCTCAAACCAGTAGCTTCTCAATGATCAGGTAAAGTCCATGATCAGGCCCTTGAGCTAAAGACTTCATGGAACAAACTGAGATCCAATGTTGCAGTAATTCACACAAGTGCACTTTTACATGAATGTTTGTAGTTCCCTTCCTATGATTAGGCCAGTGATGACCATGTGCAAAACATTAATCCAACAAGCTCTGCATTTAAATAACTTGAGTTGGAGTTCTCACAGGCTCTGTTCCGTGGAATGCCTAACATTTCATTCTTTTCCGTTCATCAGCAGAATAAGCATTATGAAAATGTAGTGAAATGGGATATTTGTAGTCTATGTTGAGGATTGCTCTGATGTGTTATTCCCATCCAAATGTTAATGAATGTTATCAGAAACCTACATATTGTTTTAGAGATGGAAAACTGAGAATTAGAATTACTAAAATGGTGGCTCAGGTATTTTTTGCCACGCTCATGTGCCTGAACTAAATGCTCTTATCTTATCTGAAATATATTAGCATCTTTCCCATTTTGAAACTCGTTTTTAATGGAGGTAGTATAAAAGTCTGTATTCATTGTTCATTATGCCTGATCAAGTCAATTGGATAAAGGTATGAGTTTTTCTGAGGTACATTTCCGTAGAGCTCAATTTTACCTTAACATTGCCAATGGTTGTTTGAAACTACAAAAACTTTGTTATGTTCTATGTTACATTTAGGGGTCGATTCCGATGTCGCCAAAAGTGCCTTCCCAATGCTATTCGTAGGCTTACCTTACGTCCGACCCGTATCCGGAGCTTTTTCCTACAAACTAGCAAGTACGATGCGTATAACAGGCAAATCTCCGACCGAATCGTCCGCTCCGATTCGTGCACTATGTCAGTAGCGAACAGGCTCAGGAAACACGGAAACCGAGTCGTACGGAGGCGCAACCTAACCAATTTCCGGATACGCAAGTACGATGCGTCCCCAATACGCGTCGCACAGGGCACCGGCTCCAGCACGTCACAGCACCCGGACGAGGCGTATGAATGAAAGCTCCGAGTCGCGCCAGAACACGATCAACGGGGACGAGACGGAGCAGCCATGTATCCAATCGCGCATGTCTTCCCTATACTGTACGTCCATCATTACCGACGCGCACGACGCAGAAGGTAAGTTAGACACCTACCACACACCAAAATGTCACGAGTACACGAAAGGAAACACCACCATAGGGGGGTGGATGATTATCCCAAATAGCATATCCCACCCATAGGGGGGTGGATGCCTATCACTCACAGTATTGCCCACCCCAGAGGGGGGTGGATGCCTATCACTCACAGTATTGTCCACCCCAGAGGGGGGTGGATGCCTATCACTCACAGTATTGTCCACCCCAGAGGGGGGTGGATGCCTATCACTCACAGTATTGCCCACCCCATAGGGGGTGGATGCCTATCACTCACAGTATTGTCCACCCCATAGGGGGTGGATGCCTATCACTCACAGTATTGTCCACCCCAGAGGGGGTGGATGCCTATCACTCACAGTATTGCCCACCCCAGAGGGGGTGGATGCCTATCACTCACAGTATTGTCCACCCCATAGGGGGTGGATGCCTATCACTCCCAGCATATCCCACCCATAGGGGGGTGAATGCCTATCACCCACAGTATTGTCCACCCCGTAGGAGGGTGGATGCCTATCACACACAGTAGTGTCCACCCCATAGGGGGGTGGAGGCCTATCACTCACAGTATTGTCCACCCAGAGGGGGGTGGATGCCTATCACTCACAGTATTGCCCATCCCATAGGGGGGTGGATGCCTATCACTCCCAGCATATCCCACCCATAGGGGGGTGGATGCCTATCACCCACAGTATTGTCCACCTCATAGGAGGGTGGATGCCTATCACTCACAGTATTGTCCACCCCAGAGGGGGGTGGATGCCTATCACTCACAGTATTGCCCACCCCATAGGGGGGTGGATGCCTATCGCTCACAGTATTGTCCACCCCATAGGGGGGTGGATGGCTATCACCTCCCAGCATATCCCACCCATAGGGGGGTGGATGCCTATCACCCACAGTATTGTCCACCCCATAGGAGGGTGGATGCCTATCACACACAGTATTGTCCACCCCATAGGGGGGTGGAGGCCTATCACTCACAGTATTGTCCACCCAGAGGGGGGTGGATGCCTATCACTCACAGTATTGCCCACCCCATAGGGGGGTGGATGCCTATCACTCCCAGCATATCCCACCCATAGGGGGGTGGATGCCTATCACCCAGAGTATTGTCCACCCCATAGGTGGGTGGATGCCTATCCCACACAGTATTGTCCACCCCATAGGGGGGTGGATGCCTATCACTCACAGTATTGTCCACCCCGTAGGGGGGTAGATGCCTATCACTCACAGTATTGTCCTCCCCATAGGGGAGTGGATGCCTATCTGAATGACCATCCCCACTCATAGGGGGCAGGATGCCCATCAACACCAGGATACACACACATAGGGAGACTAAGCAAACCACCCCCTCTACCATCTTTGCCACATTGCATGTTTGTATGTGACAAATGCTCACAACACAGAATGTGGCAGTGGGCATACAATGTGACTCACAACACATGTGTGCCCAAAATGTAAATGTGTGTCACTAATATCACTGTTGTAATGGGACATAAACCCCCCATCACCACAGTGACCAAAAGGTCATGGTGCACATGAAAATAGCAGCATATTCAAAACAGCATGCATGAGTCCATGTCCAAATTGCACAAGCAATGTTGTGGCAATGTAGTGGTTGTGTCACATACAAACATAGATTTGGTTTGGCAAATATTGCCGTGTATCACAAGAACACCCTCTGCCATGTGCAGACAAGCAATGGCCATGACCCTTGACAATGACTCCAGTGAACAGTCAGACAATGTGCAAAGTGAGCACCATGAGGAATACACACATATCAACACCAACAGACTCACACACTAAGGAATCCTGTGGAGACTGTAGATGTTATGTGAACAAGTCCCATACCATCTCAGCAATGGGAGATCCCAAACATGATGAATGTGCAGGCCGATGAGCCAGGAGACACAGGGACACTAGGGTAAAACCTCCCAAAAACATACTGCCAATGGCCGGGAAAAGACATAACAGTGCAGTGGTGCCGTAGCACAAACACAGACACCATTACAATAGCAAGTTCATGATACACATCATCATCATCATGTACATAATATGTAACACCACTGGATAACAAAAATGGCTTTATTCAGCAATAAAATATATATGAATGTTCATGCCACGATGCAAAAAGGCCAATGGCCAGTCCATCAAAGAGTCCAACCAGGGTAACAGGTGAAAACTTGTCATCCATTTATTGCCTGCACTGCTATGGACCAGAGCCATCTCACCCTTTGGAGGGGCATACATAGTGGCAGGCCAGGCACCGCAGGGACAGGATCAGGGGACAGGAGAATGGGGCAGGGGAGGTGTGGTGGGTGCAGGAGTGACGCCAGCAACTGCAGTGGAGGGGTCTGACACAGTGGGCACCGTCACCACTGCTGGGCACAAGTCAGATGTGGGGTTTACCTGCACCACTGCAGTGTGCAGGACAGATGTGGTGGACGGGCTCTCAACTGCAGTGCCCAAATCAGACGGGTGGGATGTCCCTCCTACTGCAGTGCCAACATCAAGAGGAATGAAATGGGGTTCAGATGAGGTGGGCAGGACAGAGGGGGGAGACACGGTTTCCACACCAGTGGCAGGAACAGGCTGAGCATGTGAGGCGGGGATGGAAGTGCATGTGGAAGGGGGGGAGGGCCTAAGCATCCTGGGTATGCGGTATGAGTGTGTGGGTGAACCTGGTGCAGGGAATGGCCGTAGGACCTGTGTATTGGCGTCCGGGGTGCTGCAGGATGGAGAGTGTGAGGTGGAAGCCTGTGCCTTTGGTGGTGTCTTACCCTTCCTGGTCTGGGGAGACTTGCGGGTGGGGGCCTCAGTGTCCATGCGCCTGGGGGAGGGTGTCCGTTTTGCAGGGGAACTCCCCTCTGTGCGTGCTGACTTCCTCTTCCCCTTGTAAGTTGGAGCAGATGGTTCTGTAGGGAAGAGGCCAAGGTCACAGAGGAAGAGCTGCTTGGAAGTGGGGGCAGTAGGTGAGGCAAGGGAAGGTGTTTTGGAGGGAGAGTCATCTGATGAATGCGGAGTGCTTGTGGATGCCTGTATGTGTGTCTGTGACCCATCCCCTGTGTGTGTGCCATCAGTCCCCGGAGTGTGCGTGCTTGTGGATCGAGACTTTGGCTTGCGTGTCTGTGTGCTGCCATTGCCTGATGTGGTGCGTGCATGTGTGGGTGTGTGTGTCTGTTGGACAGGCAGGGGAGTGGTGACTGTGGATGTGGCAGAGGTAGCAGGGGTGAGGGCCTTTTGGAGGAGGGACACTGCTGCCGTCTGTGTGGAGGCCATGGCCTGAATGGTCCGATTTAGGGCAGACATGCTTGATGAGATGCCCTCCATGAAGGACACCAGTTGTGTCAACAGACTGGTGTGGGAATGGAGGACACTCGGCATCGCTGTCTGACCTACATGGAGCTGCTTCAGTAAGTCCACAGACTCCACACTCAGGGCAGCAGGGGAGACAGGGGCAGGTGGTGCGGTGCCTGGCACGAAGGAGACATGCTCCCTTACACAGGAGCCTCCACGGACATCTGGAATGGGAGCAGAAGGGAGGGTGGAGATGGTGGTGGTGGCGGGGCCAGACCTGCTAGGTGTTGTCTGGGGGCTGCTGGCACCCGCCTCCACAAGGGAGTCATCACTGAAGCTGGCGTGTTCCTCAGCCGAGGTGGACGTAGCTGAGGTCTCCTCAGTGTGGCCCCCCTCACCCTCCGTTCCACTGGGTCCCTCCGAATCCTCCGCAGCGGACCCTGTCTGGTGCTCTGGCTCCTCATGGCCCGTGGAGCTGTCTCCTCCAGTGTCCGTAGATGTAACTGCAAATCAACAGGGTAAACAGAGAAACATCAGTCACCTGTATAGAGATCACACATCACAGTCAGAACAGCACATGACAGCGCACGTTTGTGCATCATTTGCAGTAAATACTCTTAAGTGCAGACACATATTTGCAAAACACACATGTCTGTCTGCCAGCAAACCATGCCCCTCATATCCTACATGTCCATGGAGACATCAGTCTGGTGCATGTAGCCAGACACGACTCATTTGTGCACACATGCACCACATAGACAGTTGCCTGAACGGCAGGATTTGTGATGGAAATGTGTCAGTACACACATATACCATCTCCTGCCACTGAGTTTGTACATGTGTCAGGTAAAGGGATGGCCAAAGTAATAGTCAGTAATATGTATATGCTTCCTTCACCACACACCATGATGTGCTCATGTTTTTCTGGACGATGCCACAATTGAGTGCATGCAGGACAACTTCCATCACTGCAGGATACACTAGAGCAAATTAAACAACATGCTACAGGGCAGTCTGGGTAATCAGTCATTGCTGCCTTCTGTCACTGGGGCAGTGCATCACAAAACAAACAGTCTGCACTGTATCTCAATCATGTAGTTGTGGGGAATATAAGCCCTGTATCTGTCAAGTGCACATGTTGCCCCACTGCTACCCACATGTTAAGGCAAATGATGATCCCACTTCCAACATATGCCACAGTAGAGTGACAGCAAGCACAAGTCTGGCAACATGAGCACATCACAGTCTGATGACAATGAAGTATAGCTGCCTGCACTTAAATTTTGGAAACACCATCAGGCACAGTCAAGTGATTACACACCGATGTTTGACCCCATCGTGAAGATCCAACAGCCACATGTCAGCTGTCTGACCACCCAAAAATAATTGACACCCCAGGAGTCTAAAAAGCTAGCCCACTCCACAATGAGACAGAGGCTGACACCTGATTGCACATTGCACAATGCATTCAATTTACTTTGACACACATGATTAGGAAAACTGAGTGTACACCATGTCCAGAGTAGACATACCTGACCTGGTCCATGTGCAACATGGGATTAGCCCGAACAGTAGGCATGTGTCCATGCATGTGTGACACACATGATGGACATACTTCAGAGATCACAACATTGTCCCACATGCTGCATGTGTGTGTGGGTAACACCCCAGACACATATGGCGAGGCAGAGCATCAACTAGGACACGTATGTATGTGCCACACAGAGTGCATGTCACATATCTGTCAATGTGCAGATACATGTCAATAAATTCCACACTCATGAAGGCTAATACATACTGCCAGTAGCAGATGCGGTCCCCCACATCAACCTTGGACAACAGCAGGCCCCCCCGTGAGACATGTCACTGACTGAAAGGGACACACCTGTGTATCAGATGAGGAAGGGCCATTACAGAAATAATGGACATGATTCTAGTTCAAGCAGACAGACAAACTGTGGTAGCGTAACCAGGCTGAAGGAATGCAAAGATCATGTTAGACACAGTTCACAGACAAGGCATGCACTTACCCCTCCTTGCTGCTGTCTGGCCTTTAACAGCCCATCCAGGTCAGGGAAGACCACTGGCAGAATCCGGCGCATGTGTGGGGTCAGGGTCCGGTGTCCGCCCCTACTGCGAGGAGGCGACAGCTTCAGCAGGACTCTGGCAATGCATCTGCTCCAGCCACGTAGGTCCTGCCACCTCTTCTGGCAGCTGCGGATGCGACGCCTGTGGACCCCCACAGATCGAACTGCCCTGGCAATGGTCAGCCAGATCTCCTGTTTCTGATGGGCATCAACCTGTGAGGATGACAAAGTTAAAGGGCCATTAACACACATACAACATGTTTGTGCATCACACAGTTGGATAAACATGTGCTGTTCACAAGGGCATCTGATGTACACAGGTAGTGCAACTATGTGGATGGGCACTTGTCCTGCATCACCAACATGGAAACATTGCCTGGGTAGTATGACCTTCTCTAAATGCACTCTCACAGCACAGTGCCTGTTCAGTGCAGGTACCTGCACACTTTGGGTGTGACAACTACTGAGTGAACATGCTAGCCAATGCTTCACACAATGCCATTAGTGCTAGCCAGACAAGATGCACAATGAGAGAGGATGTGGACTGCACACTCACCTGCTCCCCTGGTTTCCCATACAGCTTGCTGTACTGTGGTAGGAGGCTGTCCAGTAGGGCCTGGTTTTCCTCCTCTGTGAAGGCTGGGGCCCTCTCCACAGTACGTGCCATCCTTGGAGCCAGAGGATACAGAGACAGCAGCAGTGGTAGCAGAGATGTCTATATGGAGCATTCAGTGCAGGCAAGTGAGCTCTCAGGGCAAGACACAGCCTTATATTTGTGCTGCAGAGGCAGAATCGGTCCCATGTGTACAAAGCGATAGGTCCGACTCGTTCGCATCCTATGAATTAGTCCAATCCATGAGATAGGACGCATCGGACACGCCTACCGCAACTTTCAAAATACCTGCATCATGACAGTTTAGATTTTGATACATTTGTTCTAAAAGTTAACCGAATCGTACCCTACGCGAATCGTGCACGATGCAAAATGCGCGTCTGTCACCATGACGACCAACAGGCAACCAGTGCGTCTGGCTCAGTCAGGAGGTGGCAGACGCGTGTATTGAAAACTCACCGCGTCGAACAGCATTGAATCAAGCATGCAATCTGTCAGTCCGGCTCGGTCAGGAGGTGGCAGACGCGTGTATTGAAAACTCACCCGCGTCGAACAGCATTGAATCAAGCATGCAATCTGTCAGTCCGGCTCGGTCAGGAGGTGGCAGACGCATGTATTGAAAACTCACCCACGTCGAACAGCATTGAATCAAGCATGCAATATGTCAGTCCGGCTCGGTCAGGAGGTGACAGACGCGTGTATTGAAAACTCACCTGCGTCGAACAGCATTGAATCAAGCATGCAATCTGTCAGTCCAGCTCAGTCAGGAGGTGGCAGACGCGTGCATGCAATGCCCACTCATCAACTCAGACAATGTATGTATGAATAATGGCATGCTGTATGCCCTGTGTGGATGGAGTTCTGCACAGGTCAAATGGGACAGACACAATAGACAAGACTACTCACATTATGATCCTAGCTTACAGTGCAACTATAGCAGTGTTTGTGAGGGACATGACTAGTGTGAGTGACCACTTCACAGATCATCCTCCTATGCTTGGCCACTGTCCCAGGGGATCATTGTGTTGTGTAGGTCATACATCACATCATGACAATGTCCAGACCATGACAGTGTTGTGCATGGTGACAAGCTGTCTGTATGTTGTGTTGTTGCTAGGTCGGAATACCTTGTCCATGTCTGTGTACATTCAATGCATGTGCTATTTGACCTAAGAATCTGTCTGATACTTAATTGTGTGTGTGTTGTGCATGTTACAATTGATCACATGGAGAGTGTCAGAGAACAGTGAGTAGTCACAGTACTACACAGGATTATTTGGTAATACATGAAATAATTGTGTGTATGTTCATGCTCACATAGCTGTAATTTCTGGATTAGGTCAACCTCAGACATCTGACTTCACTGTGTCATCATTGTAAGTGCCACGCAATCTGTTGATACTGTATTACTTGAAGTTTAATTCATATAGTAATATGTGTACATACTTTGTCATGTGTTCCTCAGGGCACAAAATGTCCACAGACCCTTCCCGGATCTTGAAACCATGGTGGAGCGTGAGTGCATGAGGAAATACAGGTTCACAAGGGCATTAATTTTGGAATTGACAGACCAGATGTCACCATACTTGCTACCTGGACGCACATATCCCTTTGCCCTGACCCCCAAGGTGAAGGTGATGGCGGCACTACATTTTTTTGCCACAGGTTCGTTCCAGTTTACTGTGTCTGATGCTGGTGGGATGTCCCAGACGATGTTCAGTCGAGTGCTCCGGGATGTGTGTGAGGCCATGTTGAGGTTCCTCGACCTGTACATACATTTTCCCACACCGCCACAGTTCCGTGCCATTAAGGATGACTTTTATGTCCTGGGACACATTCCACATGTGATTGGATCGATTGATGGGACACATGTGGGTTTGGTTGCACCACGAGCCCATGAACAGGTTTACAGGAATCGTAAACACTTTCATTCAATCAATGCCCTTGTGGTATGTCTGGCAGACCAGATCATCTCCCATGTATGTGTGCGTTTCCCGGGATCTGCACACGACGCATACATAATGAGGATGAGTCGGATCCCCCAGCAGATGTCCCAGTTCATGAATGAGCGTGCCTGATTTGTTGGTGAGTCAAGTTGTCAGTGTCAGTTGTGTGATCATTGTCTGTCATGTTGTACCCTGTTGTTGCTCAACTGATCCTTCATATTTGATAATTTTAGGAGACTCTGGATACCCAAACATGCCCTGGTTGCTGACACCACTCAGGAACCCGGTCACACCTGCTGATGTCCATTACAACGGGGCACATGGGCGGACCAGGCGTGTCATTGAGTGCACATTTGGGCTGCTGAAGACCAGATTCCGCTGCCTTGACCGGACAGGAGGTGCCCTTCAATATTCCCCGGAGAAGGTGTGCAAAATCATTATAGTGTGCTGCATGCTTCACAACAAGGCTGTGAGGAATAAGCTACCGCTCATTCAGGATGACAGGGACCAACGTCCTCCCTCATGGGAGGATCCAGGCCTGGGGAACGTTGCCAGAGAGGAGGAGGAGGAAGAGGACGTGGATGTCAGGAGACAGCTCATTGACAACTTCTTTGCTTGAGTGTAAGTATGCATATATGTCTGATGATGCCTTTCCTAAGCGTGATGTGTGTATGTAGGACAATATGTTGTGATATGTGTGTGGGTCAGCTAATTTACAGGCTCATTGTCGTTGTACAGTGTATGTTAAGTTATGATGGTCTCCACTACATTGTTATATTCACTCCTAGCAATTGGTCAGAATTTACAATGGACGATAGTGAGTCAATGATTGGATATGTCATCATGGCAAGTTGTATTTAAGACTGTACTATGTCTCTCCTTCACAGGCTCCTTTGGCTGTTGTGTGGGTACACACAACGCTGTTCCATAATGCCTTTTCAATTTGGACCAGTACTCTCTGACAGCCAATCTATTTGGTCAGATTTGTCTTTTCTTTGGTTTATTTGGATACTTGGAACTGTAATCAGTTTGCTTTTGTGTTGAGCAGAGCTTCTGCCTGTGTAATAAACCTGTTACACACATTGATGATTGCCTTCTCCGTAGCAAAAACATGCTACAACCGTTCATATCATGTTTTTCTGCCATGGTGTTCATTTCATTAGACAATGGTCTTTGTTTGTGCGGTTCAATGGTTTTTATTTGACAACAGTGTGTGCAATGTTTAATGTTGCATGTGCTATGTGTGTTGTGCTGACCTTGCGTGGCTATCTCTGGTATGTGTCATGTGACATTTCTTCATGAGGCGGTAGATGAATTGTAAGCTGGTCCCTAGGATCATGCTGTATTATGCTAAAGTTACCAGAGCCAAGCTGACATAATAGCTTTGTGTGTGACATTTTAGCACACATTCTTTCTGTGATTGTAGTGCAAGATGCCTTTGAGTCCACATGAGATCATTTTGGTACTGTTGAAGCGCTGCGCCACAAGGTTGAAAACAGGACTCTTTGTAATGGTAGAACTAGTCAGCATGGATAGTTTCGCCATGAACTGCTACACTTTGTTACACATAAGTGGAATACTTGCATTACATTGACGCACAGGGCAATAATCTACACAGATGGAAGATCTATGTATACGCACCAGCGCTTTGCTGTGCATATGCTGTGACCAGTACTCCTACTGTCTGAGGTGAGCGGTTGACCCGTATTGCCACAGAGTTCTTCAATGGTTTGTAGAATCTGTCACCATCACAGGGAGGGTGGTGCTTTCCACACTGAGGTTGTGAACACATTTCACCTGTACTATTATGTTTGATTATGGAATTGTATGTTGTTTGAGAATCATGTTTACTGCTGCTGGGGCTAGCTCGTATGCTGCATTGTAGGACAACAGTCAGAGATTGTTTTTCTCAGACGTGAATTATTGAACATTACACACACTCTGATTCCTGATTTGGTGGACAAGCATGGGTGAGTGAGCGTGAATGTGTGCATTGCTACCTTGCTTCGGAGATGTTGTTGGTGCTGGCTACTGGGTGGTAGAATCATTGGGTGTCTTCTGCATATATTTTGTTGAGATGATGAGACACCAGAGGTAGTAGGTCATTGGATTGTGTGTTCTGATGTGCAACTAATGTCCAGCCATCCTTCGACAACGGCCTATTTTGCCGTGCATACTTCTGTATGAGAAGAATCACTACCACAGAACTCATGCACCTCAGTGTGAGACAGTGCCAGGTGATACAGATCATGAGCTAATAAGTGGGTACAGTGTACAATTCACAGATGACACAGGGATTGTGTGAATATGAATTTATTAATGTGCATGTGACAAAATCTAACAGGTAAAGGTGATTGCATTCCCAAATGTATTATCCACAGTTCATAGAGGAGTTGGAAGTGTTGTCAGATGAAAATCCTTCTGAGCGAAATCCACAGTCCATTTGGCATTTAGTCCAACTTACATGCTCCATCCCATGTGGGTGAGTCCAGGGACTGTCAACAAAGTGAATGATTTGCACACAATGGATGATATCCAGAGCATTTATTTGGTTCCGGGGGGATGCATGTCCATCAGTCTCTCACTTGCCATCCTTCCTTGGACGGCCCCTCCTCTTCTTTGTTGGGGGTGGACCCTCAGTATCAGGCTGCAGCAGCGGAGGGGACTCTACGCCAGACTCCTCATCCCTCCCTGTGGCAGTTGCCGATGTAGAGGCAACAGGTGTGGAGTGCACACGGGGAGGTGGGGTAATGTTGGTGGTTATCTGGCATAGGCATGTAAGAATGTCCCTATGCACCGCCGTGAGATTGTCTATTTTCGACCAGTTGGACTCCATACGGTCCATGTGTTGGTCCATACGGTCCATGTGTTGGTCCACACGGTCCATATGGTTGTCCATCCGGTCAAAATGTGCAGCCTGCTGGTGTTTTATGTCCCTGAGGATCCCGACAACCTGGCCAAAGTCTCCGGTGCATTCGCGATATACATCGAAAATGCGTTGTAACTCGGGGTCAGCTTGTTGTCCGACACCAGCTGTGGGACGTGTACTCCCACCACGCACCCTCACACCACTCCTTTCCCTACCCGCACGGACATTGCCTGGCGTAGCACGCACTGACAGCTCCTGTCCTCCTTCATTGTTGACAGGGCTGGTATTTCCTGCCAAATCCTGATTGGGCTATCTTGCTGTGCTCCCAGGGTTTTGTTGTCTGGGGATCCGGGGCGTCTGGATGTTAATGGACGTTGCAGGAGTGGTCGCTGGGGCTGCTGATCGTACTGGTGCCACATGCTGACCCACACCGGAGGTGCCAGGTTGGTTCCCATCGCCCGAGGAGGTGTGAGAGTCATCCACACTGGAGGTCTCAGTGTCCGACGTTGTGCTGGAGCTGCTGGTGGACTCTGAATCTTCTCCAGATGATGCCCTCTGTTCTGGAGTGCCTGTGGGTAGTAGAGAGACACAATGTTAGTTGTGTATTTTCAGATGTTATGTTGTCATGCACAGCCAAATGTGAAGATGTTGTGGATAATGTTGCGTTTCCTTCTTATTTCTACTCATCAATCGTCACAGACACTGAGCGTTTTTGTAATCGGACATTGTTATTTTGGAGACATGTGGTTTACTGAGCATGTCCAGCTCTGTGCATCAATGCGCATGTATTGTTATTCTTGACTGTTCGTATTAATTTTTTGGCAAGTGTCACACTGCATGAGCCAGGTGTGTTGTTATTTCACACATCAGTGTTTTCACTATGACATACATACTGTAACTAATCTTATGTTTGGCAGGAATTGTGCATCTGTGCTTGCCTTTGTGGAGTTTCTCACAGTTACATTGCTGGGGTGACATGCAAACTCACTCTCCTGAATATGTGTCATCATTAGATGATTTTGCTTGGATGTATGTGTTGATGTGACCAATCAATGACATTCACATGTGTAACCTCGTATGCAATAGCAACGCGTTTCTTCTGACAAATGCATTGCTACATGGCAGTCCTTGCAACACAGCTCATTACATTGGCATGCAGTAGGGGAGTAACTGACATGAGTAGTTGTATTATGCGATAATAGTATGATCTGACATTCCCTAATGTTGCCCACACTGGACTTGTAATGGTGAATAGTATAAGTTTGTACTCTTGCGCAGAGCCTACAGCAAGTTTGTGTGATGTTTCGCATTGTGCTGTTCTGCTATGTCCCAACATGGTTGTTGTTATGCGTGTGTATTTTTTGCATTGTTTGTGAACGTATGCAATGTAAGTAGTCATATTTATGTCGATATTTTTCATCACTTTGCACACATGTGTATATCTTGATGTGGTGCATTTGGTTGCTGCATGCTTTTGCACATGATCACTTCATGTACATTCTACTTGTTCTCCATGGACAGAGAGATCTTTCCCAGGGATGGTCTTTTGACTTTTCATGGTCAGAGCTGTGAGGTACAGTGTGTTTAGTGCTTGAGTTAGGCTGTGTTGACTTCTACCCCCACTTTCCAATGGCTAACAGACCAGCTTACTCATCATTGTCAGAGGAGCAATGACAGTGAGGGTGGTATTTTTGAAGGATGCTGAGACCGCTGACTGATGTTGAATTACAATGCTGCACACAACAATGCCTTGTGCACATGACACAACGCAAGAGTGTCAGCCGTCTTGCATTACACCTCACATCTACTGTCCGTGGGCATTGTCCCGGATGTGTGTTTATCTGTGTGTGTTTTGTGTTATGTGGTGTGACAGCTACTTAGAGTGTGTCCTGTTCTCCACACACATTTGTAGCATGCACATTGAGGGCACATGTGACTGATCTATACCTGTCAGCAGTGTTCCCTGTAAGGTGCGCGCCTGGGCGCCCGCGCACCTTTAAGGCACCGAGCGCGCAGTGTCCCGTGTGAAGCGCGCACACGTTAGCGCCGCCGCCCGCTTCTA
Organism: Calotriton arnoldi; assembly: GCA_963921515.1. NCBI lineage: Eukaryota > Metazoa > Chordata > Amphibia > Caudata > Salamandridae > Calotriton > Calotriton arnoldi. The sequence continues at coordinate 943,767 of CAWUFW010007329.1, read as the reverse complement.
AAACGCGAGCGGCAAAAAACAGCAATTTCCCGGTTGCCTGAGGCCTTTGTGAAAGGATTCCTGTTAATCACAGTGCCCGTTATGCGCTGCAATTAACAGGAATGCTTTCACAAATGCCCACAATCAACCCGCAGCCTCTCTCTATTGAGAAAAGACATGCATCAAGTCCAAAAGCACGACGTGTGCTTTACACTTCGTGCTTTTGGACTTGCTTCATTTCTTTTTTAAATACAGCGCGGCTGGGTGCTGATTGTGGGCCATTGTGAAAATATTTATGTTAATTGCAGCGCATGACGGTGCTGCAATTAACAGGAATCCTTTCACAAAGGCCCACAATCAGCCCGCAGCCGGGATCCATTAAAAATCTGCCGCAGGATCCCACACTGTGCAGCTCAGCTGTTCCTGCTGCTGTCTGATGGGTGGGGGGGGGCTGGGGGACGTTTACCGAGGGAGTGGCAGGCCAAGACTCAGGAGGCGGGAGGCCAGCCTGTAAACAAGAATTGGCGTGGCTCACAAGTGTCAGTGAGATAGTGACAGACTCAGCACTTAAATGTTAATCTAATTTGCATTAAATTAAGTGCTGCTTAGCGCGATCAGCTGCCTGCCGGTCAGTGTAGTTTTGCTCTTGTCACTGAGCACACAGGACCTGGGGGTTTGGCGCTGCAGTTCTTCTCTTCCAACAGATCTCAAGTTGAGTTAAATGGTACTGCTTTGTTAAAACCACCCTCCCCATGCTCGGTGGCACTCCTCGGGGCATAACCAGATCCCAAACTATTTCGTACCTACACAGAGCTGCAGTGCTGGATGACCAGAACGTCAGGGATGAGGCCTGTCTCTACAACACCTTTGAGGACACCCAGCCTTTGTACCAATCTCTGCCTAAGTGACTGCCACGAAAACAAAGAGGGCTGAAGATCTTTTCATCTGTTAAAAGTTCTAAAACGGAGCATCTAAAATTATGATTTTTGTTTCTGACAAGTCCTGTTTATTCTTTGTTTTTTTCGTTACATGTTTTTTTTTTTTTAGCTCTGAGCGCGTGGGCCCCTATAGTATTTGTTTGAAAAATGCTTGTAATGATTTTCCCGGCTGAAGAGGCGGCATTTAAGAGATTCAGATTTTGGCTGTTTGTGTTTATGCAGCATAGGGTCCTGTGTATACTTGCACTCGAATGCCCGGACTTCTGGCGGTGCAAGGGCCCTCACAGATGAAGTGGAGGACTGTAAGGTTGCGGGAACATATCCTTTCAAGTACCACCCTCACGCACAATAACATTCATACTGCGCCTACAACCTCGAGCGGACAGATTCGAAGCCGAATTTCAGGAGGCATTGCTGTTGGCAGCTTCAAGTGACAGCGACACCAGATCGGTAAATCTGTAGATTTACAAATAATGCAGTGCTAACTGCTTCGGGTTTAATGTTTCAAAGTACTGTAAAAAGGCAGGTGTTATTTTTACTTTATACATTAACAAAACAGTGACTTGAGAATATGAGTACATAGCCAGCCCTGGTAAAACCATAATGTAATGGATATATTGAGTATACTGTCTGTGGCTTGCACCTTTCACATGCAAAAAATAACAGTTGTCGTTCGTATTATTTTATCACATGGGTAAAACAGAATCCCTAATAGCATATTTAATTATTGTTTGGTGCCTCTGGCATGTAGCTTCTAAGCGCTTTGTGTATCACTATCAGCATTCTACTATCGATCTATGCATTATGATAGCTGCAGAGTGTGCACTCTGTTGCTAAGAACTGCAAGTATGCACTCTGTCTCGGTTAGTGCTCTTCCATTTCTGGTGTTTTGCAGCAGTTTTAAGACCTTAGACTTTTCCGTTGCTCAAATGCATGCAATTTCAGATATTTATGTGTTTTCCTCGTCTTTATTGCTTGATTTTGCTCGTGAGAAAGTGTCACTCCTAGTTGTTGAAATGTCACTCATAATTACATTGAAGTTATGAAAATGTCACACATAGCAATCTGAAACCTTGGCAGCTATGGAAATGCAGCAAGTCCAAAAGCACGACGTGTAAAGCACATGTCGTGCTTTTGGACTTGATGCATGTATTTTCTCAATAGAGAGAGGCATCGGGCTGATTGTGGGCATTTGTGAAAGTATTCCTGTTAATTGCAGCGCATAACGGGCGCTGTGATTAACAGGAATACTTTCACAAATGCCCACAATCAGCCCGCTATCTCTCTCTATTGAGAAAAGACACGCAGCAAAGACAATGCAAAAGATAGCTATGAGCCATTCTTGAACAAAAGGTAAAGATTTTTGGAAAGCAGGGGAAGGAATTCCATTTGTAGGGTTTAACTTCAAGAAGAATGTGCCCCACGGGCACCGTTCTGCAAGGAGGTAAGAGAACTCCTGGAACCGTCATCTGGTAGTAAAGGAGAGATGGCTGTGGGCCCCTCATGTCCCTGGGCTTAGGGGCCACTAACTTTAAACCTTTCCCTAGACAGGCCTTTCCAGGTCTCGCCTATAGACAGCCTTTAGCTGTTGTCGAAGACGTATTGTGGACACAGGGGTAGCCAAAAAGCAAACTAAAATACCCCCCCCCAATTCAATTGGTACCTCGAATGTATGAGAGTGAAGCTAGTAAGGCCTGTCCTCCCTAGAAGAGGTCGTTTCATCCCTCCTATCTATTAATCTCTCCAATCTTTAAGCCTTTCATCCAGCGTCCATTTCACCTGTCTATTCATGCTCCCATCCATCTGTCTTTTCATCTAATCCATCCATCCTTCCTTTACCATTCCATCCATCTATCCACCCACCCACCCACCCATCCACCGATCCATTCATCCATTATTTTACCCACCCTTTATCAATCACCCATCTTTTCACCCTTCCATCCAGGTTTCCATCCATCTATTCAAACATTCATCCTTCAATCCATTCTTGCGTGCACCCACCAATGCAAATATAACTTTACTCTTCCATCTCTCAAACCGTTCACCTTTGTATCCATCCTTTTATTGACCTCTCCTTCTTGTCGCGGTTTCTTCCTTCTTTTCATATTTCCTATATTTCATTCTTCCTTTCTGCCCTCCGTTTCTCTTTCCCTCTATTTTCCTCATTCTTTCTCCATCTGTTATGGTTTCTACCCCGCATTTAGAAAAGAAATGCAGCAAGTTTTTATATAGTGCAAACTCAACCCAAAAGTATTGGAGCGCTTTACACGATTTATTATTATATATTTTTTTTGTATGCCTGGGGAGATTAATTGATTTGCCCAGAATCACAGGATGTTAAGCTGACCAGAGACTCAAAACCCATCTCCTAAGTCGACAGCTCGAGCATTAAGCCACAACCTCAACCACAAGAGCGGAAGCATTTTCAATATTATATACAACTTGATGCAAAAAACAACCATTGACAAAGCCAATAGTCTTGGCTTCTTGTAGGTGTAATGTTACTTGTATTATATATCTGGATGCAATGACAGAAGCAGCAAAATATCAGTCGGGTGGCACACTATGCGATGCACATATTTTTAGCTTAATTGCTTTTAAGCCACACCCTTAATTGCATCGGTTACGCCCCTTTGAAAGATCCCCAAGTTTTTTCATCCCACTCAAAGCCCTGGTCTACACGCGCGGTCAGGTTCTTGGTGCACATAGCCTTGGCTGCAGAGCACAGAGACCTTACTCTGCCGCACACAGAGGAAAATAATTAGAGGGAACATTGCCTGTCAGTGTGTGTAATGTGCAGTTAAGGTTATGGTCTGTAGTTGTGTGAGTAGGCCAAGAACTGGCAGTAGATATTTCCAGATTTCGTACAGGATGGCCCTGTGTTGCCATCTTGACAGGGCATTTGCATTCACTCTCAGGGACAGCATAGTGACAGGTGTGTTCTTGTGGGACTGGGGGGGACTAGTGTGTGCTGGTGGCAGTAGTCATTGCTTCCACTCCTCCTCCCACCCAGGACAAATGGGCCAGCATGTTCCAGGGTTCCATGACAGTATGTCCAAAGTTACATTCAAGATGTCTGACAGTGGTGCCTGCAGTCATGCTGTACAGGACTGCCTACAGGGCCTTGTGTTCCCCACACCGTGGCCAGTGTCAGCCATCTTGACAGGGCATTTGCATTCACTCTCAGGGACAGCATAGTGACAGATGTGTTCTTGTGGGACTGGGGGGGACTAGTGTGTGCTGGTGGCAGTAGTCATTGCTTCCACTACTCCTCCCACCCAGGACAAATGGGCCAGCATGTTCCAGGGTTCCATGACAGTGTGTACATAGTTACATTAAAGATGTGTTGCTGTGGTGTCTGTGGCTGTGTATTTGGGGTGAATTTAGACTATTTGTACATGTACTCACCAGGTTCAGGGATTCCAGCTAGTCCAGTTATGGCCTCCTGTGGGAGGAGGTCCCACACCTTCACCTCCCAGGTGGTGAAATGCACCGGTTTATGACATCCACCGCCAGTCTTGGTGCTCAGGGCATGTTCTCTGGTAATGAGCCTCTTTACCCTCCTGCGAACGTCATAATACCGGTTCCGGATATCCTCCTTTGTGCGCAAAGTAGGTGAATGGGCATTCACCTTGTTAACAATCCTCTCCCACATCTTGGTTCTCTGGGACTGGGAGGTCTGTTGGGCCAAGCTGCCAAATAACTGTGGCTCAACTCGGATGATTTCATCTATCATCACTTCCAACTCAGCAGCTAAGAACTGTGGATTCTTCTTTGGGGGCATGGTGATGGGTGTTGGTGGAGATGTGTGTGTGTGTGTGAAGGTGAGGGTGAGTGTGTGTGAGTGGAGGTGTGTTTCTTTGGTGCTAGTTGTGTGGATGTTGTTTGGTGGATGGGATTTGTGTGTTTGTGGTAGCTAGATGAGTTGTCTGTCTAGTGGTGTGGTGTGCTTGCATGTCTGTCGAAGTAGCAAATGGTGTTGGGAACTTTTGGCTCCCTTTATATTGGTTGTGTTGTGGGTGTGTCTTGTTATTTGAAAATGTGTTTTTTGGAGATGACAATGCGTTTTTTCGTAGTCTTCTTTCTGTTTCCATTGGGTTTTTTTTCTTTTCATTTTGTAAGTCGTTTTGACAGCACTTGATGCTTGTTCTTGTGTAATTTGTTTTGGACGAGTCTGTTCCATTCATACTGGGCTATGTGGCATCGTTCGCGTCCGAGTCTGTCAGGTCGTGCTGATGCTTGCCTATGTGGCATCGCTGGCGTCTTAGTCTGTCGGGTCGTGTTGATGCTTGGCTATGTAGCATCGTTGGCGTCCGAGTCTGTCGTGTCGTGTTGATGCTTGGCTATGTGGCATCGTTGGCATCCGAGTCTGTTGGGTCGTGTTGATGCTTGGCTATGTGGCATCGTTGGCGTCCGAGTCTGTCAGGTCGTGTTGATGCTTGGCTATGTGGCATCGTTGGCGTCCGAGTCTGTCAGGACGTGTTGATGCTTGGCTATGTGGCATCGTTGGCGTCCGAGTCTGTCGGGTCGTGTTGATGCTTGGCTATGTAGCATTGTTGGCGTCCGAGTCTGTCGTGTCGTGTTGATGCTTGGATATGTGGCATCGTTCGCGTCCGAGTCTGTCAGGTCGTGTTGATGCTTGGCTATGTAGCATAGTTGGCGTCCGAGTCTGTCGTGTCGTGTTGATGCTTGGCTATGTGGCATCGTTGGCGTCCGAGTCTGTCAGGTCGTGTTGATGCTTGGCTATGTGGCATCGTTGGCGTCCGAGCCTGTCGTGTCGTGTTGATGCTTGGCTATATGGCATCGTTGGTGTCCGAGTCTGTCGGGTCGTGTTGATGCTTGGCTATGTGGCATCATTCGCGTCCGAGTCTGTCAGGTCGTGTTGATGCTTGGCTATGTAGCATCGTTGGCGTCCGAGTCTGTTGTGTCGTGTTGATGCTTGGCTATGTGGCATCGTTCGCGTCCGAGTCTGTCAGGTCGTGTTGATGCTTGGCTATGTGGCATCGTTGGCGTCCGAGTCCGTCGGGTCGTGTTGATGCTTGGCTACATGGAGTCGTTCGCGTATGTGTCTGTAGGTTGACGCTTGGCTATCTCGAATTTTGCGCGTATGAGTCTATCGCGTCAGGCTCCTTTCCTGCTGACTCAGACGTATAATATATTTTCCGGCCGAGTCGGTCGTAAATTTCAAGCTTCGCATCGTACTCAGCTATTTGTAAGGCGTGTGTTCGGTCGGAAAAAATGACGGGTCCGTGTCGGGTAGTACGTTTTCCGGCCGAAATCGGAATCAACACCTTAGTGTTAAATCACATATTTGTTTCACAAATATACTGCTTCACGGTCTTGTCTTTAAAAAATAATTTCTATTAAATTTCGTTATCCTTTGTATTGCTTAGTTTGTCATCTTTTTATTATACTCTTTCTCTAGAAATCTATTATAGATGGTGGTGTTTACAGGTTTACAGGTTAACTGCATAGTTGTTCCCCAAATCAGATCCCCTTAAGGGAAATGATAGAACTCTGTTTCTTGAGATGTCAATTTACTAATTCATTAGTGTCTTTAATATAGGAATGCACATAAAAACATTGCTTATTAGATCTCATGTTTAGGGCTACAATAATATCATTTATGTTAAACAGTTTGTGATATGAAACATGTTTGCCTCTCTTTCCTTTCCAAATAATTTTTTTTTTCAATATACTACATGCACAACATGATTTTTTGTAGACGGTTATTGAGCTTATCACTTTAGGATAGCTCCTTCTCATAAACCCCTAAAGAACAGGTTGACATACAATGGAGCAAACCTGAAGCCCATTGCTGCTCCTTGTTTTTGTTTAAACAATGGGCCCAATTAAAAAAGGCAAAATTTGTATTTGTATTTATGAAGCGCAACACTCATCCCAAGGGATATCACAGCGCTAGGATAGACGAAAATCTGCTTAGGGGGAATATAGTAGCATAGGACAAAAGACCATTGGGAATGAATGAGAGCAGATCCTTGTCAGGCCCTTTTGGAATCAGCAATGCAAAAGGGTTAAGGGTGTCCTTCTTTCCGACAGTTGTCCTCCTTTACCCCTCCCAAATGGCTCATTTCTTCTAAGTGTCCAGTTGTTGACAACAGGAAAGTGTATAAGCGATCTCGGTGGCAAGATGGCGATCTCGGTGGCAAGATGGAGTCTGAATAGGCTCTCCTGTCCCGCGTCTCTCCTTACCTCCTCGGTTGTATGGCGGAATACAAGCAGGGGGGAATATAGCCGCCGTCGGTAGTTCTCCTCAAATGCTGAGCACTGTTGGAACTTTGTTCTCCCCGTGGAGGATTCGGTCGCCATTACCGTGGGAGCTTCAGGCATAACGAACCCAAGACGCCCGGCGTGGTTCTGATCGCCGTAGCATTCCCGATTTCGCTCAGGGTGCTCAGGCGGATTGTCAGTGAAGCCTCAAGCACAGACCAGTTCAGGCAGATGGCGGGCAGAGGCACAAGGGGACCGAAACCGAAGTCCTCTGCAGCAGCGGCGGCGGGCTCTCTTCCAGCCACTAACTCTAAGGCGGCAGCGCACACTGAGCCCTCACATGAGAACAACGGAGAGGGGAGGGGCAAGAAGAGAGCCGAGGACCCGACCGGGTCAGCGTTCTGCTCAGCGTTCTGCTCGCGGGAACAACTCCATCGCTCCCGCTGATCGACAACCAGCAATTTCAGAATTGTTTCCACTTTCCCACAAAAAAGGTATGAAAATTCAGGATGTGAGTACAGCTCCTCCATTCCCAAATGCTGTAGTCATTCCTGCTCGAGAGTTTGTGGCCGTGGCCAGGGAACTGCTTCCCATTGAAAATCAAAGAATAAGTGGGACCAACGAGCAAGTGGGGTAAAGGAGTTTGTAATTGACTCTAGTCAGGTCTCTGGGGCGAACCACTTACCGAACAGTTAGCGACTAAGCCCGCAAGTCTTGAGAAGCCTAAATTAGGGGTGAGCGAAGATCTCTCTGGTACAGGTAAAGCGAACTTTACCCTGCTAAGCCATTGCTCTCTTGTGGCTCTGAATCCGATAGCTTCCCCTGATCCCATAGGGGGTGGCGAGAATTTTTTTTCATTAACTGCTGATTCTGATTCCTCAATGCCAGAATTGGAATCTTCATCTCCCACACTGTCTTGTGCAACCAGTAGTAGCTCCCTAGACGATTCTGTTTTGCACAATATTCGGAAGAGTCGGTCTGGTGGAGGGATGATAAAAAGGAAAACTCTGAACTTGTCAAAGAAACAGATGACGAGCAGCAAGAACTCGGGCTCACGACAGGAATGCTTGCCTCCTAAAGATGCCCCCAGGCTGAGATGGGATTATTCATCAATACAACTATTAAACTGGCAAGGGGTGAGAATGGAAGAGCTAAATACTGGGAACCCTACACGTCCAACAGAAGATCTAACAGGACCTGCACCCAGCGGCTTGAGCGAACCCTCACCTACCATTATCCTGGCTACCATCAAGCAGATGCAGGAAGAGGCCCGGAATGACAATCGTTGGGCTCGCCAAGCTTCAAAGAAACTACAGGGTGCCATCAGAAAGATCAACAAAACCTGTTCTGAGATTTCAGAGAGAATGACTATGGTGGAGGTGCGCACTAAAACTCTTGAATCTGAGGTCGCAGAATTGAAAGCTGATCGCGCCACTCAGGACCCTAAGCTCTCAGACCTGGCATGGAAGCTTGAGGAGCAAGAGAACAGGCAGAGGAGAAACAACCTGAGATTATTAGGAATCCCAGAAGGCATCGAAGGAGCGGATCCCAGAGGCTACATAGCCAAACTATTGAAGGGTGCCTTTCCCGAGCTTGTAGGCTGGGAGTGGGAAAAAGAAATCCAGAGGGCACATCGATTTCCCTTAACCCTCAAGAAAATGCAATGTTGCTTACCCTCGGTGGTACTAGTGTACTTTGGTAATTTTTTATTAAGGCAGAGCCCACCCAAACTCAAAAAGAGAATTTGATGGGGTCTCCTTCTTTGCAAGGCCTGATTTTGCCCACCCTACAGTGGAGAGGAGATGGTGCCTGAGACAATTGTTCTCTCCTTTTAAGAAACTAGGCGCCGAAGTGTATCTTCAGAATCCTGGCAAATTGAAGGTGGTGTTTAAATGGCGCACACAAAGCTTTTTTTCAGAGGTGCAGGCTCATGATTATCTAGATGAGATCCGGGGTGGGTCATGATGTATGAGTCTAAATCCTGGGTAATAACCTGCACCAGGTGCGTCATTTGGTATTGGGTGTCACCAGTATGAGAAGATTTATAACAAAAGGAGGGGGGGAACGAAAAAGAGGGAGGTTTGGAAAATATATATATATATATATATATATGGAAGGAGGATTTTAAAAAAAGATCAAAGTTGAAAAAATTAAAAATTAAAAATAAATAAAAAAGAGGGTGAAAACAACTCATTTCACTCTCACTGATGGCTGGATGTTAGGAAATATTTATTGAGGAGATCGGGGAGGAGGGGGAGCCGGGTGGGGGCTGGGGTCACCTCTTTTTGATGCCATCACACAGGCCTGGTTGCTCATTGGTTAGGGACATATTACTGCCTCACACTGCTGCAACATCACTGGGAAGCAGCGGTTCCCTGGCAGTTTCAGCGGGCCTGCGGCAGTCTGACCTTCAAACTTTAAATAGGGTGGTCAGACCACCGGTGCGGCGGTAGCTGGGTGCTGGGTGTAGGACACGGGGAGGGTGGGTGGGGTTGGGTCAGAGGGGGGGGAGAAGGGGTCCCACTTGTGCAAGAGTACATTTTTAAGTACGAGGAGTTGAATCAAAAAGGAGAACAAGCTTCGATTTGTTGTAAGTTGTTATCATAATGTCAAAGTCAAGAGTCAAAGAGTCTTCTCAAACCAAGATAACGGGTGATAATCAGAAGATACGTATTGCCTCTATCAATATTTGTGGTCTGAATGACCCTAAGAAAAGATCTAGAGTCTCAATTGGGTTACAGGTTTTGAACGCAGATATTGTTTGTCTGCAAGAAACTCACATTGAAGCATCACAAAGGAATGTATTAGACACGTTGGGCTATAGGCTTATAAGCGGGACTTCACAAGGTGCACGCATAAGAGGGGTCGCCATTTTGGCCCGAGGTAACTGGCTAAACCTTTCGCAAGTAGGGGTTACTGTAGTATGCCATACTCCCAGCTGGGATAATTTTACGCTGTGTACAATATACGGTAGCATACATGATGACCCCTCAGTTATTAATCAGATATCTTATGAGCTGACTCATCGACCATTGCCTGTAGTGCTTTGTGGGGATGTCAACATTAATGTCCCGGGTAATTGGGACATTGGAGGTCAATAAAAATATTTTGGCAGAAAGCCCAAAGTCTACCAAGCACTAGAAGGGGTGTGTAAAGACCATGGTTTAATTGATGTTTGGGGTAGAGTGAATTCGACGGAACACGGCTATACTTATTTTTCAGCTCCACGCTCCACACATGTCCATCTGGATTATTGTTTGTGTGTCCAATAGCTTCATTTCAACCTGTAAGATCAAAGGATACTCACGGTACTTATCAGACCATAATCCATTGTTATTAGAAATTTGAGGATTGGGGGGGGGGACTCGTAGTACATGGAGTTTTGAGCGTGCTCTGCTTGCCAACGAAGAATATCGAAGGCAAATCAGCGAGTGGATCCCAATATTTTTTAGAGAGAATAGTGGCAGCACCACAATAAATATGGTGTGGGATACATTCAAGGCCTGTCTGCGGGGAGAGACACTCAGGTTTTCTTTGGACAGGGGGAAAGACAAGAGACAAATTATCCTAGACAAACAAGATAGTTTAGCGGCAGCTGAGGAAAATTTGATAAACGTTTTGCAGCAAGGAGGGGATTTAAAGGAAGCCCAACTTGAGGTAATAACAGCTAGGGCAGCAATAGAGTGAATTTTCATAAAAAGGGCAGCGGAAAAAGTATACAGCCTGGAAGGAAAGAACATATGAATGCAGCGGGAAAGTTGGGCATCACCTTGCAGCGAGGGCAAGACAAAAGAGCATGAGTAATGAAATAAGAAAAGTGCGAGATCCAGCTCATGGGCTAGTCTCAGACTGAAAAAAATTAGGTAAAGGTTTAAAACATACTACTGAACGTTATATACTGAAGATACCAATGAGAGACCTAGCCAGACCGTGGAGTTTCTTACAACCACACTTGCAAATATGTTATCTATTGAACAGAGAGAATCTCTAGAAGGAGATTTATTATGGGATGAGATATACCTCACAATATCTAATCTTCCCTCCGGTAAAGCGGCAGGAGCGGACTCAATTCCCTCAGAATTTTATAAAATTTTTGCGCCACAATTAAAAGATCCGGTGACTGCGCTATTTAATCAAATATTCAATGGAGCTCCCCCTCTGGGCTCATGGTCCATAGCTAAAATCGCAGTATTTCTAAAAAAGAATAAGCCCCCAGTAGAATTAGGATCATATCGCCCGATCACCTTAATAAATGGAGATTCCAAAATATACTCTAAAGTATTGGCTGCACAACTTGCTTGGATTATTACGAAATTGGTAGTAAATGAACAACATGGGTTTATTGAGGGAAGGGACACTACAGACCACATTAGAGGAGTCATCGCACTTTTTGATGCAGTACAAGTGTCAGGAGACCCTATGGCCCTGATATTAATGGATGCAGAAAAAGCCTTTGGTAGGGTCTCCTAGCATTTACTCTAGCAGTTAATGCAAGTAAGGGGCATGGGCCCAAGGTTTATCCAGGGAATCAAAGCTTTATATTATAAACCGGTAGCTAACATTTGCATCTTCGGGGGATTTTCAGAGCCGGTCTCGATTGCTCGCGGAACTCGACAGGGGTGCCCATGCTCCCTATTCTTGTTCGTGTCATATATCGATCTGCTTATTCGTAAATTGGCCCAAAACATCGCAATCCCTCCAATAAACTCGCAGGGCTTCGAAAGCAAAATCTTAGCTTATGCAGATGACCTTGCAGAAGTGACGCCTAACCCAGAAAGTGCTCTTAACGCAATCGAAGAGGAAGCCTTTTGCTTCGGGAGGATCTCTGTTTTTTCATTAAATAAGGAAAAAACCCAAATTATCACCAACGATAAGATCTTATTGGTAGATAATCGAGTTATTGATGAAGCCGTGTATTTGGGTGTATGCATATCTTCTGACGTAGACAAAATTGTAAAGCAAAATTTAGGGGCACATGCATCAAGCTAAATACTGGTTGCAAACAGGTCGATTCGCAGAATCGGCCCCTTTGCAACAGGTAATTAGCCTTCTGGGATGCATCAAGCCCAAAGCCATTTGCAAAATAGGTAATCGCAAAATTTGCAATTACCTATTTTGCGAATGCAGTTAGGGAATCGCAATTTGCGATTACCGCAATGCAAGAAGCATTCTCAGAATGCGACTTTGCATTAAAGAATCGCAAATTACCATCAACTACAAGTTGATGGTAATTTGCAATTCCTTAGGAAAATGCACAACATTGCATTTTTCTAAGTGCCATGTGACGCACACACATTCCCTTAGGGCATGTGTGTGCACCACATGCCAATTTTGAGAGTGCATCAGGGTTGCCTTTTGGCCCAATGGCACCCTTGAAATTGCATTCGCAATTTCCGATTACCTATTTGGTAATCGCAAATTGCGAATGGTTTTCCACTCATTCCCATGGGCCTCACAATTTGCGATTCACTATTAGGAAATGTGTAGGAATCGCAATTTGTTTAACGAAACCTACATGTATAGGCAATTGCGATTCCTTAATAGCGATTCCTTAATAATCGCTATTAAAGAATCGCACTTGCTTAGTTTGATGCATGTGGCAGTTGCTAATAAAGTCTAGTAACGAGTTATCAAGGCTGAATAACCCCCACCTTACAATGATTGGGCTATGCAATCTTATAAAAATGATTTTTTTCCCCAAAATATTATATTTTTTTAGATCTATTCCTTTGGAATTTCCGAATGAATGGCTAAAAGCCTTTGATAGGATGTTTACAAGATTTTTATGGGCCTATTCTAAACCTAGAAGAGTTCTGGGATACATTTCTCTTCCGAAAGAGAGAGGAGGGTGGGCCCTCCCTAATCTTAAATTATGTTACTGGGCCACCATGCTGCAATATAGCCTTATTTTATTCAGGGAATCACATCCGAGCGATCCCTTGCAATTCACCCCTACTATATTTGAATTGTTGATTGGAAAGGAGGCCTGGGGGTGCCTCTGGAGACAAATAGAACTAGGATATTTTTAAAAAGTGCGGTTTAAGTGCCTTTTGGGGTCTTTCAAAGTATGGTCAGCTCTTCGGAAATCATTGGGTTTCGGAAGATTCAATTTTTATACTCCGATTCAGAACAACCCGATCCTGCCAGAAATATTCAGGGATGGGTATAAACAAAATTGGGCTCTCGCAGGGGTACATAGATTCGGCTCCTTTTTTTCTCCCTCGGGTTTAGTGTCTTTCGAGGAACTGAAGAAAGAATTTGGTGTTAATAACTAGCAGTTTTTTTAGTACCTGCAAATAAGGGATTTCTTACAACGTAAAGGGGGCGGGCCCTTCGGTTTTGAGAAAAAAGAATTGATGGAAATCGTAATAGCTCAGAATCATGTTCGTATTTGGGCAATATATAATTTATTAATGAAAGAAGTAAAGGATGACCTTGACAAAGTTAATCAAAAATGGCAAGATAAAATCGAGATTTCTGAAGCCGAATTTACGAAAGCGCTTAGGCTATCTCAAACAGTTTTAATGTAGGCAAACCTGAAGGTGCAATTTTTAAAGACTTATTTTATGTTATATTATACACCAACCAAAATTGCAAAATGTAGTACGGGCCAGGGAACCAAGTGTCCTCGCTGTGCCGATATAGTTCACATGTTTGCCTCTTGCACTTCCTTAAATTAAGAATGAAATTCAAGATTTTTAATTTAACAAATTAAATATGAAAGTAATATTGACCCCAAAATTGATTCTATTAGGCATACTTGATGAGAAAGCTATGCAAGACACAGAATATTTTCTTGCAGTTGCAATGGTCATATTTAGATTGGTAATTGCCTTGGCCTGGCTTGACCCGCAACCCCCTCTTTTCCAACAGTGGTTGACTCGTCTTATATCAATCTCCAATTTAGAGAAAGCGGTATACGCCACGAAGGGTCGTAAAGCCAGGAAAAAAGGGTTGGTAATTTAGGCTCCTATACTTAGGGCCCGATTCGATCTCGTAAGGAAAGCCCTCCATACAACTCGGATCTGGAGGGCTTTCCGAGCGAGACGTGCTTTGGGAGTCCGAACGATCGAGTACGATGCTGCTGTATGCTTACGGACTCGACTCGTTCGTACTCCTATTGAACTCTATGGGAGCCCGTGTACAGACGCGTACACAGGCTGCCATAGCAAAAAAGGGGTGGGCGGGGAAAAGCGTACACCCTGTGGCGGGCACCCAATGTGGCCCGCCACACTGTGCATGCTTGGATTGGGGGGACCTATGCGCACCCCCCGTGACCGAATCGGAGGGCTCCGGGTAAAGGGGGGCCTGCTTTTGCCCCCCAAAGTCCGAATCCGATAGCCGGTTCGTCTCGATGAGACCGAGACGATACAGCTGTCCGATTCGTGCATCGTACTCGCTCGGTCGGAAAATGGCTCCATTGCGTGGCACGATTCGGCTACGAACATGTCGGACAGACAGGTTCAGGTTCTTAAACGATTCGCACGGCGCGTACAGGATACTCGCATCGTACTTGCTCGTTAGGAACGGGGGATGATTCGGGTGGAACGATAGGCTCCGAATCGGATTTGGTCTTTACAAATCCCATTTGTAGTAACCCTGGGCAAAGCACTACGCTACGCTCGCGTAGTTTGCGAAGTTTGCGCTACTTCGCACAACGCGAATTGCACGAAGCACAGTGCAAACACGCGTAGCGTAGCGTAGCGTAGCGTAGCGTAGTGCAGCGGTCATTTTTGCTTGCTCGCGGTCCTCAAAGTCAAGTTGGCGACCGCGGGCAAGCAAAATGACATCCGGCGAGACTTTTTCTCGTTCGCGATCAGCAACATCAAGTTGCCGATCGCAAGCGTGGAAAATAAACCTCCCAGCGAGATTCTCAACGCGGGGAGGTCAGGTTTCTCATTGCGAGTGGTCGCGTATGCTCGCGACAGCTCGCGATGAGAAACTACCAGTCCGCGTTGAGAAAGCTGCCGCTCGAGTAAAAATCTACTCGAGCGGCAGTAAGACTAGCTCGCACTGTGCAAGATGCCGTTTTCAATGATTGCACAGTGCGGACAAGCATCCGGCACTGTGCAATCATTGCGAACAGTGCACTACGCAGTTCGCGTAGTGCTACGCGTAGCTCGCGTAGTGCGAACTGCACTTTGCGTAGCTTCGCGTAGCGCTACTTCGCGAACTACGCCCAGGCTTAATTTGTAGGCCTTCTTTACAAGATCGGAATCGGGCCCTTAGATTGGAGAATTAATATTAATTGTAAATGCACTGTATGTTTTGGTGGTAGCCTAAAAATCCCCCGTTTTATAGCACAATGTACTGTGAACTTTGCTCGAAGCCTCTCTGTGTTTTATAGAAATTGGCTTAACAGTTATAGCTTGACTTTTAGAGAATTTTCTGATGAAATGTTGTGAAGCCTTAGGGTACTCTGTATAAGTAGTGTGATATCTACAGATCTGATGCATTTCGCCCTTCCCTTTTTCCCTGTCTTGTAGCACAATGCACTTTAAATCATGTCTGACTTCTCTCTGTGTTTTCATGAAATTGGCTTCACAGATTTATTTTGACAATTAAAGAATTTTTTGAGGAACGTTTTGGAGCTTAATGTTATCTTGTATATTTATTGTCTTATCTATGGATACGAATCATTTTATCTCTTCCTTTTATTTGTTTCCGAGGCTGTGGGGCGTTGGTGGGGGGGTCTGGGGTTATGTAGTGTAAGAAAATGCTTAATAAACACTATTGTTTTAAAAAAAGGAAAGTGTATAAGCCTCTGAAGGTGTGATGAGTGGCAGACCCATTTTACTCAGGCAACACAAAGCGCATTTTTACCAAGTTTTTTCCACTAGATTTATCTAAACTAGGCGCGGGCGGAGAGCTCCGCTCTGCCCGCGGAGTGTGCGGAGATTTGCCTACTCCGCGTTCCGCGGAGAACGTGGAGTAGGCAAATCTCCGTACACTCTGCAGCAGGGCAGAGTTGACCAGCCTCCGCCTCCACCCCCCCTATTAAGAATTATTTAAAAATACATTAAAGGTAAAAGAAAAAAATACTTACCTTGACTGCGGCGTCCCTGGGCTGCCCTCCTCCTCTTCCTCACCGTCTCAGGGTGATCTGCGCATGCGCACACGCCCGCGCATGCACATTACTTGCGAGAAATGTGCATGCGTGGGCGCACATGCATGCGCAGATCATCCTGAGACGGCGAGGAAGAGGAGGAGGGCAGCCCGGGGACACCGCAGTAAAGGTAAGTCTTTTTCTTTTACCTTTAATGTATTTTTAATTCATTCTTAATAGGGGGAGTGGAGGCGGGTGGCGGAGCGGAGTTCCACGGAGTTTGTTCCCAACTCCGTGGACCTCCGCATAGTCCCGCTCCGCCAGCTCCGCCCAGGGTTAATCTAAACATGACTTAATCATTGAATCAGACATTAAAAATAAGTGGGAAAGAATTAGAATTATATTTCTAACATTGAAATCACACCTAGGCCTGTCTATGGAAAATCTTGCTGAACCCACAAAGTGAATACAGTTTTTAGTTCTTGAGTCACTTTGAGGGCACTTATTTCAAATGTATAGTATGTCACCTTTTTAAATTTTAGCCTAGACTCGCTGCCCTGTGGGCTTACAAGGCACCTTTTAATATATAAAAGGAGTTTTCCTTCATGGCAAGTCCCTTTTCTTTGCCATGTGTCACTGCAGTGCCTTAAACTGCAGCCAAGTCAGAGCACAGTGGTGCTCCTAGCAGCTATATTTTGCGGGTGGTGAAAGTACACACTATAGTCCACATGTGACATTTAACTTTCATGCCACAGGTGCATTTACTGCACTATTTACTATGACCTTCCAGGAAATTTTAATAGGGAAAAAGGGGTAATCCAATGCAAAGTAAATTTTTTGTTGTCAAAGCACAGGTGCTACACTACTGTTTAGAAGTGGTATAGCCTAGAGCCAAACAGCATGCAAAAACAGTCAGGAAAAAGGGGGTAATCCCAACCAAAATTATGCACTTTCTTACAGTTTTCAAATGGAATATGTTTTTAGGGGGAGTTTCCCCTTTTTGCAATAATTATTTATTGGTTGTTTCAGGTGCATCACACCAGATGGAATAATTTATTGAACACTTTTGAAGTAAAGATGTCATTCTGATACAAAATATTTTATAATCAGTTAACATTTTCAGCTCATAAAATTGGGGATCTTTGTTTTTTTTTTAAATGCCTCTGTGCTATGCTTTTGAACATTCATGAGAATCCAGCTGCCCCCTTTATCAAAATATCTGGTTGTGATGAATTATTTTTGGCCACATATTGAGTGCTAGTGTTTCTCTTTTCAGGTTAGAATAATGAGCATTGTGTGACAATTTGTTTATCTCTTTAAGTACACACTCATAAAATCACCAATGCAACTGTCCTTTGTTAGCATGGGAACAAATGCTGGTTGAGAATGAAAGCCAATTTCAACTGTAACCAGCATAATCGTTATATAGTGACTGCACTAAATCCTCAATTTTCAAAAGCTTTCCTACGTTGTACAGAAATATCTGGCTTTTTACGACAATTCATTAATATTTTTGCAATTTTAGTTTTCACACAAATTTAAATAAGCCTATTCTTAATTCAAAATGTTTGTGATGTATGTATGGAGAAAATGAAATACCTTTATTCAAAGAGGAACCTCAGTTTGTCTAAACCTTTTGATCTATCTGATTGATTCAAGATCAGATTAAGTTCTGGTGTGCCACTTCTGCTCTTGGTCTAGTTTGGGGTCTTTTGTTCATTTCATTTCCTCCTGATGTTCTATTCTAGGCTTCATGTTTTCCTCTCCATTCCGAGTTTGACTTCTGTTGTAATTAAGGAAAATTTAGTTTGCTGTAATATCATCCTCTTAAGCGCCTCTAAAATAGAACGCTTGGTTGAAGTACTTGAAACATTCAATGCCGTATTCCTGTAAGTGTCTGATTCACTACTGACGGTATCTTTGTCAGATTACGAATCACAGGTGGTAGCCTGACATTGGTTATAGTATTAGGTGGAAAGTCATATTTTCTGGCACATAAATACATTTGAATAAATTTGACCATGGTAACGTCTTTTATAGCTAATAAATTTGATGCTTTTTATTCTCGGCCGCTTTCTGAAGCATATTTAGGAGGAATAGTTCTTCCGAGATGGTTCTCCTAAGTTAATTTTTTTAATTTATTTTTTCATCTTCTTGATTTCTCTACATCTCCTTTTCTTTTTGATGTACTGTTTTACCTATTCGAATGTGCCTCCTGGGGTAGGTTGGAGACTCTTCTCCCTTCCCTCTACTCTTTTCTCATCCAAATCCTTGAGTGCAGGAAATATCTTTACCCTTTAACATCTGAGTATCCAGTAAACATTCAAGTATTATTGTAATATTTCCTGTTTAGTGGAATGATTGAAGATTTGTTCTAAATAAGCTGTTCTAATTTTTTTAATAATTGTCTTCAACCAATTTATATCCTATTGACTCCATCTTGGTCAACACTGAGACTTATGCCTGGAGTTTGAAGAACTTTTTGGCAAGCTCCTCGTGTTTCCTTACATAGTCTGGAATTATGTCAATGATAACCACTAAGACAAAAAGAAGTACTCACCAAATAAATTGCTGTTTTTACCTATGAGGATTCAAAAGCTATGTAGACCACTACAAGATGCACTCAAAGTAGACACCAACGTGTCTATAATAAAACTGAAAGTCACCAGGGGGCACCGCAATCATAAAAAACACTCTTGTGAATATTCCAATTATTTGCCTTTTATTTGAAACATATGTTTTTATGATTGAAATAGTGAGGTACAATACCATTTTGTAAAAGGAAAATAGCTGGCATTAGTCTGACTAATCCACTCTTTAATGATTGCAGGGACTAATTATGGGGTCACCCAGCTGTGAATGATAATACCCTAAACAAATTTGAATGTCATAATTTAGACTGCAACTTTGTAATCTTTGCATCATAAACACTCTACAGAATGGAAGCATAATAAGAGTTAACATTAAGCTGTTATTGATTTTATGATCTTTTTCTTAGTTACAACCCTGAAGAAGTAGTGGAGGCCCGAAACACATGTAGACAAATAAAAACTCCTCTGGTCACCGGGATTTTAGGGGTGGGCAAAGAACATGTCACCCTTTGCCCTCTGTAATTAGAAAGTGGATGCAATCAAAATGGAAAACTAAAATACATTGCTGCAAAAGGAGGTATTCTTTCATGTGCAGTGACTCTGTATCACACCTTCTCATACAGGGACATAGTCATGTTTGACAATGCCATGTTTGACAATGCAAGTGCAGGGATGATTTGAGTGAGGCTGAGAAGGCTATATGGACTATAATTTGTATACTTTGAGGCTGATATAGAGTTTGTCAAATTGGTTATCCCTCTCCAATGTGATGGATATCATGTCTGCCTTAACAAATGCATTATAGCGTATGGCACATGTCACAAGGCAGACAGGATATTCGTAATTTTAGTGGCAGAGTAATCCATCCTCCAAACTGTAAGTCAGGCCCTTAGTTGTAGGCATTGCAAATTTTAAATTAAATTATGCCACCATAATTTGCTTAATAGCAGGAATGTCACATTATGCTTGTTACACAAAATTCCCGAAATTGCACCATTACAGCACATTGCATAATCACGCTGTCGTTTACAGCAAAATTATACTGTGGGAACGTGCGAACAACGCCAACAACCAAAATGTGAATGGCTGTTGTTTGTGGCAATTGTGTTTCTCATGCATTGTTTTAGTACAAAATGTGTCCTTGCACCAACATTTTAAGCAAGGATGCTTTTAACGTAAAAATATAGCACAAAATGACAGATTTGATTTTGGGGTAATTATGCGTATTTGCACATATTGTTCCCAAAAGTGTATATAATTACATGAAAGCAAAGTACATGAATTTCAAAACACCCCTACTTAGTTGTCAAGTTTGATGGAAAGATTGCTGAGGTAAATAAAAAGAAAAGGTAGCAGTTTACCATTACAATTATGTTACATTGCCTCTACGAAAACAGAAGTGGTGTGGTGATAAGATAACACTTATTTAATAGGCCGGGATACAGAGATCTCTAGAAATAAACGAATAGTAGAACAGCATATGGATGGACCAATTAACAGGTGCCTCTGGGCATTAAGACAGCCATTTTCCCTTTAAGATGATGAAAAGGGCTGTGAAGTCGTAAGGGTTTGAGAATTGTGCATGGTGCAGAGGTTTGGCGGATCGATGTTGATGTACTGCCTAGTAGAAATGTCCATTGGTTCTTCACCACATTACCCAAAGCTGTCTCTTAACCCTGACCCCTTCACAAGTGTTTTAACACACCTTTACAGTACAGTCCACTTATAATTGGTAAAATAATCAACACATAATGGAGGAATCTAAGAATGCAAAATCGGACAGTATACAATGAAACATACAAACTGTGATACAAGAAATTGCTACTTTTCCTTCACAAAATGATGTAGAAAAAACAATGATTGATTGATTGAAAAATCTTTATGCAATTATAAATATATAATCATAAAAGAATATTACATTTTCCAGATACCATATACAATTCAAACCAGGATGGATCTTAAATATTTTTAAAACATACAGATAAAATCAACATAATAAATGCGAGTAAAACATCGTGTTACACTGAGGGTCACTTTGGCCCTTATGATAAATAGCCAAAATTCATCACTTTTTTCCAATACAAGGCACTTTTCAAAAAGGGACAGACCACAAAGGACACAGCATGATCATTTAACAATTGTAGATAAAAAAAAGCCGGTCTAAATTGGTGAAAACCCAGTGTCTTAAGAATGGCCAGCAGATACCTCCTATGGGGGGATCATAATATGTATAGAATAATGCTAGGTGCTCTAAGGTCTGGGGTGAGCTGTCATCACAAGGACAGGTGTTGATAGAACCCGGCTCATATTGCCCTGGGGGGAAACAGAGGTTGGATCGGATTATACCCAAATAGAACTTGTAAGAAGGGATCTCTTCCAAGGATTTCTAACAAAAGACAGATAAGGTTCAGGACCGACACTAGTTTTTAAAGGCAAAAGGGCTCTCAGGGTTGGTTTTTCCAGGGCCATGTTCTCTCTGTTCTCTCTGGCATGCTTTAAAAACAGCTCCTTAACTAACTTCCTGTCTCCTTAGGTTAGCAGCTGAGGTCTATGGAACAAATCTGGACGCCTAGAGATAGGGCAACACTTCTGATGTAGTGTAGCCATGGAATTTTGTGCCCATACTCACACCCAAGACAGCTTTCAATCACATGCCTATTGAACACAGTGTGCTCACCACTCCACACTGCTATCCACAAATGCAACGGGGAAATTTTAGCTAGGTCTTCAGCATAGTCAAGTTATGAAAAAACTTGATCTACTAGGAACCAGGCCCAACAGTTTTCTTCAAAAAAGCGATTGTCTTCCTGCTGAATGCTCTGGCAGTTACGGTACCCCCAAATAGCAGTGCCATATAACAATACTGGGAGACATTTCATTCTATATATTTGCAACAGCAGTCAGATAGGTTTACTGCACACCATTGATGCGAACCTGAAAAGAGTTCCACATGCCTGGTTGAATCGTAGACAACGGTTTGCGAGGCAAGGTACCCAGCTGTTCTGTTGGTCAAAAGTGACCCCTACATAAGGAACAATAGCCACCATTTGCTTTGATGGTAATGTGTCAGGTTTTGGAAATCTGTCTCCTGCAGGCCATGTAGGGCATTTTCGAGATGTTAGTATCCAGCTTCAAATCATGCATAAACTTGACAAGCAAGTCAACCAGACCTCTGAGACCATTTAATTGCACATATTGTTCCCAAAAGTGTATGTAATTACATGAAAGCAAAGTGCATGAATTTCGCACACCCCCACTTAGTTGTCTAGTTTGCTGGAAAGGTTGCTGAGGTAGAGTGGTTTGGGCAAATAAAAAGAAAAGGTAGCAGTTTACCGTTGCAATTATGTTACAGTGCCTCTAAGACAAAAGAAGTGGTGTGGTGATAAGATAACACTTATTTAACAGGCCAGATGACGGTGATCTCTAGGAATAAGCGAATAGTAAAGCAGGATAAGGATGGAACAATTAACAGGTGCCTCTGGGCATTAAGACAGATTGTTTCCCTTTAAGATGAAGAAAAGGGCTGTGAAGTCGTAAGGGGATGAGAATTGTGCACGGTGCCGAGGTTTGGGGGATCGATGTTGATGGACTGCCTAGCAGAAATGTCTATTGGTCCTTCACCACATTCCCCAAAGCTGTCTCTTAACCCTCACCCCTTCCCAAGTGATTTACTGCACCTTTAGAGTACAGTCCACTCATAATTGGTAACATAGTCAACACAAAATGGAGGAATCTAATAATATAAAAACCGGACAATATACAATGCAACATACAATCTGCAATACAAGAATTTGCTACTTTTCTGCAAAAAATGATTTGGAAAAAGCAATCATATGACCTTCCCTATGCTCATATCTATTTATTTTTGCTTGACAAAGTTCCTTTTTATTTGTGACGAATTAAAGTGAACTGTTGTCTAGATTTGTTCCAGCTAGGATAGCAGTGTCATTTCTCCTGCAGCCACCTCATTTTTTGCGATAAATGTTTTCTGCGATAAATTCACTGCTGGACATAGTTGGCTTACAATTCAAAAAGAATGTCTTCATTACAGTGCTTCTCAGCATACCTGGGGCAACCCTTGGAATTCTGTTTGATATGAGTGTCAGATACCTTGCTGGCAGCTGCCGGAGGTGCAGGACACTGGCAGAGAAAAGCAAAGATAAAATTCCATTTTCTTTCAATAAAAAAGGAGCATATCTATATCAGAGTTGACAGCGATCATTAAACGGGAAAGCACAAGGCCACAGATATTGACAAAAGACTATGGAACCAGGAATTTACAAGCTGTGTTCAAGGCTGCAAGATCTTTTTATTCTTTCCTCTTCTACAGTGAAAACTAATATAACTTTTTATTTGTTCAAAGTGATAGCTAAAGCTCCTAATGTATGCATTAAATCAATATTAAACTGGTCTTATTAACTAAGAATGCAGCCATGCGTAGTGAACAGACAAGGCTGAAGCTTTGTAAACATGCTGAAAACTCATAATCAAGTTTGTTTCTGTTGGTGAATGCGGTTGAGGCAGGTTTTTAATGCTTGTATATTAAATAACCTCAAAATAAATCGTGATTTTATTTCCTACAAGTTTGTTTCAGAAAAGGCATCAGGCTGTCGTTTTCAGAAAAGGAATGCAAAATAGAGCTCAGTGTCTGGTTTTATTAGGCTGATTGATGGCTTTCTGTTTTTATCCCTTTCCTATACGAAATCCTGTAGTAAAAAATAAAAGATACACAAGTTATCCAACTTTCTGGTTGTGTTTGGGCGCTTTACTAGAAAATGGTTTTGCAATGCAAGCGTCTTCACATGGGATGAAACTGTGATGTTAAATTTATTTTCCAGATATACCCCGTTTAGGACAACAGTGCTATCTCTCCTGCAAAACTCCTTTGTTCGCTCCTAATTTTTCTCTACCATAGGTTACGTGGCTTTAAACTCTTGGCCTTACTGCCTTTCCTAATGTCAGACTTATCTTACAAATACTCACAGCCATAGGCACAAGTGCTGTGTTTATTCAACCTGAGGGGGACCAAGCTGAACACCCATCTCGGCCTCTTACTTCCCAGCAACTGTCCCACCTAGAACTCTCAGGAGCATGAGCTACAATTCTACATTTTGTTAATGACATGACCAAAACATGGACTTTACAGTTCTGTGTAAGATAAATCTATTATCCAGGTAAACCAAGTGGTAGTGGATCAAAAGACATGCTAAATATCTTAGACAATATGCTGAACATGAGTCCCTTTACCCACTAATTCTTTAGAGCTCTCGTCTGCCTCCGTTAACGTGCATTATGAATTGCTATCAGACCATTAACAAGTAGTTGCCTGTGTCTCAGAGTGCTCTTGAGTGATATTGAATCCCTTGTAGGGGTAGGAACGTGGGAGTATTAGGCACAATCTGCTTTCAAGCCGTCAATGTTTTTTTTATTAGAGTTTTATATAGCGCGAACTAGACCCGAGACATCGGGTATCAGAGCGCTTTACATAGCACCAGTTTCGTTACAGAAGGACACATTCATTTTTGTTAGGCACGGGGAGATTAAGTGATTTGCCCAGAATCACAGGATGTTGAGCATCATTGCCGAGACTCGAACCCTGTTCCCCAGCTTCGAGGTCGACCGCTCTAGCCGTAAGGCTACATCCTCTCCCCGTTATTCTCCTTGAAAGAGCATCTTTTTTCCCGCTAATACTTAACATCCATCACAAACCTCTCAATTGTCTCCTCCAGCAAATAAAACTGACTTTCCACTACCTGCATGTCAGTGAGGTATATTATAATTTCACAAAGGCATTGGAAAGTTTGGAAGTGTGGATATATGGCTATGTTCTGGTGACTTTGAACCTAATGCCTCAAAGGCTGAGGGTTTGTTCCCTGGCCACTCCAATCCAACCCTTTTCCATCCCAACCCGTCCCATCCCATCTAAAATATTCTGCAGCCTTACTTGCCAGCTCCACCTATACTGTTCAATATCAAGTCAACCTTTACCATGAAGTTCACAATTTAGGCTTTTGGTCGGAATTGAATTGAACCACCAGTAGTGACAAATTTGTTTATCAGACTACTTGAATTTAAGCATGCCTTTCCATTCACTATCTCTATACCTATGTCATCATGAGGTCTTGATCAATTTTTAAGATGGATTATGCTAACAGTATTCAGGTCACATAAGTATCAGCTGAATCAAATGCAAGTTGTTCAGAAGGCAGACCATTGGTGTATTCATCAGTATTACCAATCAAGACCCCAATTCCAGGTGGAAGTTTTACTAGCTACCTGCACAACAGGAGATTGTCTTCAAGGTCCTTTGCTGACATGTCTGAGGCCAAACATCTCTTGTTAAAAAGAGGACTGTCTGTTGCACTCTCTCTAGAGCATTTTATTCCCATGCTCATTAAATACAGATTTGATTCGGTCACCATCATTTTACAAATGTATTTGGTAATTGTGATAATTTATATAGCACAAACAAGACCCACTGGGTTTCAAAGCACTTCCCAGAGTTTGAAGATAGGTAGCAAGCATCAAGAGGGCCTCCTTGACCTTATAAGAGGCTCAAGGCTGATAATGAATGGTAACAAAATTAAAACTGAAGTGTAGATGGTGGAGAACATCTTGAAATCTTTTCTGCACAAGGTTGTGGAATAGGAACTTTCTTAGATCAAATACCACCCAATACATTAACCAGGCTGCTACAGAAAAAGCCATGTTACGGAGAAAAGCTTCGGGTCCTGCTAGGCAGAATTGTTGCAATTTTAGTCTTTTTATTACATTTTGAAGACTTCCATGGAAAAACTAAACAATGGGTGGCCCTGTTTTTAGATAAAGATAAGGTTACAGTGTTTGACAGTGCAGCTGCGTTCCTTGAGCATAGCAATACCTATATTCAAGTATGTAAAAGAAGCTGCTGCAAGGGTGGAGTATAACAAAATCCAGGTACAGGATTCTCTCGCTGTCACATGCAGGAAGCATTGTATATATTTTATTAGTAAAATGTCTGAGGGTATGACATTTAGAAATTTTTTCAATCTATATTCGAGCGACCTAATTAACAATGACAGTATTGTTATGAAATATGTGAAAGAAAATTCTAGGTCTACATCAAATGCTGTTAAAACAGAATACGTAGTTTGTCAAAAGTGTAAGGTCGTGTAACACCTCTTATGTGTATTAGTGATTGTCTAAAATAAAAGAATAAAAACTTGAACGCAGACTCAGTATATTTATTCTCTTGCAAGGACACACATTTAAAATGTTTTAAAAAGATGACAGAAACATTTTGAAAAGTTCAAAGGATTATTCACAAAACAGTTTTTTCGCATTACAAGCATCTGATAAATTTACTAAAGAAATAAAAGAAAAAAACAACAAAATGTTAAGTATTGCAAAACTATACACACAAACACAGGCACACATATACATAGGTTCAAAAGTCAAAAGAAATATCAGACATTTAACCATGTGTTCATTTTGGACAATGTCTTTTTTTTAGGTTCCAGAGGCAGATCCTTGATGCTCCAAGAGGGGGATTGCCGGGAAACGGAAGGAGATGTTGGCATCTTAGGGAGGGGTTAAAAACAACAGGTGTTGGAGTACTTGGGGGGTTGTAAGTTGGATCTTTCAAACTTTCAAGCAGCCACCTGTGTTCAGCATTACTGATGATCATCGAAGGAATAGTGAGTTTCGCAGAGGCTCACAGAAACTGTTCCCAGCCTCTAGGCACTTTCTGGAGCAATAGTGTTTTGGGATGCGTAGGACCTTTTACTATGTCGTACATGTGGGATCCAACAACTGGTTGACGTTTGTAAAGGAATTCACCTCTCTCATTCCATGAGGACAGGTCTTTGGAAGCTGACATTTTACTAAGCAACATTTGTGCATCCCCTCTGTACCATTGACTTATATTTTTTAAAAGTTCTTCAACAGTGATGTCTAAGGATGATGGTGGTTCTTGAGGCATTAAAGGGGGTGCTGAAGGCTGTTCAGAGTCAGGGGCATATAGAGTCAACCTGTTTTTTTTTCATCATTTCACTGCCCGTAATATTTTAAATAGGTTTGAGGGGTGCTGCAATAAAGACCTGCTTTGTCATAAGGTTTTAAATCAGTGTGGTTCAAAATGTCTTTAATATCCGCCTCCAGGCACTGCATCTCATTTTTCCAGATATCTCAGGGGTCCCCAGCTGTTCCAGCTGCTGCCATGGCAACAAGTACATATTTTGGGCATAATCCACCAGTTCCTAGTTGGGAGGATGGTAATTAGTGGTATAGCTATGCCCAACCTATAAAACCTCCTGACTGCTTTACCAGTTTCTTCTTAGAAAATAGAGATGCCCTTTTATTACTGAGCTTCTTGATGTGGTAGTGCTTCTTCTTCAAAACACGGCACTGGCGCTCTGATATAGGGACATTACCTTGTAGGGTGTTTAGGGCAATTTCTGAAATGGCAGCCACTAAATCGTCTGAAGCCGCACACAGGATGGCCTTTTTTTGCTGGGGGCTAGAAGTGACTAGCATTTTTAGGAGGGCCAGGTTATGGAGTAGACGCGCTGACAAGGTCAATATCAGGTATTATAAGGTCTACAGTGTAAATATTACGAGAGACTCTTTAACGATTCCTTTTATAAGCTTTGGGCTTGGTTTTAAGAGTGTAAGCGACAGGGAGATTGGGTGGGAAAATACCAGCATGCTGTCTGTAGTCTTCTAGAGTATTGGGTTTTAATTCTACCAGTAAGTAATCGTGGGGATTCTTGGTAGTGTCGTTAATGACTTCCAAGAAAAACTGGGTGTTTCTGGAGTACATCTGTTTAGCTATAATGGATATCTGTTGTTTGTCTCAGGGTTTTTAAATAAAACCAGGTATGAGGTGTTAAGAGCTATAGAACGACTGCTCTTACCCTTGTAAAACAAGTTCTGCATGATGTAACATATGCTTAGATTGTGATGATGTAAATATTGAGTAAAAGCTTTCTCTATCTCAGGGTGATTCCACCTTCACTCATAAGGTTGTCTACAATCACCATGTTTGCAAGGCATGTAGGTAACAGTGCATCATCATTGAGATTATATGGTATGCCTTCTATAAATTTCATGGGATAGTTCCATATAAAGATCATGCCAGCACAAATAAAGCCAAACAATATTGTAAGGGATTTGTGATAAAACACTGGGAGCATTTTCCAATCTGTCTTTATGAAATAGCTTTTACCGCAATTTGAGGGGCCTGCTAAAATGCAGAACTGATTCTGCAACCTGGTGTCCATAGTCAGGGATGCAAAACTTTAATGCACCTTCAATAACCGTACGGTAGGGTTATGTAGTCTTCAGTCAGGACCCTTTTATCAAACACTACACACAAGGTTTTATGCAATGGCTGGGCTGTAATTTTCCCACCGTTTTTTGGACTGGACTATGCTAGCTTGTTTTACAATAATTGTTTTATCATTTTCAGAGTCGCTCGAGGTAGAGTATTTGTTTACCAAATTCTTTAGACTGTCAAAATTGATTTTTACACTGTTGTTTACATTTAAGGTGATGCCTATGACTTTCATACATACTGCAGTGTTAGAAGTTCTGTAAGAATAGGTTTTGGGACCATATGTTGTGAACTCAACTATGTACACATCCTTTTCTCACTCGCTGGTCAAATCACCTAGATAATCACGTAGTTGGGGATTTTCATTCCCTAATTTGCTTACAGAGTCAGTATCATGATACCGAGTCCATTCTTGAAGTTTATCCATCACATTTTAAAGCTCCAAATGAGCGTGAGCGGTTGTGAAACAGGGTATGAAAATGTTTATATTCTCACAAGTTTTGGGGTACTCTTTTGTGTATTTTCAACACAGCGCTGCGGTTCTATCATCAATTAACTCACAGATGGACACCTCGTAGCACGGTGCAAAAAGATATTTAAACAGTATGTGAGGATCTGTGATGATCGCGTTTTATTTTATTTATTTATTTATTTATTTTGTAATGCGCATGAATCATCTCCAAAGGGATATCTCAGCGCAGCGGGATCAGAAAAATGCAGGGCAAGGATCTAGAAAGATTAAAATCTTGACAAGTTTGTACGCTCTGTCGATTTTCCTCATAAGGAAGTGAGGCACAGCTTGGCTAGCTGTAACCTGGTGGGGTTGACTGCGATTAACTCAGGTCTCAAGCATATTCCCTCATGAGCGTAGTAATCATCGATGTATTTTTGCATTGAGATCTCGTTAATGCACCATTCTGGAAACCCTGATGCCTCCTGCTTGTCTCTGAGAAATAAGTTAATATACTCCAAAGCCTACCGGACTGTCGAGAGGTATTTCAAGCACAGCATGGGCTTTAACCACTCTACTCTAGAAAGGATGACCACGTTGATAGTGCTGCGATCCATTAGTAACTCAGCGATGCTAGCCACCAGACCAGTGTTGGTCACACCGTTGTTAAAGTTGAGCAAACACAGCTGTTTTTTTCAATGACTTTACTGTAAAGAAATAATCTTTAAGGGTCCCAAATGCTGTTATTTCTGCTTTTAAGTTTAGAGAGGTTTTCTAAACATTCCACAGCGTCAAACACATTGCAGGCATTTTTCTGATGAACAAGGGACTGTCAATACCCTGTTGGTGGAAGCAGAGGTGAAAGAAATCATTCTGCCCCAAGTCATGTAACAAATGCTCTAAGAGGGTTTGTACAGCCTGGTGAATAGCTAAAAGCCCATGATCCAATGAGTTTATGCATTCTAAGTTAACAAACCTGAATTCTTCATAATACTCTGTAGCGTTAAATCTCTCTACCTTACCTTTGGCGAATCATTTTGGGGGGGCTGACTCTGATTCTGAGACAGTGTATTGTTAAGCCTTTTTGTAGAACAAATTCTGACTTTCTTTTATTTATTGATTAAAAGCATACGCTGCTTGCTGCTATTAGCCCACTTTTGTTTCTTACCAGCCCACCTGTTTTTAGGCAGCACTCCACAGCCAGTTAGAATGGTCTCAGGAGTATTTGTTGAAGATGCCTTCTCCGATTCCCTGGCTACAGCTTTTACTTCAAGACCATCTTTGTGTTCGGTGTATACGGGTCTCTCAGCTTTGCCCCGTAAATGCTTGAAACACATGAAGCGCCTGTGGCCCTCTCCTAAATTTGTGCTTGGGGGTCTAATCAATGCCATTTTAGGATTCGCTGTCATGATATTTAGAACTTTTAGGCCCTGTCTGCAGGGTTCTAACTTCTTTTTGGCCATGCGGACTCGTAAGAACCGTTGTACCTTAGTAAGGATGTCTTGTACCTTCTTTTTATATTTGGAACTTTGGACTGAGCTATTAATAAAGCTGAAAATCCCCGCTCTTTAGGGTGCGCCGCAGACCTTGTCAAGATAAAATAACCTCAGCAAATGCAACAGCTGATTCGAAAGACTGTACAACCTCTCTTCTACACCTTTGTACCCTCTGGATTATCACCCTCTATACATCGCTCAAGGGTTGGTTCTCAGTTTTTGTCTTCCACAGTTTTATGGCCTTAAAGTTCAGTTTGGATTTTAGTTTTCTAACAAACTGGTGCATGTCTTTCACATATGACCATAGTACAGCTTTTTGAACTAAAACCATTATCTGTGACAGTAGGGGTGGTGTGTATATTACCCTAAATCTCTCCGATCATCGCTCTCTGGCTACCTCCACTAACACCGTTCCAAAAGTTTGGAACTGGGGGGATCAAACAAAGCGGTTCCCAATCCGAACACCCAGCGGCATATCAGGGGGCTGCTCCTGAGGATGGCTCACCGCTATACTCTATTTCAAAGCTCTGATTATGACATTGAATCCATCCTGTTTTGCTGTCGTGGTATGTTGACGTGGGTGATGGAGGTTTTACACTTGACGAGGGGCTGGTGGGATCGTATTCACCCGGAGGTGTGACCGGTGACACAGGATATAGTGAATTTAAATGTTGGTCATAATAGCTCGGCACAGTAGAGGTGAAGAAAGTGCTGGGGCTGGAAACAGGTGGCTGCTGACCCTCTGGGTCTACATCAGAAGGAACACTGTGTGCGGCTGCGGCTTCGGGTGGTGTTTCAGGACACAATGGCACCCCTGTCAGGCCCTTGAGAAACCCTGTACCTACATAAGATGTGTCCGGTTGGAATGATCGTTTTCAAGCCCTTCATCAGCTAGGGTTCATGAGATTTTTATATGCATTTGTAGCTCACCGGTTAGCCATCTGAGAAGCCCTATACATGCAGAATACGGGTCCTGGTCTGGATGATCATTTCAAAGCCTTTCGTCAAATATATTATGTTTGATTTTTATAGGTGTGTCTGCTTTGGGATTATCGTTTTCAAGTCCGTCGTCCCAAAGGCTATATGAGATATTTATAGTCAGTTTTGGGGATCCTCTGGGGAGCACATCAACATTCACCCTCTCAGATGGTGATCATTTACCTGCATGAAGATTATGGGGACATACCTGTGTGGTAACTGTGTTTTTTTAAGGATAGATCTCAAAGGTATGGTTTGTAGGCTCAGGACCATGGGTTTCTTCTTCTTCTTTAAGGAAAGGCGACACAATTTTGGTTTGTTTAGCATGAGATCTACTTCCTTATTTTTACCTGACCCTGGCTGTTGTGTGTCTGCAGCTGGAAGTGTGCACCCTTTGAGGTCTATACTCCTAGCCAAAAATGGCCTTCCTGTATGTATGTTTGCTGTACTGGTTGTGGGTTTTGCTGATAAAGTAGTGTAGGGGTTAGAGTAAAAAGTGTCTCTAAGGCCTGTGTTTGCAGAGGCCGCGCATGATTTGTTATGACACACTGGGCATCTGTCACTGGTTGCTGGCATAGGGTCATTTTGACGGATCTGTGTGTTGTCCTTTAGTGGGGTCGACGTACGCTTAACCTTTTGTGGTACTCCCACACCGGTCTTTTGTTTTGGCTCTACTATGAAAACCAAAAAAATACACATTAGTAAAAAAAAAAAGCATCAATTTCTTTTTCTAACCTTATGATTGTAACAGCCTGTCTAAGTATTCCTTTACATCTTTTATAGTTCTTACCAAATGCTGGAGGAACATGATGCTTGAGACAAAAATACATTAGGGTTCTTTTGGCGCTACATTTTCTAAAATACACCTGCTTTGCCCATTTGTGGAACCCCTTTCTTTGTAGCGAGTCCTTCTATAGGCCCCAAAGACTTCCTTTTTCAAACGAGGCGCGATCCCTCCAGGAGTCGTTGAGGCTCTGGCCACCACTTTCGCTCGGGGTCCACCTTTTGATGAGGTATGGTGTAATTGTGTGCTTGCAGTGGAACTGTGAAGAAAAAGAATCACTGTCACATTTCCAATAAAATACACTGATTTAGCACACTCTCTGAGGGAACGATGGAATCTTCGGGGGTTTTAGACTGTACGGGCTAATCATTACACATCCTTTATACAACAAGGCCATCCCTTTATTCACCTGTAATAGCAGGATTATCCTGGATGCTGTCCGAAGCGTCTATCCTTTATACAACAAGGCCATCCCTTTATTCACCTGTAATAGCAGGATTATGCTGGATGCTATCTGAAGCGTCTTTAGACTTTAAGAATTGTTCTAGCGCATTAACAGCTAGCTGCATTGCAGCCAAGTTCAAAGCCGGCTGCTGACCTTTACCCCTTGGAAAACCGTGGTTTAAACAACAGATTTTATTTCATACTTTTTGTAAACACAGATTTCCATGTGGCCTGCAGCCTCTTAAACAAATGCAAACCATAAATAATAGCAGAAATACTTTGTAGAGTTTGCTAATTATGTGATGGCCCACTTTGGGGATGGGGAGCAGCCACCTGCGTTTGCGTTCCATTTCATAGCAGATGGCTGCTTCTGATTGTGTGTGTGGCCTTGGGACGACATTTTATACTTAGTAGAGCTTCCCAATTATACGATGGGCTCACTTTGGGGAGGGTCAGTCATCTGTGTTTGGGTTCTATTTCATAGCAGTCTAAAATTCAATTATGAATTTGTCTAGATGTTTCTAATAAAAGACCTTTTTAAGTCAAATATACACCGTCTAAGATAAATCAGATGTCTTAGGGAGACAGTGGGGCTGGGGGTACTGTCTGTGTATTTCCCAAGCCTCTCGTTGAGGAGCCCTCCATTTGTCTCATCAAGACTTCATGACTGCAGTTGTCTGAACATGCCCGGACTTGCTCTGTTAGAGACTCACATACTGTGCACCCTGAGAGTGTTGTAATTTTGCCTGTAACAAAGCCCTAGACACAGGGAAATGGGGCCTGTACCTGTTATGTTAGCATCCTAACCAGGTGGTAGAACCATGAGCTTGTGACTAGCACATGACCAGGGTGATGACACAACACATGTGACCCAATCACGTGTCACTACACCACTTCCCGGGAGGGCTCACAGGGGCCCTGAAGTCCCGGTAATGGAAGTTACGTCCCTTCCGGGGTGGGACATCTGTCACTTTTTGCTTGATGTGGAAGGTATCCCTCAGTACTACTGGTACTCAACATTGAGCTTCATTTGTATATGGACAGGCTCAACTCCTTTGATGAGTCCAATGTCCTTTCCTGAAAAATCCCAGACTTCTGGCTTCACTGTGTCTCTGAGACATGGGGGCAACCCTTTGCGTTGTCATCATAGGGAACAGTTATGTTCTGGCAGTTTATAAAGCGCAATGGTTACTCCAAACGGAGTATCCCTGCGCTGAATTCCATTTGGGGCTGAGATCATGAATGAGCACAAGTGAATAGTAACTCTGTAGGGAGCGAGATTGTTTCTGAATAGCCACGGTTTAAGTTGCTTCCTGAAAACTGCTTCTGACGTCTCCTGTCTTAGGTGCATAGGTAGAGAATTCCACCTCTTGGCTGCCAGGTACCTAAAAGAACTACCTCCGAAACATTCCCTTTTGAATTTAGGAATGCAGATAGACCAGTTCCAGCAGATCTCAGGCTACACATGGGTTGGTAAGAGTGTATCATGTGGCAGAGATATTTTGGGCCCTTGCCCTGCAGTATTTTGTGGACATAGCATAGGGCGGTGAAGGATATCCTCTCCTCAACATGGAGCCAGTGGAAATTCTCCAAAGCGCTACCTGTTGGAGAGAGTCTAGGGATGTTTAGAAGCATCCGAGGAGCCGCTTTTTGCACCCGTTGGAGCATATGAATGCTCCTCTTTGGTGCCCCCAGATGGAGGACATTGCAATGGTCCAGTCTGGATGTTGCAAGCGCCTGTACCACTGTCTTTCTCGCATTGTCCAGCATAAGTACTAGGATTTTTTCCAGCTTTTTTTAAAATTCCAAAACAGGTGCCTGTGAGAGCTGCGATCTGCTCAGAGAAGGCTAAAGTAGAGTCAAACCAGACTCCAAGATTTTTAACTTTCTGACTCGGAGAGGGTGGAGATTCTAACAAGCTGGGCCACTATCTCGAGGACCAAATGGAGGGTTGTTTTCCTACCACTAGAATATCTGTTTTGCTGGCATTAAGCCTGAGGCAACTATGTTTCATCCAGTTTGCCATGTCCTCCAGGCAGAGCTTGAAATCCTCTGCCACTTTGCCGTTGTCCTGGGCCAAAGTAAGAACCAGCTGCATGTCATCTGCGTATGACACCGTCTACACCCCATGTTTGTTCAACAGGTCTGCCAGAGGTCGCATATACAGAATGAAAAGGGTTCGGCTCAAGGCAGAGCCTTTAGGCACCCCCTGTTTCAGATGTTGAATAGACGAGACATATGGTTGCAGAGTGGTTTGAAAGGTGCGACCTTCCAAAAAACTCGCCAGCCAACCCAGGACCCAACCACCTATACCTGCATGGTGAAGTCCGTCAAGAAGTAGACCATGAGAGACTGTGTCAAAGGCGGCACTCAGGTCAAGCATGATTAAGGCAGCTGTTTGACCATTGTCAGCAATTTTATGTAATGAATCTGAAGGTAGGAGTAATGCTGATTCCGTGCTAAATATGGGTATGAAACCAGACTGTGTCTCATGGAGGAGATCATGTTCCTCTACAAACTGCATTATTTGTTGGTTGACAAATTTCTCCGCCATTTTTGCAAAGTAAGGAAGTAGTGAGATAGGTCTTAATCTCAGGCTGAAACGGGTCTAGGGTAGGCTTTTTGAGCAGAGGATGTGGTGTGCTTCCACTCTTTCGGGACTAAGCTAGAACAGAATGACAGGTTGAGCAGTTCTGTTAGTACTGGAGCAATAGCAGCACTGCCCTTTTCCAAGATAGCTGGGGATGCAGGGTCAAGAGGGGATCCAGATTTAACTCTCAGCATTAGACTGTGCGTGTCAGCCTCTGAGATGGGCTGTAGGATTAGGAGCTTACCCGAGGTCTCATGACAAGCACCACAAAACTTAGCAGACATTTACAATATAGTGTCTTATACACTTTTTAATATCATTACAGGACCTTAGGCCACATGTGACCCAATAAAAACTTCAACTTCTACACGTTAAGTGCCACATTCATACAATATTCAAAACATCTCCTCAAAACACCACACAATGACCACAAAACACAGCAAGCTAAACATAAGCCATTACAATGTGCAATCCTATTAATATTCACTCTTCCACTGTTACAACTCAACCGATCCTCCAAACCCAACCATGGGCTCTAGGGACTGCAGCTGGGTCTGGACTAATCTAGAATAATGTATTTTAACTCTACCTCCTTGCTCTGCTACCATCTGCTGACGCACAGGGCTAATCTTACCACTTACCCTTTCTAGATGCCTGAGAGGAAAGTGGAGTTAACAGCAATTCAACAAAATCAATTTACAGTGTAGCCTATATGGCAACGCATTAATGACTAGGACTCGGTCAATACGATTAAATAAGGTTTATTACAAATGAATGTATATAAATCTCAAGACCATATTGTAAAGATACAAAATCACCACAGGATATCCAAAGCAATTAATGAAATTAAGTCTGTACAGCATAAGACATACAAGAACCTCAGGGGCAGCCTTACAAAGAATAAGGTATAAAATCTGGTGATCAGTGTATAGGTTTCGATCCTCCAGTCTATGCATGAGTAAATTTAAAATCACCTCAAATAATCCTGAGCTTAAAGTTGGAAAGTTGGAGACATAGTTAAATTAGAGAAAACAGTTAAGGAGTCAGTATTCACGAGCATTCAGAAGAAGTTCTCCAAATCAGGAAAATAGCATAGCATGAAGCAACACAATGAGAACATCTCAGAGAGGTCTGTTCCCTTCGGAATCTGCTCTCTAAAACTAAAGTGTGAACACCAGTACTTTTCCACCTACGAACAGTAGGAATTGGCATCCTCTCTCAATCCTCTTAGTCCCACATTTCAAACATCAGGACATCCTTGAATGTCTTCCGTCTCCAGATAGGACATGAATAGGTGTCCTCTCTTATGGCTCGTTAGCATCTCTCATCCTTGCCAAAAGTTCTCCACCCGAGCCGCACTATCTCTAATGCACAGTGTTGAAAATCAGGACCTGTCTGCGGTGTCCCCCCACTTTTTGCCCCATTTGAAACCCCCAGATGCTGGTTTTCTGATTCTGAGAGTGACCTGGGCTCTGCTGGGCAGGCACAGGGCCAGTGCTACGCTGAAAACACCCACTGTTATGTTGAAAACACAAGTACAAAACACACACATGCATTAGGGTACACTATGTGTAGGGTACACCTATAATTGGCATGACCTACCCTATAAGTCACTAGTAGATAATAGGGCAGGGGGATTAAAGCTACATTTAAGTCACTAGTATATAATAGGGCATGGCAGTTTAGAGGCCAGCAGCCTTTGTTGCACTTGCATATGTGCCATGCTGAGAGCCTGAGATCATTTTAAAAGCAGCCTTGTGTTACATCACGGCTTTTAAATTTTAAGTGTGCCCTAACTCGACTTTGGTAGCAGGGGCACTTAAAAAGTGATAATCCACAATAATTTGGCATGTTAGGTACCCCCAGGGTCTCCGCTAGGTGTCCCAGGGGTGTGGGTCACGTAATTATAAGGAGGGCCCTCATAAAAGATGTTTTATATGCCCTGGGGATTGAGAAATTGCACATTTCACGTTTACATTGTAGTAAAGTGCCTCCCAAAATCGCCTTTGGTGCTAGGAGCACTGTGGAGTAGGGATCTACACTATTTTTACATATTCAGGACCCCTAAAGTCTCCCGTAGGTGTCCCATGGGTGGGGGGTCATGCAACTATAAGCAGGGCCCTTATAAAATATGTTTTATATGCACTGATGATGGAGAAATTGCACGTTGCAGTTTCCCCATTGTAGATGCCTAGCCCCATAGGATAACATGGCAATTTTTTCTGAATGCATAACTATCGCCAGGGATTGAATTAAGATCTCATTCAAGGAGTTAGGAGAATGGTATTGATAAATCCAGCAATATAGCATTGCTGACTTTATCCTAAACTGTACGGAAAATAAGTTATAAGTCTTTCTTGTCTGTAAGCCAAAATTCAGCCTTCCTACCCTCTTCCCTGAATGGTCAGAGTTAACAGGATTAGCCAGGCTGCTTTGATGAAGTGATAAGTGACTCACCCAGGGAGAGGTTATCTGGTGGGAAGAGCTCTACTACACAGGAATGCCAGAGCAGGGGGAGGGGTTGTAAAGCATGAAGCTTCAAAGGGGGAATAGGATATGCAGGGAATTCCAGGTCCATCTACTCACCAGCCCTTCTGACCCAGCCAGATGGCAGACTTAAAGCAGGAATTTGTGGATGATAAGGGGAGGAGAGCTATGGAAATGAGCCATACTGGAGGTTGGTTTATCTAGTTCTTGCTCCTCTGCTGAGATCTCAATTATACTGAATCTTGGAGGAATAGTGCTATCCGGAAGTGGAAGCTGGAGGAAGTGATCATGCTCTGAGGTGTTGCCCTGCCCTTCATTGGCAGGAGTACTCTCCTGCTTGACCCCAGAGAACACTGAATAAATATGTGAGAGGAGCAGAGCCTCTCAGATCTGCTGCTTGAAACTAAGAGAAGAAGTAGGTTACCCAAGCTGGAAACTTGATGTGCACCATCAGGTCCTGCATTTTGACTGACTGCGCCTGCTGCATTATCTGGAACTACAGCCCAGTGGATGTACCTTGCTTAAAAAGGATTAAAGAGTAGACCCTCTGAAAGCTACACGTTAACAGAGCTCATCTGGACCATCACCACCAGGAATCCCCTGCCTAGAGTGCTTCCAGTGTATTTGTAAGGGTTTTGTCCAGGTGCTTGTGGGAATTGTGGTCCCAACCTTTCAAGGGCCATCATGGGGATTACAGACCCTTGGATTGTGTTTTGGGCCCTTTGGACCCTCATGAGGAACTTCAGGAAAAAGTTCCAGAAGTTTGGAGAAGATTGGAGCAATGTTGGAAAAAAGCTCCTCAAGGGGACCGACTCAACCGTGAGAGCCAAGCCGGCCACCTTTAACCATGAGCCGACCTGACCTGCTGGTTTGTCCCGCTGAAAAGCTCTGCAGGTCCGACTTACAGAGTTTGACCGGGACCTCCCTGAAAAGCAAGCTGGCAAACCCTCACCAAATCCAGCCTGGTGTAGAGCATCGAGGGACCCAGGCAGAAAAAGCTCCAGAAAAGTCTGAAGGTAAAATTTTGACCGAGGGCTACTACAAGGGGTATTCGAGCAAGGCTCCATCACGGTAGGCCTGAAACTTTGATTTTGTTCCGGTCCAGCGCAACCAGATGTCCAAGAGTTGTGCCATAGGTTTCTAAGTGCTATATAGTTGCTACATCTTTAAAAATGTATTCATATCCCGTTTCCTACAGCGGATTTTTGTCATTTGGTGTAGTTTTAAAGATACAGATATTTCCTATTTTTATAAATTGGTGTGGGATTTTTATTGTGTGTTGTGTCTTAATTATTTACTAAATTGGTGTTAAATACTTGACATACCTGTCTCCTAAGTTAAGCCTGCCTGATCGCAAGCAAGCTACCCAGGGTTGAGCATGGGAATAATTTATTGAGACCTGTACCGAGCCCTAGACTGTGTTAGTGGCCTTATTGCCAGCGGAAGATGCACATTTACCACTACTAATAATCCACTTTCCAACACACAGTATACCTTTTACTGGCTATGAGATAATGTGAACGCACCTGCAAAAGAAAAAACATTGCAATCCAAGCAAACTTTCATGTTGAAGGTTAATCACTGAAAACCAAACACTTTGGGTCTTTGGTTAGACTAACTTAATAGAACAGTCAGTGTACATTGTACATGCATGATTATATGTGCATGTACAATTAGAAAAAATGCAAGACGTTAATGAATACATTATTACATGGAAAGTGTTCTTTAGGTAAATGTGATATAACCCAAAATTCACAGATATAAATGGGCATGACAACTACAATCCTTAGCATGTAAATGAAACATTAGTATACATACTCATGTAAATGTCTAAGTTCTACAATGAATACACTTCAATCATATATTTAGTGTTTCACTTCACATTAATGAGATTAAGACACACAGTAAATATATGATGCTAATGCACACAAATATTGCACTTCTGTGACGTATAGGGGTGAAGCTTAGATTGCGCGTCTCCACTCACTTTTAATTTATGCTACCCTCTTTAGTTTTACGCTTTTCAGGGGGGGAGATGAGCCAAGCCTGAATTGTGACACAAATGACTCACAAAAAAATGTTGCTCTGTCATATAATATGTATTTAGCTGGCATGCATTATGCCCTTGATAAAGCCTCTCAGTACCAATCGTGTTTGGTACTTTCTCACTTGGGTTTTGGAGATTCCATTGTAGACCATAGTCTGGTGTTGTCTGTGAGGTGTAGTGAGTAGTAACATGGTGCAGCAACGGAACTAGTTGCTCAGCTGTGTGTGAAAGTGAGAGAGCAGAAATGCTCCATATTTACAACGATGTGGAGCATTTTTGCTCTCCCCTTGCACTGGGGTACTGTGTGGTGCCTAGCGCCAACAGAGGCACCCTTACACCATAATGCAAGAGTGCCTGCGTTATGGGCAAGATTGCTTTTGTGCAGGAAGGGATACCATCTTCCTGCATAAAAAAAATACAATACAAAGAGGAAGTTTTTATTTTATTTTAGAGCTTTATTCAAGTATAACATCATTCGCATACAGACAAAAACTAAGCATGTACATCACATGACTACAATTGTATACAAAATACATCCGCCACATAATAATTGTTACACAGTAATGTATTTACATACAGTTAATCCAGGACTGACCGAGAACTCAGTCTTATACAAAGTTAGAAGGAGAAATTAAATTATTTCTCGTCGTTATGCCTCTGTCGAATAAGTGTGGCATTTTGGTGCAAAACCAGGTTTACAAGTTGTTTTAAATCGTGGTTTGCATCAAAATAAATGGGTGAAATCATCAGAACGCCCATGTTCCACCAATGTAACACCTACCTGATGCAAAGTAATGCAAGACAGCACTGCATTTTGTTACTTTGTATTTACTAAAAGTGGTTTTACTTGGCTTAGTAAATGCCATAAAGGAGTTTGCATCGGGGCTGTGCCACAGAAGTGGCACAACTCGGACGCAAAATCATAGTAAGTCTGGTTCTTGATGTTTGTTTTTGATAATTAAAGTTTTATGGATGGGACGGAGGTCTAGACTGAGGGCCTCATTTATGAGGCCCCTTGCGCCGTCAGAACGTCACTTTTTGTGCTCCATATTTACGAGGCAGCACCAAACCACTTTTTTGGGCTTAATGCTGCCTCGTAAATATTGGCCCCTTTAACGCAGTTTTCTGCATTAAAGGGGTGCGCAATGGGTATTGCTGGGGGCGTTCCCAGCAACATCAATAGCATTTTGACACTGCCCCAGATTGACGAGAAATCGTAAATCTGGGGCAGCGCCAAAAACATACTCCTCCCCAGGGGAGGCATAAGGGAGGCACAACTAGAAGAAATATCTTTATTTCTCCTCGATTTTTCCTTTTTCTATGTGTGCTGCATTCTGCAGCACACATAAAAAAAGGAAAAAGCCTCTTGTCATTGTTTTTGTCCAAGAAGGTTTCCCTTCCTGCACAAAAACAATCATCCCCTTAACGCAGGCACCCTTGCACCATGGTGCAAGGGAGCCTGCGTTGGCGCACGGCAGCCTATTGTGTGGCGGCACAGATGAAAAGGACAGGAATGCGCCGTATCTCACAGATACGGCGCATTCCTGCCCTTTTCTTTTGCCGTGGGGCAGCGCAGCAGGAAGGCCTGCTGCGCTGGCTCACGTCAAAAACACATAAATGAGGCCCCGAGTTTTTTCGCTTTGCGCTTTGCCAGTGAACAGCCCCAAAAAATGTGGGGCTTATTTACAAGCACCTTGCGCCACTTTTGCGTCATTTTTAACATGGGAAAAGTGACGTACGGGTGGCGCAAGGGGCTGTTAAATAAGCCCCTAAATTTTCTGCTTCATAGGTTTATGAAAGAGTCAAAGTAGCAAAACGGGTTGTTCATCCTCAGGCCCCATGCTGCCGGAGCACCAGGCATTCATCTATATTTGGATAACTCGTATTACTAATTTAGAAGAGCTACGAACTCAAAGCCCTGGTGCTTTTGTGGCATGCATTTATCAGCAGCGAAAAGGAAGAGATGAAACTTGTTTAAGAATCTGTGAGAATGGAGGAGAAAAGGGCAATATAGATTCATCTCCTGTTAAATCATTGCACCGGGACTGGCTCTGCGTCTCGGTGTTTTTGAGGGCCTTAATCAGACCTGTCTGCTTGACTCTCAAGCCTGCACTCTGGTCTCTGAGCCATTAGCTAGTCCACAACTGGAGTTATGGACCGAGCGCACTGTAAATAAGGTGTCATGGCTGCGCTTTCCATCACTTTTCCAATTACATTTGCAATGGGATCTGGGCACCTTGGCCTCGTGATTGACACCATACCTGCTGTGAAGGCGTCAGAGAGGCTATCGCCGCCGCGTCAGGGACAGTGCTAAAAAGTCACAGCCTTTCTGAACGCTACTCCATAGACGTATTGAGCTGTAAAGTGCCATTTAACTTTGTCCACACTGGCAATGCATAAAAAACGCCCCCTTCTAAAGAGGCTTAAGTAGGCCATATGTCTTTTGAGGTGCTGTTTACGGGAGATTCATTTCACCTGCCTATGGCGTTCACTGCTAGTCGCGAGCAGCTGTAAACCATTGCCCTCTTTGAGTTGGTAATGCCATCAAATTGAGCAACATTGTTTACGTACCTTAAAAGGTCGAGTGACAGAGTGGCAATTAGGGGATCTGTTCACCCTGGCAGTAGCGCTCTCCCCCTCTCTTTCTCTCTCTCTCTCTCTCTCTCTCCCTCTCTCTCTCCCTCCCTCCCTCTCTACCTACCTACCTACCTCCCTACCTCTACCCCTGACTTCTACCCTTCCTCCCAACCTCTGACTCTCTGGGGCATATTTACAAGCCCCTTGCGCCACTTTTGCGCCGCCGTTGCGTCACTCATGTGACGCAGCGGCGACGCAAACCATGCGCCACGTTGCGCAATATTTACAACGTGACGCATATAGGGAGATGCGTCACGATGTAAACCCCTGCGCCACATGAAACCTGCGTCAGGTTTCATGTGGGCGTTCCAGCGCAGGGTGGGCATTCCCTCGCAGGTACGCCACGTAAAAGTGACGCAGTGAAATCTACAAGATTTCACTGAGTCACTTTTACGCCCATGCTGCGTCAAAACCCTGCGCCTGCTTGAAGCAGGCGTAAGGATTTGACGCACCATGTTAGCGATAGGGCACCACCGAGCATTGCTGGAGCTGCGTCGCGCTTGCGACGCGACTCCAGCAATGTGCCGCCTTTCCGTCGGGGGATGCGACACGCATCTGCCATTCTGTGCGCCACAGCGTGCCGCATTGTAAATGCGGCGCATCGGCGGTGGCGCAAGGGCAAACTTGCGTGTCGCATCTTCCCTGGCGCATCCCTGCTGATTTGCAGGGATGCGCCAGGGAACGTAAATATGCCCCTCTATTTTTTGGGGTCTTGAGCAAGACATATGTTAACTGTTGTGTGGCCTTGTTAAAGTTTAACATATAATGTAGTATTGTTTGCCATCAAAGTGGGCATGAATAATCAGGAAAAGGGTAATAAAATCCACATTTATCGCAAATAGTGCACCCCCAAAGCATGTCTTGGCCAGGCCCCCAAAGACCTTTAGATGACTCGAGCTGCTTTTCTTTTTGAAGTCTTGGGACTCCCAGAACTAGTCAGAAATAGATTAGCTCGAGAGGCAACTTGGAAAGGTGCCTGGGCAATCGCTTAAAAGGAAGGCAGCTTCAGTGCATAGATTTTCAAAGCACGATGCAAGATTGTATTTCGTTGTTTGGGTGGTCCCTTTTCCTTAGCAAGCAGGCCCGTTTTTTCACCATTTGTTTTGCAAAGTAATGCCTCTTGTTGCCGTTGGTGATTGTGTTTTAAGGCAGCTACAGACAATGATTGTAACAGAGGGCCAGACACATGAGGAGGCTGCATGCAAGAAAACAGAGTCAAGAACCCTCTACTATTTATAGAAAGAAGAGTGGTCCTAACATGCGGGTCGCCCCTCCAGTGTGGAGCAAAGTAGTGCCACTACCCATGCCTCAAACATGTTTAAGTATTATGCGAAAGAAAGGTATAAGTAACATTCCCCCCACACATTTTTAATCATGGTTCCATTTTTTTGTTTGCATGTATAGATATGTGTAGTATTAAACCCTGCTCTTTAGTCTAATTAAAAGGACCACTCTGTTAAAAGGAAGTGTGCATAAAACTCTTAGGTACACGAGAAACCTTACTTCAGAACTCAAAAGAGAGCCCACCATGAACGTGGCTGGAGGAATCTTATGATGAAGCATGCCATCTGGAGTGGGTGAGGGTTAGCGCTATTTTTCACCAAGTGCCGTTGAGGTTATGAATGAATGATAGATAGGACTTTGAGTCTCTATACCTAGCTAGGGTGGGCTCGAGTGGTTTCCATGACTTTTTCACTTTAACCAGCACTAACAGGTAGAACAGCCATATGGTGACAAACCACAATTCTCCAATTTTATGTTAATCATATTTTTGGGTGCTGGCAAAATAGCCCTTCTTTATAAGAGGGTATCTCACCAGTGCCTCCAAATAGTAGTACGTAATGCTGTGACTGTAAGTACTATTCTCCCCTTAAAGGCACTGGAGTACTAAATAGGGCCATATGTGTAAAACGGGAGCAAGGGTCTCACACTCTTGGAGAATAAAAGGCTAAGTGATCGTAACTCTTAAACATAATTGCCCACAGAGCACCAGTGTAGCGGAACACCATTGGTTTTTATGGTAAGCAAAGTCACTTTGCTAACAGTTGCTCAACTCCTACTTAAACCTACTGTAGGGCAACTTGGCACCAGCTCTCTCTTCTGAAGAAAGTCAAACCGTTTCTTTCAGAAGCAACTACAGAACTGCTGTTCAAGCCCTAGTACTCTTGTATTTGGATGGTGGTAATGCCCTGCTCCATGGCCTTCTCCATGACCTCCCAAACTCTATACTGGCACCCATTATGACCATCCTACCTGTCCCAGCCAGCACGTCTCATCCAGTGCCTGGAGAAATATATTCACATAACTCCCACCCAGATGCAACTCAATTGGCTCCCTTTGCTGCCTCACACCACCTTCAAAACCAGTTGCATCATTTACAAAGCCATCCTGACCAGCACCACCGCTTATCTTGTAGACAAGCTTACCATCTCTGGTAGTTCTCAGCACACCCATAGGCAGGATAGCATCAGACTGCAGACTAAAAAGTGTAAAAAAGAAAAATAAGACAACAGGCCTTTTCCATCTGTGCACCTACAATCTAGAACACCTTCTCTGTATCCATCA
Organism: Calotriton arnoldi; assembly: GCA_963921515.1. Lineage (NCBI taxonomy): Eukaryota > Metazoa > Chordata > Amphibia > Caudata > Salamandridae > Calotriton > Calotriton arnoldi. Next base: position 899,190 of record CAWUFW010007329.1, on the reverse strand, counting down.
GGACAACCCCAATGCAGTTCGAATTTTGAAAAGAGTGGCACACTCACCTCTTAAAAGAACACAACACCACCGTGCATCACAATCCATTAACCGTTCAGGGCTCACCTGCCAAATGCACTTCATTGGTTTGACAGAGGATGTGTTGGATCCGCTGGAACAAGCACCTTAGAGCCGCTTCCAAGGGTCCAGGACTGGGGTGGCACCACCTAGCAGGAAGGCTCACAGATGGCAGAGTCAGGGTGCAGAAGGTGGGTCGTTGGATGTCTTTTGCGTCCATGAGACTTCAGATAAAGAGATTAGCCAGCTAGTGCTTGGAGTCACTCTGGGTTCAAGTGAAGCAGGTTCTGGCCTTCTTACCCAGGAAGGGGAAGAGCAGGCAGCAGGGCAACACAGCAAGGCAGGAGGCCAACAAAGCAGCAGCCCAGCAGAGAGACAGTCCTGCAGCAGCCCACAGTCCTTCTTCCTGGTAGAGTCTTCACAGGTCCAGAAGTTTACTGAAGTGGTGTGTCTGAGGTTCAGTACTTATACCCAGTTGTGCCTTTGAAGTGGGGGAGACTTTATAAACATGCCTTTGAAGTGCACAGAGGTCCTCCCTTCCTGACCTGTCTCCAGACTCACTACAGGGGGATATGCTGCCCTTTGTGTTGACAGGACACAGCCTATTCAGGTGTAAGTAATTTTGTGGCTGTCTAAGGGGAATATACAAAGTCCAACTATCACCTACCACAGATATGTGGTCAGAGACGGGCAGCAGGTACCAAATGGCTAAGGTAAGAAAATGTCAGCTTTCTAAAGTGGTATTTTCAGAACTGCTATTTAAAATCCGACTTCACATTAAGTTTGGATTTTAAATTGTGATTCCAGAAACACCAAACTTGGAAATTCTATCTATAAGGTAATCCCAAGGTTATCGTATGGGATAGACAGGCCTTGCAGTATACAAAAATAAATATGAGAGTTTTCCATTACCAGGACACGTAAAACTTAATAGCAACATTGCACCCTGCCCTCTGGGTTGGCCAGGGCCTACTTTAGGGGTGACCTATATGTATAAAAAGGTAAGCTTTGGGTGTGGCAAGAGGTTTATTTTCCCAGGTTGAAATGGCAGTGTAAACTGCGCACACATGCTCTGCAATGGCAGGACTCAGCCATGATTAGAGGGCTACTTAGGTGGGTGGCACAATAAGTGCTGTGGCACACTAATAGCATTTAATTTACGGGCCCTAGGCACAGGTAATGCATTTTGCTAGGTACGTATAAGTAAATTAAATATGCCAATTAGGGATGAACCAATATTACCATGTTTTGGGGAGAGAGTACATGCACTTTAGCACTGGTTATCAGAAGTAAATTGTTCAGAGTCCTAACGCCAGCAAAGATAAGGTCAGAAGAAGTGGAGGAGGCAGGCAAAGAGTTGTGGGGAAGACAACCTTAAGGATGTCAGGTCTAACAGGAAGTATACTACATTATTTATTGGGATATTTATAACTATGTACAACAATAATCCTCACTTCTCTGGTTTGCACCCAATATTTACCTTCTCATGAGGCACTCACTGGGTCTACATCATAATAGCATCAATCTCACAATCTTTCCATTCTTCTTATAAATATCATCCTGATTAACCTGTCAAAATCACATGGGGTCTAGAAGGATGAACATCTTTTTGGCCCTGTGGAAATGTCAAATTACATAATAACAACAACCATAATAATAATAATAATAATAATAATAATAATAATAATAATAATAATAAACAGTACCATGTTTCTCACTGTCACTGGGAAACCTACTTTCCATGCTAGGAACAGCTCATCAGCTTATTGCAAGATACAAAACAAATCTTCAAATGCACCAAAGGTGATGGGAGCAATGCTTGCAATAAGTCTAACCACACTCAATAGCTTGGGGTAGCATTCCATCCCATCATTCCTTTGCTCACCATGCCACCTCAGTTCGCACCCAGCCTTATGCAAATCAGTCTTGACCCTGCTCCAATAGGAAAGTCCAGCCCAAGCTGCCAGATGGGCATGGGATGTGACTGAGTGATTACCAGTGGCTGACATTAATTCAAGCATTCCATCCATCACTTTTTTATATACTTCAGTGTGACACCTTAAGTATGACAAGTATGCTCAGATGTGGGTCCAGTGCTCACTTTGCCACTGGGACCAAGCTGCACCCGACTGATGAGCCACAAGCAGGGTGAAACTGGTCTTCAGTGTTGCTTATTTTCCGGTACAGGAAGGACGTGGCAAAGGCGTAGAAGGACCTTGGTTCACGTAAGGTAGCCTATGTGTGTTAGTGGTAATGAATAGCAATTTAGGGTTTACATGATTTTCCTCCATTGAGTACTTAATTTCATATCTGAAATCCTGTGCTATATATACATATCACCTACTGGCGGGCACCAGTAGTTAGCTATAGTTAGAAACGTTTCCATAGAAAAAGCGTTTTTTGACACGCCTATATCTTTGGTGTCGTTTGATGAATCTTCATGAAATTTTCCCAAAAAAGTGAGTTGGTGATTCTTGTTGTGCATTAAAAAGTTTTGTGGCGATCTGTCAAGCGGGTCTGAGAAAAAGGAGAGGGGTCAAAAAAGTGTTTTTCCAATATTAATTTCCATAGAGATTTTTAGACACAACTACAGCCCAAACCGCTGGACTGAATTACACCAAATGTCACACAGATGCGGGCAAGGAAAGAGATGAAATGATTGCTCCTGCACCAAGGGAGATGCCTATCCAGCAGCTCCCTCCGTGAAGCAGAAATGCCGCAAGAGGCAGGGAGCCGGCTGGGACCCCAGGGGCCTTGAGGCTCTTCCCGTGGTCCCGGGGGAAAAGTGCAGAAAGAGACAAAATAAAGGTGAGAGACCAGCAGAAAGAGGCAAAATAAATGTGATAAATGAGCAGAAAGAGGCAGAATAAAGGTCAGAAATGAGCAGAAAGAGGCAGAATAAAGGTCAGCAACGAGCAGAAAGAGGCAAAATAAAGGTGATAAAGGAGCAGAAAGAGGCAGAATAAACTTCAGCAATGAGTAGAAAGAGGCAAAAAGGCAAGAAACGAGCAGAAAGAGGCAAAATAATGACCAGCAACAAGCAGAAAGAGGCAAAATAAAGGTGAGAAACAAGCAGAAAGGCAAAATAAAGGTCAGAAACTAGCAGAAAGAGTCAGACTAAAGGTCAGAAACCAGCAGAAAGAGTCAAAATAAAGGTGAGAAATGAGCAGAAAGAAGCAAAATGAAGGACGGGAATGAGAAGAAAGAGGCAAAATAATGGTGAGAAACTAGCAGAAAGAGGCAAAATCAAGGTCAAAAGGGAGCAGAAAGAGGCAGACTAAAGGCCAGAAAAGAGCAGCAAGAGGCAGAATAAAGATCAGGAACTAGCAGAAAGAGACAGAATAAAGGTCAGAAGGGAGCAGAAAGAGGCAGAATAAAGGCCAGAAGGGAGCAAAAAGGGGCAGAATAGAGGTCAGAAACAAGCAGCAAGAGGAAGAATAAAGGTCAGAAACTAACAGAACGAGACAAAATAAAGGTCAGGAGCGAGCAGAAAGAGGCAAAATAACAGGCAGGAGTGAGTAGAGAAGAGTCAGAAAAACAAGCAGAAAATGAGCGGAGGAGGCACAAAACTAAAGGCAGCAGAGGGTAGCAGGATACAGGCAAACTGGACAGGAGGACCATAACAGGAGGAGCTGGCATGAGGGCCTATTCCCATGTGCCCCTTACTTTTTTGTACCATGAACCGACTGACATACCCACTCATACACTTATGCACCCACTCACAGACCCACTCACACACTCATGAACACACTCACAGACCCACTCAGAGACTCATGCACCCACTCACAGAAACACTCAGACACTCATGCACCCACTCGCAGATCTATTCAATCACTCATTCACCCACTCATAGACCCACTGAGAGACTCACACACACACTCATAGACCCACTTAGAGACTCACGCACATACCCACTCACACACTCATGCATCCACTCACAGACTCACTCCGAGACGTGCACAACCACTAGCAGATCCACTAGACACTCACCCACCCACTCACAGATAAACCCAGACACTCATGGACCCACTCACAGACCCACTGAGAGACTCATGCACCCACTCACAGATCCACTCGGAGAGTCACCCACCCACTGACTGACCCACTCAGACACTCACACAACCGCTCCCAGACCCACTCAGACACTCATGCACCCACTCACGTACCCACTCAGAGACTCATCCATCCACTCACAGACCTTCAAAGACACTCATGCACCCACTCACAGACCAAGTCAGAGACTCAGGCACCAACTGACAGACTCACTCAGACACTCACGTATCCAGTCACAGATCCACTCAGAGACTCATGCAGTCAATCACAGGCCCACTCAGAGACTCATGCACACCCTCACAGACTCCTGCACTTACTCACAGACCCACTCAGAGACTCCTGCACTCACTCACAGACCCACTATTCGGAGGTAACAGGAAAATTCAGGCTGCCTGCCTAGCGCTTGAGAGGCTTAATGAGGGGGCGGCTCAGGTAAAGCAGAAGAATCAGTGCAGGGGCAGGAGGAGGTTGCTGATCTAGTGTTTGGGCCATTGAGTTCTCTCTCGAGAGCTTCTGAGGAGCGGTGAAGGGTGTGTTTAGCTATTGGAACTGTGCACTTCACCTCAACCCCTTCACGGAAACGGCACATGTTTTCATGCTTGCACGAGTATTTAGAAGTAGGGTAGTGTCTCTGCATTGCACGTATTCGTTTAGTAGCAGATTAGTGTCTTTACGAGTGTGTAGGTGAGTTAGTTTGTTGTTCTTGAACTCTCGATTTTGAATCTCAAAATAAATTCCTTCAGTGATACTTTGTGGGAAAAGAAGAAAAAGAGATTATAAGGCATTGGAAATAAAATAAAAACCATAGAATCTTACCTGAGGTGGTGAAGCCTTTGGACACGCAAGTAGTATTGAAAGATTGAGAACAGTTAGAAGGAAAGCGGAAGAGAAAAGAAAAATTGTATCAAAAAGAAAAAAAAGAAGAAATGTGTGTTGAAAGAAAATAAATGTTTGAAAGAAAAGGTTATATTGAGTTGAGGAGAAAAGAAAGAAAAGAAAAGTTTACTTAAAAGTTGCTGTTTTAAGAAAACATAAAATATAGAAGGGAAGCAAAAGCCCTAGTCAAGTGGGGAAGAGTAGTTTCTGAGAATAAAAATACGATATTAAAATGTTTATTGAACCATAACCTAGAGTAGTAGAAAAGTAACAACTGTGTTTTATAATTGCAGTGAACCCAGCACCTTCACTAAAAACAAAATATCAAATAAGAAGATTGAGGAGGTCATGTGGTGTACCAGAAGAACTAGACGAGGCAGTCTCTTCTTTATCCCCATCCACTTTCCCCCTTTGGGGTTCAGTCAGTTTTCAATCAATGGAAGCTGCGGGAAGTCTGAGTGGGGAGTTGGGTTAATGGCGTTGAATTCTGCTCCTGTGAGGCTTGGAAGTTTCATTCTGTGAGTACGTTTCCTGACAGAGTGAAGTGCCCACGTTTTTAAAAAACTCACCTAAGCAGAATGACTGAGGGCTGTGATCTAAAAGGATTAGGACATTTTTGAGAAGTTATTCAACAGGAGCTCTTGGTGGTTAGGGAAGAAAACCTAACCATGAGGTTAGAAATGGAAGGGTCTAGGAGGGAAACTTCTGAGTTGGCAGTCAGATTAAAAGGTGGTGGTTCAGGTGTAAAATGTGTTCCACCATCCTCTGACAATGGAGATTCGGGTTCTACCACCACTTTGACCACTCAGGTAGTGCATTCATTAGCACCAGTTATTCCCTTGGCCCCACCACAGTGCTGTAGTGGTGACCTGCAAAAGGACCACATTTTCTAAACTCAATATTCCCTTCACTTTACGTGTCATCCAACGATATTTCCTGATGCACAGTCTCAAATTGCCTTCGTACTATCTTATCTTAGCAGAGATGCTGCGTCGTGGTCAATGCCTCTGGTTACTCAAGACACCCCAATTTTGTACAACTTTGAAGAATTTAAGAAAGAGTTTTTAAGAATATTTGATCGCCGAAGAGTGGCTCAAGTGACCAATAACGAACTGCTGTAATAAAAACAGGGGAATCGTGAGCTGGTAGCTTACTTGGCACAGTTCAATAATTTAGTAGTTGAGACAGAGTGATATGAGAGTAAAAGAGATGCCCATTTCTATTGAGGTTTGAAGGATGACTTAAAGGATGCCCTGGCACAAAATCCCAACAGACCAACCGAGGTGTCTGCGCTCATGAATTTGGTTCTGGAAATTGACTACCGGCAAACAGAAAGAAGAGGTGAGTGCAAATTAGAGTTTTCCATGTTTCGACTGAATGAGGGTGGACCCTAGAAGAATTCAGGAGAAAGATCAAGGTGTGGAACCCATGCAAATGGTGCAGTTAGGGGTCCTTCAACAAAAGAGGAAAAGGAGAAGCATAGGAGCAACAATTTGTGCTTGTACTGTGGAGCGAGTGGACACTATGTAAAAATGTATCCCAAGAAACCAAGGAGTTTTAAGAAGGAAAACTTGCAGCACCACCAGTAGGAGGAGTTAGACTGGTGAGTGCTACTGAAGAAACAACCCCGAGAGATCACCAAGTTGCCAATATGTTGCAATCATCCGCCCCACACTTACTTTATCCATGACACGTACATTTCAAGGAATAACACTTACAGAAGTTGCAGTGATGGTGGATTCGGGAGCAACCGGAAACATCTGCGATATTAAGTTTGCCATCAAGGTGGGTCTAGAAGCCATTAAAAATGAAAAAAGCTAAGCAGTGAGAGCGGTGGATGGAACCAACTTATCTTCGGGACCCATAGTCAGTCATACAGAACTAGTTGAACTCATCTCCGCCAATGGACATGGAGAAGAAATACAATTCAATCTGATAGATGCTCCCCAACTCAAAATAATCTTGGGTTTACCATGGTAAACTGAGCATAACCTCACGATAAACTGGAGTGAAAGAACCATCGTCATGGATTCCAGTTATTGTAAAAGTCATTATTTCAATATCAAGCCTCAATCTAAGAGGGACAATCCAGCTACAATGCTATGCAAGAGTGATGCAGTTGTGTGTGTTGTGCAAACCGTAGAAGTTTCAGAAGAGTATCAAGAATTTGCTGATGTTTTCAATGAGGCAGATGCAGAAAAACATCCACCACAGCGACCGTTCAACTATAAAATAGACCTGGAGCCTGGAACTAACCTTCCCTGTAGCCAAATTTATGCACTAACTGAAAACGAAAATGAACTCCTAAAGGAATACATTCAAAAATATTTGGCAAATTGATTCATACGACCATCGCAGTCTCCAGTCTCCTCTCCTCTATTCTTCGTAACGTAACGAGGAGGAGAGATAAGAACCTGTATTGATTATTGAGCCCTGAATCAGATCACTACTAAGGGGCCGATTCCGATCTCGGCCGGTAGTGCTCCGAATCGGATTCGGTTTTACCGGATCCGATCCGGAGCCCTATTTTCCGACCGAGTCGTACGCGCGTCCGGGCAAGCGAGGTACGATGCGTATTCGCCGACCGACTCGTCCGGGCGACCCGACCGCTCCGACCGACTCGTACCCGGATCGTGCCGCTCCGACCGACTCGCTCGGACCCGATTCGCACCGCGCAATGGAGACGTTTTCCGGCCGGGTAAGTACGATGCGCACCTCGACCGCTCCGACCGACTCGCGCCGTCCGACTCGAACTCGCTGTCGGAGCCGTACTTCGGGGGTCCGTGTCGGACCCCCTGTCTGCGTACCCGTGCGAGGCGCACAGGGGGGACCCAAGGGTCCCCCTACCTGTGCGTGTACGCCGCGGCGCTTCGCGGCGTACTCGCTGTAGAGGCGCCCTTGTCCGCCTCGCACCCATTGAGGCAATGGGAGCCCGCGTACGCGTTGTACGACCGGCTCCCATTGAGTACAATGGGAGTCCGACCGACTTCGTGTCCGGTGGCATACGAATGCATCGGACTCGTTCGGTCGGACTGCACGGGTCCGATTCGGTCGGAAATCTCTCCGAGGACGGCTCGGTCGGAGAAATTACCGACACGAATCGGAATCGGCCCCTAAGAATCGATACCTGTTACCCTTTAATATCAGTCTTGTAAGAGCAACTGAAAGGAGCGAAAATCTATACCAAATTGGATCTAAGAGGGGCTTACCACCTAATAAGAATATGCCCCGGGCCAATTTCGGCTCTGGGGACCCATCTGCTGGGGCCCGGACTTAAAATGTAAACATTTGCAATGGGAGGGGGGGGCACATTGCTTCCCTCCCTGGAATGATTTCAGCCCTGGGGAGTCCATCCCCCCAAATGGGAACCACCCCCTCCCTGGGGCTAAATAACACAAAATGGGGCCCCCCATTTTGTGTTATTTAGCCCCAGGGAGGAGGTGGTCCCCGGGGCTCGGGGGTCTGGGCGGCCCCCAAATAATGTTTAATTGCCTCAGGGAGATGGTGGTCCCTGGGGGTTAAAAAGCCTGAGAAGGAGGGCCCTGTGTGCCCCTCCTTTTTTATAAATAAAGCCCCAGGGAGGTGGTGGTCCACGGGGCTCAATGAGCCATAGGGCTTGATTCCGATCTCAGTTGGAAGGGCTTCGAATTGGATTTGATTTTACCTAAACCAATCCGGAGCCCTTATTTCTGACCGACTCGTTCCCAATTCCGAACTACCAAGTACGATGCCTGGAAACCCTTAGCACTGACTGAATCATTTCCGGAAGGCATACGGAGAGATAGAGCCCTCCTGAGCCGAATCGTACAGCTCTATGGAATAGGTTTTCCATGTGAGCACGTACGATGAACGATTCGGACAGCCTTTACGAGTCGCTGTGCCCGGATCGAAAAGGCTGCCGGAATCGGTCATTGGGGGCCCATAGCAAGCCCCCCTTCACCTGGGGCCCTCTGAATCATGCCCGTGGGGGTACCCATGGGTCCCCCCTTTCAGACCATGCACAGTGTGGCAGGCACCAAGGGGTGTCCGCCACAGGGTGCACGATTTTCCCTAGTCACCCCTTTCTTCAATGCGAGCCTGTGTACGCGTTTGGTACACAGGCTCCCATTGAAGTCAACGGGAGTCCGACCGAATCGTATCCGGATGCATTCAAATGCATTGTACTTGTTCGGTCTGACACCCCTGACATGAGTCCTACGGAAAGTATTCCAGACACGAGTCGTTCGGTTTGCTTTACAACCGAGATCGGAATTGGGCCCTTAGATGGGGGGCCTTGTGCGCCTTTTATAGATAGATAGATAGATAGATAGAATAGATAAATTGATAGAGGTGGTGGTGGTCCCAGGGCTCAATGAGCCTTAGAAGGGGGGGCCTGTGCACCTTTTATAGATAGAGAGAGAGATAGATAGATAGATAGATAGATAGATAGATAGATAGATAGATAGATAGATAGATAGATAGATAGATAGATAGATAGATATAGTGGCTAAAAAGAGGGAAAAGCAGAAATAAATAGAAGTTATGGTCGGGTAAAAATGTCAGTTGTAATGTCACATTTTAAATGCAAAATCCATGTGTCTCTGGGTGCCCTGGTCATAGCCAGTGCACCCAGTGTGCACAATAGGGACCTCAGGAGGAGCCTCAAGCCCCCGTGGTCCCAGCCGGCTCATCGCCTCCTGCGGAACCGGCATTGCTGCTCGACGGAGGGAGCTGCTGGAAATCGTTTCATCTCTTTCCCTGCCTGGATGTCTGCGGGCAGGGAAGGAGATGAAATCTCCACTTCCAGCGGACTGGAGCACCTTGACAGCTCCCACCCATTTGAATTGGAGTGTTTGCTTTTGCTTAGCAGGAGATGTCAAAACTCCCGCCAAGCAAAAGCAAACAGCTATGTCCTAGGGGTGGGCCCCCCGGGACATAGCAGGAGCCGGCCCCTCTCGCATTCTTTTAAAAAATATTTGTCCCCAAGGAGGTGGTGGTCCCCGGGGCCTGGTGGATCGGCGCCCCCCCAATTTTTTGTTATTTAGCCCCAGGGAGGAGGTGGTCCTTGGGGCTCAGGGGGGTCTGTGCGGCCTCCAAATAATGTTTGATTGTCTTAGGGAGGTGGTGGTCCCTAGACTTATAGAGCCTGAGAAGGGGGCCCGTGTGCCCCCTCCTTTTTCAATAAATAAAGCCCCAGGGAGGTGGTGGTCCCCAGGGCTCAATGAGCCTTAGAAGGGGGGCCCTGTTCACCTTAGATAGATAGCTAGATAGATAGATAGATAGATAGATAGATAGATAGATAGATAGATAGATAGATAGATAGATAGATGTGGTGGTGGTCCCCAGGGCTCAATGAGCCTTAGAAGGGAGGCCCGTGTGCCTTTTTTAGATAGATAGATAGATAGATAGATAGATAGATAGATAGATAGATAGATAGATAGATAGATAAAGATATAGTGACTAAAAAAAGGGAAAAAGCAGAAATAAATAGAAGTTATGGTCGGGTAAAAATGTCAGTTGTAATGTCACGTTTTAAATGCAAAATCCATGTGTCTCTGGGTGCCCTGGTCACATCCAGTGCACCCAGTGTGCACAATAGGGACCTCAGGAGGAGCCTCAAGCCACTGCGGTCCCAGCTGGCTCATCGCCTCCTGCAGAAGCCGGCATTGCTGCTCGACGGAGGGAACTGCTGGAAATCGTTTCATCTCTTTCCCTGCCTGGATGTCTGCGGGCAGGGAAAGAGATGAAATCTCCACTTCCAGCGGACTGGAGCACTTTGACAGCTCCCACTTGTTGGAATTGGAGTATTTGCTTTTGCTTAGCAGGAGATGTCAAAGCTCCCGCCAAGCAAAAGCAAACAGCTATGTCCTAGGGGTGGGCCCCCGGGACATAGCAGGAGCCGGCCCAGGGGAGTATCAGTCCCCAGGGCCATTAATGGCTTCAGATAGGCAGCCCAAGCTCCATTACTTTTCAGGGCTGGCCCTGGGCTGGTGGTGGGCACCGAGGCCCTATGTGTCCTAGGAGGCGGGTTGCATGGCCCCTCTTGCATTCTTTTAAAAAATATTTGTCCCCAAGGAGGTGGTGGTCCCCGGGGCCCTGGTGGGTCGGCGCCCCCCCCATATTTTGTTATTAAGCCCCAGGGAGGAGGTGGTCCCTGGGGCTCAGGGGTGTCTGTGCGGCCTCTAAATAATGTTTGATTGTCTTAGGGAGGTGGTGTTACCTGGACTTATAGAGCCTGAGAAGGGGGCCCCGTGTGCCCCCTCCTTTTTAATAAATAAAGCCCCAGGGAGGTGGTGGTCCCCAGGGCTCAATGAGCCTTAGAAGGGGGCCCTGTGCACCTATTATAGATAGATAGATAGATAGATAGATAGATAGATAGATAGATAGATAGATAGATAGATAGATAGATAGATAGATAGATAGATATAGTGGCTAAAAAAAGGGAAAAAGCAGAAATAAATAGAAGTTAGAATGAGGTTCGGGAAAAAATGTCAGTTGTAATGTCACTTTTTAAATGCAAAAAAACAAAAACAGCCAGGCCCTGCAGCCTACGCGATCGGCAGGGAGACAAAAATTCAAAACGACAACGTGAGTTTGTTATATATATTACTTCATATATTTAGACATGTATGGGGAAAGCACTGCATTACATTAAATGGCATGTAACCTGTGGAATACTGTGCACAAGTGCTCGTGAAATGGTGAATGATGCAAGTGACACGTGAGAAAGCATGTACAGCGACAGGAAGGGGCGCAGAAAACAAAACAAAACAATTGGTGACAGAGTTTTTAGCGTAGAGATACCCAAGCAATAAATGTGAATATATACTGAAGGATTTTAGATGGGTATCCTTGAAGGATTGGCGCCGTAGGTTTCGCTGTAAGAGTCGACGGCGTTTCGGCCTGTAGGAATGTTTAGGCCATCATCAGGACCAGGTTACAGTTATTTACATGACAGTGACGGAGGGTGGTATAGGGTTGCCAGCTCTGATAGGTGCAGGAGCACGTGGGCGTCGGGCTGAATCAGGACACATCCATAAGTCATAAGGATCTCTGGGAAGGCTGGCGGTGGAGGTCACTGGAAGTAGGAAGCCAATAGTGGTTCGAATGGCACTGCAAGGATGAGCAGTGGCGGGATGAGCTGCGGTGCGCAGTCATTAAATTTAAAGACGTCGAGTTCAATCCAGAATTCGCGGTGGGTTAGTCACAAGTAGAGTCAATCGAAAGGATGTGCCAGGCCGGTGTGAGTCCTACGCCTCATAGTCAGGCAATCCCCTGCTCACTGTACGGGACCTCTATGGGGGTACCTGGGTCCCACAGGATTCCAGTAAAACTATGAAGAATCCCCAACATTTTTTTTACAATTTTGGCCCCAGGTATGGGCCCTCTGGTGCCCCCACTCAAAGACTTGCGGGTCAGGGTATCCCTACCATGGTCCCTTCTGTATGCTTGTAAAAATATTTTCAGGACTCGGGAATCGAGTCCCCAAGACCTGTAATGGTAGCCTGAAAGTTTTTCTTCATGTTGCAACTACACATTCATGTTGCTTGGTCCTGCGGTAGACAGTAATATCCTGCGGGAGACAGAAATAAAAAAAATATATATTGTGATAAAAACATATTGTGATGCAGAAATATTGTTGTCAAGAATATAATTGTTAAGAATATCGTTGTTGTTAATATCATTTTCAAGAATATTGTTGAAAAGAATATAATTTCTTAATTATTTTAATGTGTTCTAGTTCATATATTAATTAATTAATTAATTTTATTTGTTACTATTGATTTTATGATTGTTATTAATTTTTTTCAATATAATTTGTAATTTTAAGTGATTTTGAATTTAGAATTTAATTGCTAATAGTAATTTAAAGTGTTGTAGTGGGTTGCTGGGTGTGTCAGGGGAGAGGATTGAAATTAAATTAAGTAAATAATAATGTTTAAGTAATTATGTGATTGATATGAACTATGTATATTATGTAAAACAAATTGAATTTACTTATATTTTGGGTGTGGGTTACTATGTTTGTAGGAGTATAGAGTAGAAAGTTAATTAGATAATAATAGATTAATAATTCATTTTTAATCTATTTTTATTTATTTAATTGATTATTAATTATGCAAATTGTGTATATAAACATATATTGTGTACTTACATTTTAAGTGCAGGCTGCTGGGGTATAGGGAGGGAAGTTAAGTAAGTAATAGTTATTTAACAATTAATTATTAATGTATTATTAATTATTGAATTGATTATTGATTATGTACATTATGTAATACTGATTTAGTTTTGTTATTTTTTAGTTGTGGGTTGCTAGATTTGTAGGGGTATAGAGTGAGAAGTTAATTAAGTACTTGAATATTAATTATATATTTAAGTTATATTTTAGGGGTGGGCTGCAGGGTTTGTAGGGTTGTTGGGTGGGAAGTTAAGTAAGTAATCATTAATTAACATTTAATTATAAATAGTTAGTTATGTCATTGATTATCAATTATGTAAATTGTGTTATACTTATTTATTTTAGCTATATGGTAGGTGTGGGTTGCTAGGTGGGGAGGTGGATAGGGTGGCAAGTAATAATTAAGTAATAATTGTATTTCAATTGATACATTAATTATTATATTTTCTATGAATTATGTACATTGGTTATTTTTTTAATACATTTATTTTATGTTAAGTAATAATGTTTATATTAAGAGTTTTATATTTTTCTAAATTAATAGGGTAATTCAAAATGTAATGAGTTTGAAGTGAAGTACTTCACATGCGGTTACTTAGACTGGAGCAAATGTAATCCTCTGAAGGCCAACACTTTCCCTACTGTTGCATAGATTGGCGTAGGAATAGAAAATCTTACCTCTCCGAAGTTCAATGTTTCCCCTACTGTTACACAGACTTAAGTGGTGATAGTAAATTTACCTCCCTGAGTCCAACGCTTTCCCTACTGTTGCACTGTTTGGAGTGGGAATAATATATTTAACCCCTCTGTAGTCCTACACTTTCTCTACTGATGCATGGAGTGGGAATAGTATATCTATTATTCCCAGACTCCAAACCAATGCATTTCTTAATATAGGTTTTATATGTATATATATATATATATATATATATATATATATATATATATATATATATATATATATATATATATATATATATATATATATATATATATATATATATATATATATAATAGCTAATGCTCCTTTCCCGGAACATAAGCCAGCACTCTCGGGATGATTGCAAAGATTTTAATCTCCTTCAAGCAACAACAAACGCGTTTCGGCGTGAAGAAGGCGCGCAAGACGAAACGCGTTTGTTGTTGCTTGGAGGAGATTAAAATCTTTGCAATCATCCGAGAGTGCTGGCTTATGTTCCGGAAAGGAGCATTATGAGCTTTGATATGTTTCACGGGACACCACCGTGATGCCGGCACCCGTTCGTGAGTGCTTCCCATACATGGTGTAGAGGGAGCAGTGATATATATATATATATATATATATATATATATATATATATATATATATAATATTTGTTCATTATTTACATTTTATAGTATTTGTTTATATATTTATGTATTTTAACCCCTTTACCACGGCCGAGATTCCGCCGCGGTGCGGCGGCTTTGAAGAGTAGGCGGGGCCGCGTCGGCCAACGGACGTGCGCAGCACTACGGAGGTAGTGCTCACGACGGCCGTTGGCCGACAGAAGCAGCGAACGGGTTAAAAATATAATAATATTTTTGTAAATGTCTGTTTTTTTATATATATGTAAAACATCCAGAGAAAACTATATATAAACATAAAAATAATGTGCTTTTTATAGTCGTAAATGGAAAGAATTAAACCGAAAACATTTATATCATATAAAATATATATTTTTAATAATTGTGTTACATTATATATGTGTATATATATATGTTTATATATAAGTATATAGATATATGTGTGTATATATGTATATATATATATACATATAAACACTCACTCATATATATATATAGATATATATATGGATGTGTTTATATAATTATATATTTATATATTGTATTAATATTAGTGAGATATATTTAATTAACAGTTTATTAATGGCATATATTAAAATATTTCAATATGATCAAGGCCTCTTGAGGGCTGAAACGCGTCATGGCGGGCACTAAATAAACTAAACCTCGCACCTACAATTGGGTCTGTATTCGTCTGTTCCTGAGTCCTGTGATTTGGGATTGCTGGGATTGCTGTGGCGAAGTTTACGGCATATATATATATATACATATATAAACACTCACTCATATATATATATATATATATATATATATATATATATATATATATGGATGTGTTTATATAATTATATATTTATATATTGTATTAATATTAGTGAGATATATTTAATCAACAGTTTATTAATGGCATTTATTAAAATATTTCAGATTTATTACTTTAAACTAGATATATATTCGGACACAATATTTTGTGTGTGTTCTTTTAACGATATTAGTGTGAAACTATATTTTTTAAAATACTTTTGTACTTACCATTATAAGTATAGGAACGTGATGTTTTTGTAAACAATATTTTGACACAATAGTGTTGATTCTGATATTGTGTCAGTAATGCATTTCTGTCAGTAGGCTTCTGAAAGCTGTCAAAGCAAAGAAGCCTGTTTTGTCAGTAGGCTTCTGACGGGTATTGGTCTTGAGAATCACATTCTCATGGAAAATTCTGGCATCGAGGAAGGTGATCATTTCATCACTGATTGTGTGGGTGAACCTCAGATATTCATTCTGATTATCATAATCACCCTTACAAATCACCAGGACATTGTTGATGTACCGCTTCCATAGTAGAATATAATCTCTGAAAGGGTTTCCATCCATTATAATCTTGGTTTTTTCCAAATGGTGGACATACAGGCATGCAACGCTTGGAGCAAATGTACTCCCCATGGAAATACTGTGTATCTCGATACACTGTACCCACACAAAATAAAATTGGTAAGAGCCAGCCCCATGCATTCTAATATGAAATGTTGTCGGGTGTTATGTGGCCAATATTCTGAGAATGGAAGATCTTCCATGGCTCGGAGGGTTAATCCTTCTTGTCCTTGATGTAAGATGGGATTCTATCAACAATTGGTTGTAGAAAGTGCTCATTAAACTTTGATAATGATTCCATAATTGAATTCGATACCAGACGCAATGGGTCTACCAGGGACGGATGTTTTATTTTTGTGAATTTTAGGGAGAGTGTAAAAAGCTGGTGGTACAGGATCACCAGCTGACAGGAACTCTGCTTCCCATTTTGAGATTCAGCTGTTGGCTTTCAGCCTCTTCTATCATGTTGGTAATCTCGCTTTTCAAAGTTTTAGTTGTGTTCTCTTTTAATTTTTTATAGTTCGATTGATCACATGAATTCTCTTTTATATTCCACTCTGTTCTGTATGATTATAGCTCTGCCTTTATCCACTGGTTATATTACAATTCGGTCATACTTTCCTAAAGCTGTGAGGGCCTTTTTCGCTTCCCGGCTTATATTGTGAAACAGTTGTGCCTGTGAGATATCCATGGCCTCTACATCTTTCACCACTGCCAGCTTAAATGTTAGGATCTCATTCAGAACAGTACAAACTGGAGGGATGAATGTAGATTGTTGTCCAATTAATTCCTGTTGCCCTCTTCTTTATCAGTGAAGAAAGCTATAAGTCTCAGTTTTCTGAAGAAGTCTGCTAGTTCGCATCTAAGTCTAAATTTGTCCACAGGTGGAATGAGGACAAACTCCAGACCTCTGCTCAGTATAGACATCTGTTAGGGCTTTATTAGAGAGTTTGACGACTAGTTTAACATGCTCAGCCCTGGGATCATCTCCTTCGTCATACTTCTTGTTTTCATTCATGGTTGGTCTTCCCATTGAATTTTTGGTTCAGGCCTCCTTACACCCTCCGCCCCCTGACCTCGTCTTAAAAATGGAATCTGTTTGAAGCTGTAGAGTAAGACTGATTAAGATAAGGATGATAAGGGCTGTGCAATCCAAAAAAGGAGGGGGAGGGAAATGAAGCCATGGTACAGTGGAGTGTAATGAGTGTAAGGATTATTCACAGGTATGTTCCTTGTTCCACATGATTTATACCGTCTCTGTCCATTCTCCTGGTCCTCCCAACTATGCCAGTCATCCGAATCTGATGACCAGCTGTCCACTGATGAACTGTCATCGGTACCCCTCAGGGCATCCGTGTTAGCTCTAGTGTAGTCTGCAATTGAATAGAGATATACCTTCTCATAAGAATTTTTTTAACATCCTTTACAGAGTTTTTGGATTGAGACAAGAACTCCTTGACTTCATATATTTTTTAATTTCCTCCAGTTTCTTCTTTAGTACGGTAGCTTGCACTGTGGTTTTAAAATTATTTACTGATACCTGTATTTTGACCAGCATTACCTCAGATAATCTCTTGGCAGATATTATTTAAAACTATGACTTTATAGATGAATATTATCCTAGTGAACAGAGGGTGCATAACAAAGTGAGCTGAAAAAATATTTTGTGAGCACCTGTGGAAAATTTGATGAATATTCCCAGCAGGTGAGGCGTTTTTGAAAAACTGATTGACAAGTAGCTGTGAAGCACTGTTGAACACCAGATCAACGAGACTCCTACATCTGAATATATATGTGGTATAGCTGAGTAACTGATTCCAGAGCTGGAACCTTTTCTAGTAAAGAATGAAAGTAGAGAAGCTAAGCACTTTTGTTAGACCAGGCATTCTTGGCGAGGTTTCCCCTATCTTTTGGCCTCTGCCGCCTGTGATTTTTGCTGTGTGCTGGATTTCATTTTTACTGGTCTAGATGCTTTGGGCAATTTGACATTGCTGATCAGTGTCAAAGTGCAAGTGCTCCCTGTATAAATTGTGGTTATGGATTAGTGTTTCCATGATTGGCTTATTTGATTTACTGGTAAGTCCCTAGTACAGTGCACTGTGTGTGCCCAGGGTCTGTAAATCAGATGCTACTAGTGGGCCTGCAGCACTTATTGTGCCATCCACATGAGTAGCCATGTAAATGTATCTCAGACCTGCCACTGCAGTGTCTGTGCACAGTTTTAAACGGCCATGTCATCCTGGCAAGTGCACCCAATTGCCAGGCCCTAACCTTCCCGTTTCTTACATGTGAGTCACCGCTAAGGTAGGCCCAAGGTACCCCGATAAGCAGGGTGCATTGTATGACAAAGGTAGGACATGTACTGGCATGTGTGATATATCCTGATAATGAAATACTATTGAAAGGCTATCTATCCTATAGGATAGCATGGGAGATACTTTGTAACATCTTACAAGTATAACTTCCCATTGGGACAAGATAGAACAATGGAATTTGAGGACACATATTTTGGTAAAGATGGTTTTTAAATTGTGTGTTTCAGAATGCCACTTTTAGAAAGTGAGCATTTTCTTGTTTAGCCATCCTATGTGCCTCTGCTGGGTTGTGTATTGACTGTCTGGCTTTGGAGTGACAAGAGCTGGGGGTGTGCATTCGCTGTAGACAGCCACTGCGGGGGTTGAGTTGTGTCCTGCCTTTCCTGGATGACTCAGAGCTGGGCTAAATAGACCTGGGCTGCATTTGGAGTAGTGGGAAGTGTTTTCCTTGCACCTGAATAGGCCCTGTCTCCTGTGCACAATGCTGTCTCCACCTCCTGCCAGAAAGTTGTACCAGAGAAAACAGAACTGGTTTGGACTAAGCTGAGAGACTTTGGTCACAAGAGACCAAAAATAATGTGGTATAAATATTGGGACCCAGACCCCAGAACTTTAGAACTTGCTTGGATCAAGGAACCTGCCAAGAAGAAGAGCTGGGGAAGCTGTCAGGAGAGACTACCACTTTGCTGTGTGCTTTGATGTGTTGGCCTGCCGTATCTACTTCTGTCTTAGGCAGAGAATTGGCTGGACTGAACTTTCTGTAACTTTTTCTGCTGAGTATCTCCAAGGGCTTGAAGTAGAGCTTGCCTCCTGTTTAAGAAGTCTCAGGAACAGCTAAGACTTCACCTTCCTCTGGGTACTGCCTTTGGGACTGTGCATTCCAGTAGCCACAGAGGGAAATCGCAGCCCGACAGTGTCACCAACACCGCTGCCGGCTCCATGATCTGAAGACTCCGCATAGGGCACCGCCGCCCTTCACACTTCAAAACTAGTCTCACCGACACCGATGACCTGCGGGCACCACACTCCGCACCGCCTCGGTTCACTCCGCTGCCCTGGTCTCTCCGACGATGACACTGTAAGCTGACTTCACCACCACTGTCTTTACCATGGTTTGGGGGCACCGCTCGTAAGTCACATGATGCACCACCCCATCCCACACAGCAGTTTGGGCCCACTGATGTCAGCTCCCATCGACCAGCACCGCCACCTGCACCATGACCTGTCAGCACCACCCCACTTTGCACCACTGCCCTGGTCTCACCTACACCGCTGGACGACCGTCACTGAGCCGCTGCCTGCACCGTGACCTGATGCACTGAAAGCCGCACCACTCCACTTCACACCTCAGCCACGATGGTTGCCACAGCTGGCCCGCTCCGACACAGTCAGCAGGAACCAAATTGTTTTGACACCGATGCCAGTCCGCACTGACACGGTCAACCGAAACTGTTGGGTTTGGTTGTTTTTAGCACCGCAGTAGCCCTGGACAGAACTACCGACTTCAAGGAACTGCATTTTTAAGGTTGTTCTTACAAAGTGCAAATTTTGACTATTATTTGGTCTTGTTTGGTTTAGATAAAGATTTCCTATTTTTCTAAACTGGTGTGGTGTCCATTTGTAGTGCTTTCACTGTGTTACTATATGTGTGCACAAATGCTTTACACATTGCCCCTGAGATAAGCCTGACTCCTTGTGCCAAGCTACCAAGACGGTGAGCAGCGTTTGTCTAAGGGCCTCACATCCCTTACCCCGACTAGAAGCAGGGGTCCCTACTTGGACAAAGGTGCAAACCGTTGCAATCTAGAGATCCCTATTTCTAACAACTTTTATTTCAGGCTCCCCTCCCAAGAATACTCTGCTTGCATGTTAATCGGCATACTAAAGACTTTGGAAGCAGCTAACTGAGGAAAAATGTAGCTTTCTTCGAACTGTAAAATAGAATATGAAATATTGGATTGGTTTCTAAGATGAGAAGCCAACTTGCAATCATTAATTTGTTTGCAGATTTAAAATAAGACTACAAGTAAAGCCAGCTATAAAGTTAATCAGCATATTCAAACATAACATTTATGCAGTGGTAAAACCCACTCTACAAAGAGTAGATTAAAATCATGGGCCAGCTATACTAAATGTTTTTACAGTTGCAAACAGTCTGAATCACAGTTTGCGATTGCAAAAAAATTTTTTTTCAGCATGCTAATTGGCATTTTTCCAATAGCAATTGGGTATGAAATGCAAAGCATTGAAAAATTACTGATGCTGAAGTTGGGGTGGTAAAGAGTGGCAAAGGAGAGAATATCACCCTGCGACCCCTCCCCCTTTGTGAATGTAAAAAGAGCTTGTCGAGTAATAAGCAGTTGTCCAGGGAACTGCTGCCAACTCTCAATCTTTAAAAAAACAAAAAAGAATTTTTATTCATCACCGTTTCCTTTAACGAAAACAGTCTGCAATAAAAAAAGCTTACTTTTTGGTAATCTGCTCAAGGCTGCTGTGCACATCAATGGCGCTTCAGTGGCCTCCTTGGATCCTTTGGGTTCTTGCCAGATACTGGGACCTGAAAACGCTCCCCATGGGAGGAGTACAAGGTGCAGAACAACATAAAGTGAAATGTGATTTGCTGTGTAACACAGTCGCAGGCAGGGACAGTAGGGAAGATTAGTGAACCAGGTACCCTGCGTAGGGTAAGCAACAAGGAAGTGAATATTATTAAAACACAGCCTGGTCAGATAGAATCTATATATCTATTGATTTGAATAGAGACAAAAGAAACTCCAAACCTGCTGAGGATGTAATAGATACATAATTTAAAGGGATCACTGACAGAATATCGAACACACAAATATCGTGTGGACAGAATATCGTGTCAAAAATATCGAGGACAAGAATATCGAGTAGGTAAGTGCAAATAGATAGGTATAAATTTACTATTCTTAACTCCAGATCTACGTACCTTGAAGATATATATATCGTCAAAGTACATATATGTGGAGTTATATATAGTAAAACTTTACTTACCCATAAGAAATGACCTTCACGATATTCTTGTCCTCGATATTTTTGACACGATATTCTGTCCCACGATATTTGTGTTTTCGATATTTTGTACACATACCAATTTAAAGCTGTATGTAGTTGATAAAAATCCCTCAAGCGGCTCTCTTCTTGCCATTTATGAAAGAGTTCTTTAATGCCACTCTTGATACTTTTAGGATAAAGAACTTCAACATTCCCGAAGTGCAAAAGACTGATTTGACTTACCTCAGCCAAGAAATTGACCGTGGGTTATCCAAGCTGAGGCAGTCTCAAATCACCTCCCTAGTTAGGCTAGCTTCAGGTGACTACCCAAATCCTTAGCCAAAGGAGCACAGGACTGAGCTTGATTCTATCCTCCATGAAATGAACAACAAGCTCTGAGTGGTAGACAAGAGTAGGCAATGATTGTGGAGCAACCCCAGACCCCGGCTCCGTAGGATGCAATAGCAACAAACTTAGGGCCTGATTATGAGTTTGGCGGTCCATTGGACAGTCGAACCTATGGTGGCGGTCCCTGGACCTCCAGACTGGCAGTCCATCCACCGTATTATGAATACGGCAGTGGGACCGCCACAGGACGTAGATCCACAGATCATAGATCCTATAGCCGTGGCGCAGCGGTCAGAGGCCCTAATATGCTGGCAGTGCCGCAGCAGCATGTTAGGTGTTTTCTCACTGCCACAGTCTGCATGTTGGTGAGGCCGCCATGAAAACTGTGGGGGTGAGGAAACAAAGGGGCCCCTACAGGGCGCCCTCTTGCCTTAGGGCCATGGGGTGCCTGCAGGGGGGAACATGTTGTGCCACCCTATGTGCAGTCACCCCCTTTCCTGCACAGCATGGATTTTACAGTCCATGCCATGCAGGAACGGGCTTTGGTGCTACCATTGCGGTGCCTTTTTAATAGGCACCGCTGTGGGAACTGCCTGCCAGATCACAAGATTACTCATAATGGTCGAGTTTGATGGTCTTGGAGTGGGGCGCTGGCATTGCGGTCCGCTCCAAGAATGCCAAACTCATAATCAGGCCCTAAGTGTAATAAATAGTGATACTTTCCTTGGCTGGTTTGTGGCCCAGCCTTCTTGCAAAATTAAATATTGAGTCAATAGATTTCTAGTATCCCAACTCAAATTGGAGTCAAACTAAATCACAAGATATGTAAAATTGTTCACTTTAGCATATCAGTACCCACTGGCTGACATGTCGTTTTGGTGTATTAGGGCCCCACAAGCATAATTAAGTATTTACTAAGACTGTTTTTTAAGCCTAGAGCATCCATAACATTTTTAAACTCATTCAATAGTGTTTGCAGCCCTCTTGCTGTCCTTGAAATCATCTCAGCGTCATCTGCATAGAGCAGAACTGGAATTGAGATAGCCTTTATTTGGGGCATATCTTTCCCTACTAGATGCAGGATTCCTCTAGGCCATTATTATATATTAAAAGGAGCAAGGGGGCCACCACAGAAACCTTGAAGCACAGCCATGTTAGATCTAATCTCTGGGGGAAGCTCCCCATTCACTCTGTATTGTATTTTGGCCACTGTATTCAAGTGCATCCTATGTAACAGGTCAACCAATGCTTTGTTGATCCCTTGTTTGCCATGAGAGACCACAGTATGAGTCGATTTACCATTTCAAATGTGCTATAGAGATCCATAAATGCTAGGTGTATGGACGCCCTCTTAGCATTGACATATTTTCCTAAAATAAACTGTAGGTTTGGGCACTAGTCTATTGTGCCCAAACCTCTATGAAAGCCATATTTCACCCTGGAAAGTATCTAATTCTCCTCTAATCAATCCTCCATTTTGGAGGCAATGATTCTACTGAAGATCTTACATGAACTGTGCAGCAAGGAGATTGGATGATAACTGCATGGTAGATTTCTGTTCCCTTCTTAAAAATTTGAGCCGCTACGACCACCTCCCAGGATGAAATTAACTGGGCAGATACATCAGCCCTTAAGACATTTGTCATGAGGGGTGCACAAAAAGTACTATTTGCTTTAAACAGGTCCATAGGGACAACATGGGGGCACGGGGCTTTCCCAGATGGGCTCAGGTTGATTGTTGCAGTAACATCCTTAACTTCAATTGATTAACTTAAAGCAAAAACATCTCCCTAAGCCAGGGGCATGTCTTCTTGGTTAACTAGCAACTAGTTAACTATCATCACTTTGATTAAAGACAGCAGAAAATTTTTCTCTCCCAGCGTGTCAATCGTAGGGTTATTATAACCTGAGAAAAATGGTCTATTCACAACTTTCCAGAAAGAAGTGTTCTCTTTTGGGTTGCTCGCCCTTTCAAGTTTGTTTTGTATGCCTATACTGTAAGCATACGAAATTATCTTCTAAATAATTGACAAATGGGGTTGAGTTATGATCAAAAACATTACAGTAAAAAAATTAACCAAAATAATATCAAATGAGTCAGGCCTTATCAATAAGAACATTTGGTAGAAACAAGTGGAATGAACTTCCCTGAGATTAAGTTTAGTCAACTTGAGTACAAAAAAAATTACCAATCCACCATTAGGTCTAACTGAGCAGGAGGTAGGGGCTAGGTGATTTATACAGCAACATTTTTTTACATTGAGCTTGTCTAGGGACTAAGTTTCCTGTCAACAAATTATATCATGCCCACTTATAAAAGACACCCAATCTGGATTTGTGAACTTATCTCGAATACCAACAGCATTCCATGATAGTATCTTAATGCCATCCCTCTTTATAGGATAATTTGCTTGTTGAGTGACTGTACAAGTTGTCTGAGAAGAAAAATCAATGAAATCCCCAATGGAGCCTTCATTTTTAATCATATTGGTGGCATGATGGTCAGCAACACCAGTTGTCCATAAAGAGGGGTTTATCAAGTCACCAATTTGTTGTTCTTGGGTACACTGGGTTTCCTGGAGCTTGGGTACCCTACTAAAGTGTAGTCAGTCCTGGGCATCCAAAGTGGATAAAACTTCAAAGTTGTTCCTAGTGGAGACATTGAAAAGCGGCTTTACAGAAGGGGCCAATATATGACTTGCTACAGGAGAAACTTCCATTGTTTGCCTTAAAAGTCTGTAAAATTATCGCAATGGCAAGGCCTTCATTGCACTCTGGGCAGATTTCAAGATAAACGCTGCATTATGGATTTAACAACATGAGGTTTTTTTAACTACTAATGACACAGTCCTCAGGAGCTTCCTTTGGATGGATGCCTAACCAGGGAGTCCTTCTACCAGAAATGACTCCTTTCAATAAATCATGGGGTCCATCATGATTTAGAATTCAGCCAAAATATTTTTCTTCCTTCAGGGTTATATAGTCTGTCCCTCATAGGATGATAAAACTGGAACACTCTTTAAGATGATTGTATATATGGTACACTCTGGCGGGAGTTGGGGATAGCCTAACCGTGGCCTACATATTATGGGATTTATATTTCGGCAGACAGGATATCCGACACCGTTGTTAAGGAGTAACCCAACCGCTGAAATCTAAATCAGGTCCCAAGTCACATGTTTAGACTATTTTAGTGCGAATGGCCAACATGTTTCATTGCCACACAATCAATTACTGTCAAATTCATCAGGGCACGAGGACCAATGATCACCAAGTTATGCACCGGACCTTGTGACCCCTTTGTGAATGCCTACCAGTAGGCCATAGGAAGAGTATATTTAGAGACAAAAATGTGGTTGCCACTGGTGTCAGCAATCTGTCTGTAGAACCACCACCAAGGGTTTACCTTAGAGGTGACATATATGTTTCAAAAAAGAAGTTTTGGGCCTGGCAAGAGGGTTAACTTGCCAGGTCGACATGGTAGTTTAAAACTGAATACACAGGCTCTTCAACGGCAGACCTGAGACTTGTTTAAAGGGCTACCTAAGTGGGTGGCCCAATCAGTGCTGCAGGCCCACTAGTAGCATTTAATTCACAGACCTTGA
This sequence comes from Calotriton arnoldi, assembly GCA_963921515.1. Classification (NCBI taxonomy): domain Eukaryota; kingdom Metazoa; phylum Chordata; class Amphibia; order Caudata; family Salamandridae; genus Calotriton; species Calotriton arnoldi. The sequence goes on along the minus strand of CAWUFW010007329.1, from coordinate 874,063 downwards.
GTACATTTAGTGCACTTTACTAGGGTCTTATAAGTAAATTAAAAATGCCAATTGTGGAGAAGCAATGTTATCATGTTTTAAGTTCAGACCTTTATCACTGGTTAGCAATGATAAAGTGCCCAGAGTCCTAAAGTCAGCAAAAATAAAGTCAGCACAACAGTAGGCCAGAAGGCAAACAGTCAAGGGAAACCACGCCAAGGATGCCAGGTCTAACAGTAGTTTATAAATACTATGGCAAAAACGTCTTTGCCATATTCTTAGCTGGCACAGCTTCATAAAATGAATATTAATACCTAGGGGGCATATTCACAAGAACGTGTGATAACTACCGCAAGTGTAGCTTAACGCAACCCTTCACATCGCAGTCCATTGCGGGAAAACAACTCCGTGTTAACGTGGTATTCACAACACGGTGGCACCATGCGAAAGACCCAAGATTATGCGTCAAATTAACGTGTTAAAACTAACGCGACGCAGAAAAAATGCGAAACACGAACGCGAAAATAGTAGCGATGAGGCCAATCGCGATACAAAAATCAGCGATAACCAGTGAGAGGCCTGCAATACCCACGCGTCATGCGTGTAAATGCACAATAAAAGCAGAGTAAAAAAACGGTGACATGACAATGTACGAGCACAACCCCACATCCGTGACGTAGAACAAATGAGCATCGTCCCGCATCAAATAGGCATCTCCCCACAGTCACAATGTACATTGACATGCAGTCTGCATGTAAACTACGCAAATGCTGAAACATGCATGTAACACACAGTGAAACTGCATCTCCCCCTCACATTGAAGAGGGACAAGCAACCCCTCCTGCACACAGACGTGTCATGACCATGATCAACAAATCACGAAAGCGTGGACGAATGTAGGGGCAGTGACTCCCGCTTACGTACATGTTGACCATGTTGTGGGACCTGAGTCACAGGGGGCATCCCTGCATCATGGTGGTACATATCTGACCCCAAAAGGAGCCCTGTTGTCACCTGCAGGACACAAATGGCAGCCAAAATGGAATGAATCTGGACACCTGTGAAACGCCGAAGAGTGGGATTCCCTACTAACTGCAACACACAGAACTGGCAGTTCGAACACGTGACACCCTAAACAGCCTCTCTGCACAGAGGTGACACACCCACCACACATGAACAAATCACAAAAATGTCAGCAATACATGTCGCACTCACACTTGCCTGAGTGATGTGCCTGTACAGATGAGAGACATGCACTCAGGGATAGTGTTCTTCGAATGCATTTATTTGCACATGCTTTGCCTGTGGTCATTATGTACTGTCCCAATACTGCCAAGGACTGCCACAATGTGACGTGCTCATGTGAAGAAATTGTCAATGATGGTGTTCCTATGGGCTATTCCTGTTGCGGCTGCAGTGGGCTGTGGTCCACCTGCCTCATCCCCATCATCATCGTCCGGTGCATCTGGCACATGTATCCATGGTGCCCTGCTGCGTACACATATGTTGTGCAACACACAACATGCAACGATCATCTTGCACACGATGTCTGGGCTGTACAGGAGCCTTCCACCTGTGACGTCCAGGCACCTGAAACGTGACTTCAACACGCCAAATGTGCGTTCCACGATGCCCCTGGTGCGTTTGTGGGCCGCATTGTACTGCCTCTGGGCCTGTGTGTTCGGGGCTCGGAGGGGTGTCATCATCCAAGCGCAGAGTGCATATCCTTGGTCACCTGTGACAGTGCAGAGAGACATGAGTCAATAGTTGGTTCGGCATGATGTATTGGCAGGCTCACTGGTTCATTGGTGTGTGATATGTGTGACTTTGTGATTCCTGCATGACATGTACTGCTTGTTGCAAATGAGCGGCATCAATGTGGATTACGTAGCCTCAATGCCGCTTCTCCCTCCCCGAGCATATTTACCAGAGTGCGCAGCGCGGTTGCATCACTTGCACCCCTACGTCACACTATTGTCATGCCTGTCTGCGCATGTCCACAAGCCTGACAACGACACAGTGATGTCCTGCGCTGAAGGTGGACGGACGCGTGTGTGTAAGGCAATGCTGAAGACAGGGCGGACACAGATGTAGAGTTCATGCCTGGCTGAACTCGCCATGCGGCCGAGGGTAGACCTTTGGCTTATGTTGCGGAAATAGCGACACACACAACAGTTGGCATGTCTGATCCCTGACCCCCAGTGGGCCTGCGCACCCTCATCTACCCCTCGGCCGAGCCCATACCCCGGGCGCATGCTACATGGCAACATTGAATTTTGCGTGGCGTGTGGCGCCGACACTACACCTGAGACACACGCATTAGTTACTTCCCTGGCAAGGCCTAAACTTAACCACGCCCAGAGCCACCTATGGAATGACCACACCCCTACGCCGTACTGCCGTATGCAGGTCCACTCCCTCACGCTCACAGGGGGGGTCTGACACAGCCACATGTCCCAGGTCTACCCCACTGCCAGAGGTGACTAGGTTGCGCCCGCTGTACATGACACAACGTAATGTGGTATGGCCCGGGGCCCACATGCATACATAATGACCACACGGACACACTGAGATTATCCGTGGAACTGGCTACGGGCACGTGCGCCCGGCACCTTTTATTGCCAGGGCCACACGTCCAGTGACGCCTGTGCTGGATGGGAGTTGGGTAGTGTACGCCACCCCTCAGGGGTTGGTTGGTGCTGGCAACAACTACAACAGTGATCAGAGAATCAGAAGTTCAAAGTACAAACAGCAAGGTTCCAGGACTTGAGCTGCACAGAGTTGGTGGCCCCGGATGCACAGCGGCCGGCACATGCACACCGCCACGGGACGGTGACTTGCAATGCACTGAGGTAGGGCCAGGTGAGCTGAGCGGGCGCACATTGATGTCCAAGGAGAGTGTCGCAGAGTGTTACGGGGGACAGTGGAAGGTGTCCATCCAGGGCATGATGCAGAGGGCAGAAGCAAGCAGAAACAGGCAATATGGAGGAGTTGAATGCTACAGTCTCCTTTTCCCCACAATGTCAGTATCAGCTACATGATGATGGAGACAACCCCCAGGCCATAGACTCTGATGCCACCAGAGTTCCACCAGAGAGTGTCCATGACTCCCGTGGCACAGAGTCAGTGGCACCAGAGCCGTAAGGGGATGCAGTCTGCGATGAGGCCTGTACAATGACATGAAGTCTGCAATTGACAAATCAAGACCCAGTTCCAATTGTGTGTCCTACTCGACTGCAGTGTGTGCCAGAGGCAGCGGTCAGCGCGGGGCAAGCGCTGTGCAGCCAGCTCCTCCTGGATTTCTAACACACGGCATTGAAATGGCATGTGGAGAAGATTCCTGGTTGACGGAGGCGGAGGCACCAGAGCTGAGCGGGTGTCTAGCCAGTGACGATGCCGTGTCCTGCCTGTTACGGACTGTATTGGATTGGTGTGAGGCCTGCTGGACCGCAGTGTAGGCCGGAGGCAGCGGTCAGCAAGGGCCCACAGACCCGTGTGGTCGGAATGCTATGCACAGAGTTGGTGGCACCACCGCAAAGGGAGTATACTGATTTAGACTCTTCATTAACATGTGTACTCTGCCATAGTGTAATCAAGACACAGTTCCAAATGTGTGGCCTACTTGTCCGCTGTGTAGGCCGGTGGAGTACGTCAACGACAGAGGAGTACTGCGAGCCTTGCCCGCGGAGGCTGTGGTGGTCTGAGGAGGCTGCCAAGCTCGAGGGCCTCTGGCTTGGTGGAAGTGCAGGCACGTGGTGGGCCCTCTTGGGGACACGCCGGTGTCGGCAGGTGAGGCCTGGATGCGCACGGCCGGGCGGGACTGGTTCGGGGTCCAGCGGCCTGGGCTGCGGCGGACGCACAAGATCGCGGCGACACCGCTCTCGGCGACGGCCTTAGCCTCGTGGCGGGGTGGGAGGCGCCTCCCTGGCAGACACGTTGGGCATTCTGGAAGAGAACCACGCCCAGAGCTACGTGCTTTTTATTCACACCCCTACGCTGGCCTGGCGTACGCCGGGCCAGCCCACTCCGCACATGCTTGCAGGGGGGGACGTCACAGGCTACATTTCCGAGACCTTCCCCACTGGCTGGGGTGACATGGTTGCGTCCACTGTCCACAACACTACCACCACCAGCAATATATGTTGACATGGATATGTCTGTGGTCTGCATACTGCAGTCTGTCCAGCACTTCCACGCCACACTTGGCATTGTGTGCATTCTCATTCATGGGTCACTTGCCTCCTTCGCACATGCCTGCTTCCCACCTCTCCCCGCATACTGCTGTTGTGTGGCTGAGGTGCCATGCCAGTGATGGCTCATGTACATGGCTAGCCCAGGTTTCCGCAGTACATTGTGCAGTCGTGTCTGGTGGGTGGGCATGTTGTATGTGTGTTTGTAACGTGTGCATTCCCAGGGTTGTGAGTTGCATGATTGTGGATTTGAGGTGTGTGGTGTGTTCATTTGGTACTTACCAACGAGCACTGCATTTCCGTAGGTGCCATCCTGGAAGCGCCGGTTGATGATGGACTGTCGGAAGATGTATGAATCATGCACACTGCCTGGGTAGTTTGCGACGACATTGGTGAAGAGTCCCCGGTGGTCGACTATTGCCTGCACATTGATGGAATGCGTGTGCTTTCTGTTGCGGTAATTGTGTGCAGTGTCGGCAGGGGGCACAAGTAGGACATGTGTGCAGTCAATTGCCCCCAACACGTGCAGGAAGCCTGCTATGGGGTAGAAGCCTTGCTTGGTCTCCAGTTGTTCCTGCGCAGTATGGGGGAAGTATAGGTACTGGGGTACCAAGCTGGTGATGGCATCCAGGACAGGTGTGAGTAACTTGGATAGGGCTGGTTGTGAGACTCCTCTGACTCTGGCAGTTGTTGGTTGGAATGTCCCAGAGGCCAACAGGTGCAGCACGGCCAGCAGCTTTGTCTGAGGTGAGATGTTGGTTGTCCGCTGTGTTGGTACCGTCAGCCTGTGGGCAATGATGGTCAGGAGGCGGAGGATGGTTGACCTTTTGAGTCTGTAGTGGGCAATGCCATTCCCTGGTGTCAAGTCTGTGAGGCTGGTGCGTTTCCTGAAGGTCCGCTGTCTTTGTCTGCGCTGCCTCCGTGGTGGTCCGGGGGAGGGGGCGGGGGGGGTGGCGGACCTAGGTGTGGTGGCGGTGGGTGTTGTGGCCCTGTTGGGGCTCCGAGCTTCATGATGAGTAGCTCCATGTCATCTGTTGTTCTTCGGGTGTGGCTGTGGGCTGGGCTCCCTTTTCTGGTGCAGGTTGTCGTCCGACTTTGCACCAGGTCAGAGCAGGTGTTAATTTCCTGCTGCTAACGCGCCTTATCACATGTTTTGTGATCTTATCGCGGATCTGGATGGTCGTTGAGAATGTTGCGTTGTGGTGTTGTCGCGGATTTTTGCACGGGAATGCCTACTCTGCATATCATTAGCGTTAGTTGCCGGGGTCATCTGTGGCGATGTTTTTTGCGGCTGCTATCGCAGGTAAACTGGTGATATCGGCTCTTTGCACCAGCTTGTGAATGGGGCGATGAATTTATCACGACTTTGGCTGAGATAAAGTGCCGTTAACTCGCCGATAGTTCCTTGAGAATATGCCCCCTAGCCTATAAGTGTCCTAGACTATTTGGTGCTATTTATTGTGCCTGATGAAATCCGATACCCTGTGGTTTGGAATTCACCAGGTTCCATCTGTTGCGCCAATTACACGTTTTCCCTAAGGAAGAGACATACATTGTGGATTTAGGTACTTTTAGGTACTTTCCACAACAAAATCATTGTGCCCTAATATTTACTGGGTCTTTTTCCTATATTACATTTCAGCAGGTTTAAATAGTTAGTAGTATAAATGTCAAACACAAGGATGCATATGTGCAAATGGAGGTGTGCAAACAAATAATTACACAGGCACACACTTTTTATGATGTGGCCCATGGGTTTGTGATCTCATTGTTGCAAACATATACCAAATGTAGCTTTTTAGGACCACATAGATTCAATCTAAATGTATTTCAATTCTCTTTACCATTAAAGACATGACCCCAATGTCCCAAACAATGGAAATCATCAATATTTGCCTCTTCCCTCCAGCTTCTTCCTGTGTTTATTGTTGTTACAATGAATGTGCATCATACACTACTGATTATATTTCTTTTTAAAGACTTGGGTTAAATATGCATTTAGCTGTATGAGGAGTGTAACATAGGTCTACTGTTAGATGGCATTTATAATCTCTGTATTAGGGAGGTTGGCAGATACTTATTAAAATGCTTCAAACTATAAAAGCTGTTTGCATGAATCCTCATAGGCTTTTAGTGCACTTACATTCACTATGCTTGATTATTTCTTTACTAGCTATGTATTGAATTTATTACAAAAAGGTTATTGATTTGCACTAGACCAGGCCCTTAAAACTTAATTGCACCTCAGTGTCTAATAGTGATTCACTTATACATTTTACCATAAATATGCAATTTACCCTAAGTAGCTGAAGCCCAGTCTATCTAGGTACAGAAAATGTATTAATTTTAACTACAACAATATTGTAAAAATATATTTACAAAATGATTTCTCTTTTATAGATCTTATTCGTGCAGGTAATTTACTGTTTCTCAAGAAAAATAAACTGTATTAGTCCTTGGGAGAGGAGGACGGCCAACTAGGAGAGAGGTCACAAATGCTTCCTAATGAGGCTCGATGCCTACTTTTTATTTGTTTCTGTGATATTTTGTATTTTTTTATCATGCCTCACTTATTGTAGTGTTTTACTACCACAAATTATTGTGTGTTTTATTACGTATTTCCTGTTATTTCGTTAGGAGCAAAGGGCTTATTTACAAGGAGCTATCCCCGACATAGCGTCATTTTTTTGATTCTGCAGTGGCTTTTTTTTTGGTGCCATACATACAAAGTGACGCTAGAGGGGTTTAGTGTCACTTTTTCACCTCTAGCGCCTGTTTGTTTTTTAGCGCCAGATCCTGTTGCAGCAATTATCGCTAATGATTTGAAAGGTGGGTGCTCCCCCTGAAAAAGCCTCACAAAACTGATGCAGCCGTATTTACAACAATTTTGGGAAATGGAGCTACTTTGGAAAAACAGGTGCAGAGTTCCAATAAAGGCACATTTTTACTGCTACGGAAAAGCAGGTGTAAAAAGGATGCATGGCCACTGGTATAGCTGAACATACCCAAATCACTTGGGCAAGCTCTATGGCATCATGACCACCACCACCATCACTAGCACCACCTCCCGATCACCACTACCATCAACAAGGAGGCAGATCAGAAGAAGGGAGCGGACAGACCACCAGAGGATCACCCTCATTGGCCTCTGGGAGGAGGAGGTCATTGCCCATTTCAGGCTCAGAGACGAGTCCATTGTCTGCCTCCTGCACCAGATTGCACCAAGGCTGCAGCCAACATTGCAGCACTGCACCAACATCCCTCCGCAGGCCAAGCTACTGGCTGGCTTGCGTCTGGAACTTTCCAACCCACCACATCCAGAGTGGAAGGAGTATCCCAGGCATCCTTCTCTAAATTCCTCCCCTCGGTACTCGATGCCAGCATAAGCCTCACACCCCAGTACCTCTTCCTCCCCAATGCAATGCAGCAACAGCAGGGAAAGAAGCAAGGCTTTTATGCCATTGAAGGATTTCCACATGTGTTGGGGGCAATGTACTGCACACATGTTCAAATTGTGCCTCTAGCAGCTACATCACACCTGTACCGCAATAGGAAGCACACCTATTCAATGAACGTGCAGGCAATCATCGGCCATCTGGGCCTCTTCATCAGTGTCCTTGCAAAGAACCCGGGTAGTGCTCATGATTCCTTCATCTTGCGGCATTCCACCATCAAAGAGCGCTTGCAGAATGGGACTTATGGGATGGCCTACTGGTTGATAAGTACTTTTCAAGCACATGACAGACCACATGACAGTCAATGATGTTGGAATACGTTGACATATTACTCTTGGGCTGAATGAGACAGTGCATACGTAGTTGGTGTGGGCCTACATACTTGCACCATCCTACATGGCATTTGCGCAACACAATCCTACAAGTCACACATGTCCAGACCGCCTACGCTACTGTGGGCCACATGTACCAGTCAACTGCGCTGATGGAGCATCACTGGTCATGATGCTCTGGTGGAACAGCTCTACAACTCATATCAATAAGCAATGCAAACTCTGTCTGCGGGCCATTGCATGGCCTCATATATATGCAAAAAGGGAAGCCACAGCAAAGTGCAGCATTCATTCACCATATGTTAAGGATGTGTACCATGGGCCTTGCAGTGGCCTTTCCCATGCAACAACAATTATTATCTCACACATTTCCACACTTTCAATGCTCAGGGATGCTGGGACTGTGTGCAAATAGTGTGCCTCCCAAGGGGAGGTGAAATGAGGATACATATTCCCATGTCTCTTTCTTATGTCCAATCACTATGTGTCCTGCATCCCACAGGACACATAGAAGGAGGAAATTGCATAGATTGTTTGCTTTTGGTGCAGGAAAGTGTCCCTTAAAGCATTACATTATTTGAGGACACAATGCTGACACAGGTGCACCATGGTGCAAGAGGGGGTGTTGGCACTAGTCACTACCATGTGATGGTGCGAATGCAGGCAAACCATTGATGTATTGCATGTTAGGAATATGACACATTCCATCACTTCACTTTCAATGCTGGTCAGCGCCGCCTGGTGACATCCAGTGCTGTCCAGTGGCAACAACTGCTAGATGAGGCCCTGTGTGTGCTTTCAATAGTGTCAAAGAGCCTTACTAATGAAATACCATGTGAAATGCTGCGTCAAAACACCCTGTTGAAGGAAGGGATTTCCTGTCTCTAGTCAGTGTTTATACATGTAAATCCCATGGTCATGAGGCATGTGATGTATCCCAGATCTGTGAAACTGAGAAGTCATTTATTAACCTTGCAAGATCATATCTACCATGTTACATTACATCACTCATCATATAAATACATCACATCCTATGTGCATATGGTTTTGTCACACACAAACCACTCTATCAGTCCTCCAAGGCTCCAGAATCTGCAGCAAGGTACAGCCTCAAGCACAAAGTATATCTTCCATGATAGCACACACCACAATCTTTTTGGCAATAACGTGCCTGTCTTGGAACAATGCTGCACAGCTTCTGCAAGTGCAGGCACAAAACCCTAGATACAGAAACATGTGGAAAAAATAGCCTACACTGTCCACAAGCAGTGTGGTACTGTGGCGTAGTTAGTCTACCAGTTGCACTGTACAGCGCATGTTTAACACATATCTGAAATCCCTTGGTTACTGTCAACAAAGTGGACACTGTGCACTACCTGTGTACACTATCATGTCCCATGTTGATATCCACTCATTATCCTTCTCATGGCAGTACACAATGAATAACAATAACTCCAGCTCTCAATGCCAAATACATGTGACTGAAGTGCACCACATCACCTGCTCCAGCTACTGGTTGTAAAATCAGACATGTATCAGTTCAGGAATGGCAATAGTGGCCATTAACAGACACAATAGAGGAATGTGAGAAATGTGTCTACTCAATGGCTATTTGACTCTCCTTACTGGTGACAAATCATCACCTGCATGGCCTTGGCACTCTCAAGTATGACAAATAGTAAGTAAATCACAGAGGTCAGCAAACCTGTATGTGTAGCACAGGGTCAGTCATTTCCAATTCCTACTTGTGTGTATGCCAAACAATGTCTTAGCACGTCTCTTACAGTAGGCAAGGTGTATGAGTCATTCAGGACACATAACACAATGTACATGAATGTGGGACCATTCCTTGTCATGACCCTTAGCTAATTGTACCCCTCCTGTCTTTGCAGCTGACCAAGGATATGCCCTGCAGGAGTGGGTGAGGACTCCTCTTAAAAGCCCTCAAACCGAACCACAATGGAGGTACAATCATGCCCTAAGCAGGACCCGGTCCATAGTGGAGAGGGCATTCGGCATACTGAAATCCCGCTTCAACAGTCTGAATATGTCTGTGGTGCCGATTGCTCTACTCACCACCAATGGTATTCAAGATAATACTCATTTGCTGCATGTTGCACAATATTTATGTGCGGACAAATGTACCAGGGGCTGATGCCAGTGAGGAGCAGGAACTGCCGGACGATGAGGAATATGAGGAGCCACATTAAACTGTTCCATCAGTAGCAGCAACACAGCGGAGAGACCATATATTATTCAAAATCTTTTTCACTGATGCATGAGTGACTTACATGATGTCACAAAATGATGACTACATGAAACTGTGTACATATATATGTAAATAGACATATGAGACCTACCAATGCTTATGCAGTTTGATTTCATAGTCACAGTACACATCAAAACATTCACATCACACCTGCTACTAATTGCCACACAGAAAATGTATGTAGCTATTTGTAAAAATTGCACTGAAAACCAATGGTACGAACAAAATAGTGTGCATGCCAACTACCTGTAGCAAATAGTCCTCCATTGCCAACCACAAGTCCACTTATAGTATGATGACTGTGAAGTGTTCCACATAGTATGTGCAGGTGAACACAGTCCCAAACCTACTGTCTACATATTCTACATCAATAAATGTATCCACATATTAAATCCATTAGGTGACCTCATATCACACATACAAATGCTACATACTCTACTTTGCCAGTGCAACAGTGTTGCATGTGAACACCCACTGCTATGCACAAGAAAGAGTGCCTTGATGCAGAGTGTAGTTATGGTGTGATTTGCACAGCCTTGCTGTCAGCAATATGTAGGAGGTCACGCCAAGGTATGCATGGTGAGCTAGGATAGCACCATCAGCATGAGCGAGAATCATGTTGACCACCAATGATGACACTGTATGACCCTGGAATATGAAGGGCCTATACTCAATCAAATGGCGCCATCCATACATCCCCTACTAGGTGGGTGCAGCCATTCACTGCACTTGCCTGCAAGGGAAAATGTAAACCTTACAATCTTCCCCACAGCCTGATGCCTCCACTGTGGGACACATATTCCACAAAATGGGGTTTGCCCTGATAATCCTACTGCATCCGGGCAAGAAATACACTCTGGGAATGAACAGCGATGCAGAGGAACAGATACACCAATAGTTATATATAAGGGAAAAATTATATTAGTCCCTATCTATGAGTCCTAAATCTCTACAATTTTTATTTCTTTTACTGTCAAACCAATACCGACTCCAAAAATGGTTGTAAAAAAACGTATATTTTATCTAATTTTTACCACAAAACACATAAAAACAAATATACAAAAATACATACATATATATATCCATAACCAATCTTTCCTGTCCGTTATATTTACATACGGATGCAACAGAAACGTGATTCAAAAAAGACAATCCGTACCAGAAAGAGGTAGTCACATACACATTCGAGGGATACATCAACCCTCCACTTGCTTTAAGGAACGTGTACACAATAATCTTTTAAACATTAATCAAAATCTGACAGACTCCTCCGTGTTGTAGGGTCGACGCGTTTCAGCCCATTCGTTCGGGCCTCATCAGGACGGGGGAGGCAAGAAATGGTGATGCCCAGGCAAATGTATAACGAATTATCACTGGAATCCCGAGAAAACTTCCAAAGTACCAAAAAGGGGGGAGTGGCTCCTCCTAAAGTCCTCTTTAAGGTCACTGTTACTTTGCCCACAACCTTAATGCAGCCTGCAAACTTAGTGGAAATAGTCTGCTGCTACTGGTCAAAAGTCCCGTATGTAGAGGTTGTGCGCTCAAAGGGGTATCAAAACGTCGCTCATGCTAGTACGGGAAATCATTTAATTCTTCCCGCGGTGTCAGAGCTACTTGCAAAGGGTTTCCACGGCGTCCTCCGTGTTGGAGATCCGATCACGTGTGGGACACAGCACTGTTTGGCAGTAGGCTGCACTGTCGTAGAAGTGGGTGTGCTGACCCCATGGCAGTGCTAGTTTGTCGCAACCCTAGGGAAAGCTAATGCAATGGAAATGGGTGCTAAGACTAACTGAGCATACAGGACACCTCTTGTAATGTACGCTGTTGTGATACCAGTGTTTGGACACTATGCATAGTGTGATCCCTGAACAGCATTAACTCACACATATGTACACTGTCAACATACATAGTAAACACATGGAAAGACAGTAAACAGGTCAACTCCAATATTCATACCCAACACTGCAATCCCGGTACATTATTACATGCGGTGCACATCCCAATTCCCCCAAATACACACATTAACTCTATTGCGTAAAAAAAAACAGACGCATGAGTCTAAAGCGCAATTTTTGCCGCCACCGCGTTAGCAGAAAATGACACTTCCCAGCCGACGCGTCAAAATAACCACATGGAGCCTTGTCACCCCTTGTGTGAATTTGACGCATTGACTGATAGTGTGAAAAAAACATTATGCATCAACTGAAAACCTGACGCATCCGCCCAGGAAGGGATGTTATGGATAAAGAGAAGTGTTGTAATAGATCCTGAATGCTGCAAGCCAGGAACTGTCAAGTTACTTTCATTTTAACTTTTAGTCACAGTTTCACTGTCTGACCTTGGGTGTGGTTGTGATTTGGCTGTGCTGGAGGGTGTTGTGGTGTGTTTGGAGCTGGTTTGTCGCGTCTGCTGTTCCTGTCGTATCCCTCAAGTCTTTTTTGTGCTTTATGTTATATATTAATGTGTATTGTCCTGTGTGCTGTTGAGTGTTTGTCTTTTGGGGTATATTTGTCATAGGGGTAGTAGTGGTTTTTCAGGAGGGGTTCAGCTGTGTTTGGGTGTTATTATATGGGTAGGATCATGCCTGAAAAGAGTCGGGCTCGCCCAGTGAGTGCATGAGTGACCAGGAGTTTGGTCACACATTACCTGCCTGCCATGGTTAGCTAGTGGGGGACGTTTCATCCAGGGCTACCCATTAAAGGTCCACAAACAACGGTAGGAGAGTGAATGCCTCCAGATGCTGAGGCTGTTTGGAGTGGAGTGCAACGTCCATCAGCTGAAACATCGCTGGGCCCAAGTGGTTGGCAGGGAGTCTGACCTACTCAACTATGTTGCCATTGACCTTGGTGGAGTTATTGGTAATTACACATGATTTTTGTGCTTTCCTATGTGTGTCATGTACTTATTGATGATATGTGGTGACATTTAGTATGGCTCACAGGACTTTTGGCTAAAAATAGCCATGCCCCCATGCAAAAGAGGGAAATGCTGCAGCAATACCGCTGGCACAATCTGTGCACCAGTGCTATCTGTGACACTGACCTGGACACACAAGTGTTAGTGTCTCTATAGGTGATACAAATGAGTCCCAGGGAAGCATTTAGCTGATGCACATGCTCATAGCCCATACAGACAACTCATAAGATGACAGACTAGGCAGTGCAGATCAGCTCAGAGGTGCTGATTTCACAACATGCATTTGTCAGGTACAGTTGTGATGGGCCATTGCAGAAAATATGTTACACATAAAGTGGCTTATTTACAATCCCCTTGCACTGCTGGGATGTCACTTCTTACATTATCAAAAGCGATGCACTGATTGCACAAAGGCCTTGTAAATAAGCCCCATAGTGATGTGCAGATGATCCTCCTTGGCATATCTCCACTGGGTAGTCGCGCATTAATGAGGCCTGCCATGGTACTGCTTAGCTAACCTGTGAATGTGGCAAAACACATATCACTAGTCTTGAACAGCATTTCCTATGTAAAAGGTATGGCTCCTTGATGTCCACTATAGCTACTCATTGCTTTGCACTGACTTGCCTGACTCCATTCCTCTGACTGCATAGTAACTTTCAGGCACAACATCAAGACCTGGAAAAGGTATATTGATGATGTGCTGGTCATCTGGGAAGGAGACATTCCATCGACCAAGGCGTTCATGGGATGGCTCAACCAGCAAAACACTTTTCTGAAATTCACCAGTACCACGTCACGTGAAAGTCTAGTATTTCTAGATCTAAACATATACCCGGATGGGGGCACATTGAAAACCACCAAACACTTTAAACCAACTGCTAAGAACTGTCTGTTATTATACAACAGTTTTCACTCGCGTCACCTACGCGATAACCTCCCCTACGGGCAGTTTCTCCGTCTCCGAAGAAATTGTACCAACCTAACTGACTACAAAGTACAAGCCTCCGATTTGAAGACTAAGCTCTCCCACCGGAACTATCCCGTCTGAATCATCGACAGAGCAATGAAGAGGGCCCGTAATAATAACAGGGAGGCCCTATTGGAGGATAAGGTGGATAAGGAACAAGAGGCCAGACCTATTTGTGTGACAACCTACAACACTCATTCCAACAAAATATCAAAAATTGTTAACAAACATTGGAGAATCCTAAACTGCGGCAAACTGAATCTTGAAAAACCACTGTTCGCACACAAAAGAGGCAGAAACCTGAAGGACATGCTCGTTCATACACAACCACGCTCAGGCACGGTCACAACCAGTGACAACCCTACTCTTCAACCGATTCAAGGCCACCACCCGTGTGGCAACTGCAGCACTTGCCATCTCACGAAGAAGAGCAGACGGATTAACCCGTTGACCGCGGCGCGAATTCCGCCGCGGTGCGGGTTAAATAATGAGTGGGCGTGTCTGGGACGGCCCCCGGCCGTCCTCCGCACACGCCCACCGTGACGTCGTACGGCCGGGGGCCGTCCGACGCATCGAACGGGTTAAGTTTAGGAATGGCAGTGAATGGGAGCAAAGGAAATTTACTAACTGTAATAGCCGGAACGTCATTTACATGATCACATGCCCCTGCGGTTTAGAGTATGTTGGAATGACGTCACGACCAGCCAAAATCCGCATCGGGAAACATAAGAGTAATGTCCGATGTAAGAAAAGCACAACAAAAATGGCGACGCACTATCTGCCTGAAACACATACAGTGAATGACCTACGATGGACAATCATAGAACAAATACAATCTGAAAGTGGTTTGCCGGAAAAAGAACAACGTTGGGTGTTCCGTCTGGGCACCCACATAACGGGCCTTAATGATAATATACCGTGGAGTCATTTCTCCTGAATGGGTACCAGATGTAACCATGGACACTTATCAACCTAGTGTCTGTAAGCCAACCTAGTATTTTCTTAAATATCCGTTTTTTCAGACCAATAACTATGAAATACGAACCTCTACCCTTAGTACAGGAGCCAGTTTGGTTAATAAACACCTAGTACCATTTCCCCTGTTTTAGAATGAATTAGGCTCTTTTTGTCCTTTTTGAAAACATGGTTGTAGCAATTACGAACAATAGCCTCTTTTTATACCCTTGATATTTTAACACTACCTGCCACCGTCACATAGGCCCCTCTTAGTAGGCGTTACCCCCTACTATTGATATAACAGGGTGACGATTGTACTTTATTATCACATCTTTCTCTGGCATTATTATCTCAGCACCATTGTCCCGCTTATAGTCGAGGCACGTTCAATACGAGCGCCCCAAATCAGAGCAGTGCGTCTTCAATGCAGTCAGATGCGAGCGCTATTATATTCTTAGCACCTCTGTCCCACTATGAATTTAGGCAACCCCACACGAGCGCCTCTGATTGACCCAATCAGAGCAATGCCGGTTTCCGTGTAGGAAGGTGTGAGCGTTCTAGTTGAAATGCTTCACTTCCCTCCACTTCCGGGTCAAGCCGACCCAGAACCACTTCCGGGGCATCTTTGTCTCCGTAACGGGAACCGCAGATCTGTGGATGGAAGCGCTCCCATGGCGCACGTTTACACCACTGGAGGTGGGAAAACCGAGGCAATTAGGCACAGTACAAATAGGAACTCCTCGAGGCTTGACATTATCCACGGAGCCGCGAGGGGGATGATTATGCGAGGTAGTATCCTGGTATATGTAAGTACGGCATAGCCGCATCGGAGAAGCCACTCCTGCTCTCATCAAGTAGGACCTCTGACACCTACCTAATGCAGCAATTTTTATCTACAGAGTGCAATTAGCACGGGGTCCCTATCGTTTTAAAGGCTCATGACGCCACTGGCTTCAGCACTGCAAGTATGCAACCAGTTTCCTTCTTAGGCATTTCTTCCTATTTTCATTAACTCCTCAGTCACAACTAAGACTGCCTTGGGACTTAATCCATGTAGAGTGTGTATTTTCTGTTTTTAGTTATATGTTTGTGCGTCTTGTATCTGTTCCCCTTTTTTACAGGCCACTGCACCGGCACAAATAATTCATATGTTACTTTATTAATAGGCACTGTATATATTACTTTTGCAGGTCACGAATGCCATATCTGGAGTATGTGTGTGATAAAAATGTATTTGTTGATTAATTAAAATCATTACAATCGATAAGATCCACGTACAGAATAAATGAATAAAATAACAATATAGCAACCAAAAGAAAAAGATTTTTTTTAAAACAATTTTTTTTTTAAATACATAGGGGCCGATTCCGATCTCGGCCGGTAGGGCTCCGAATCGGATTTGGCTTTACCGGATCCGATTCGGAGCCCTATTTCCCAACCGAATCGTACGTGCGTCCGGGCGAGCGAGTATGATGCGTGCGCTCGCGAAATCTCCGACCGACTCGTACGCAGGACCCGACCGCTCCGACCGACTCGCACGGGGATGACTCGCACCGCGCTATGGAGACGTTCCCCGGCCGGGTAAGTACGATGCGCATCGCGACCGCTCCGACCGACTCGCGCAGTCCGGCTCCAAGGAGCTGTCGGAGCCGCACTTTGGGGGTCCGTGTCGGACCCCCCTGGAAGCGTAGCCGCGCGAGTCGCACACAGGGGGGACACATGGGTCCCCCCTACACGTGCATGTACGGCGCGACCCGCATCGACGCGCACACGCTGTAGGGGGCGCCCTTGTTCGCGTCGTGCCCATTGAGTCAATGGGAGCCCGTGTACGCGTCGTACGACTGGCTCCCATTGACTTCAATGGAAGTCCGACCGAATCGAGTCCGATAGCATACGTGCGCATCGAACTCGTTCGGTCGGACTGCTAGAGTCCGATTCAGTCGGAAATCTCTCCGGGTCCGGCTCGGTCGGAGAGATTTCCGGCCCGAATCGGAATCGGCCCCATTATCTTTGATCTAAAATTTAACTGACCAGCCCTATGGCCAATTCATGTCTTTAGCGGCTACAGCATAAAATTATATAAAAACAAATTTTACGAAATCATTATATCCATAAAATATGTACACTGCAGTACACCAAAAAAAACTTAACACAATTGACTTAGCAGCAGTAGAGAGCAGTAGGAAATGAAGTGCGTTTGTGTTAACTATCCTTAGCAGCTATGGTGTAAAATATACCCTACATTACCCTAAAAAACTTTGGAACAATAAAATTAGCAGCAGAAGAAAGCAGCAAAAAATAAAGTGCATTTGTGCTAACATTCGAATTGTAATATCCCAGCTAACATTCGAACATTTATTCTCTAGGATTAATTCGATTGACTAATCCTGTATCAAGTTTTTAAAATGATATTTAAAAACAAATACTTAATTTTCATTTCATACGACCACCTCAAAAATGAGTGTTACTATATTATAAAACAGAATCATATTGAGATAATAATTTCTTTTCAGCTAAAAAAATGAACTTAACAAATCGAGAAATCAAACGTGGCGAGGCCCCAGTAAGGCATGTAATGATAGCATTTCTACAAGTCCTAACCCCCAATTCATTAAAAATAGATCTTAAAAAGAATTTCCGCTCTTCTAACAATTGGGGGCATAAGGTTACAATATGAACTAATGTTTCGTCATATAAGCCACACAACCTACAGAGTTTAGAAGGCCATTTTTTTTCCCATTTTGGAGTTCCGTCTTTAGTCAGGTATCTCCCAAACCGTAATAACATAAATTTATTCGTAAATAGCGGTTTTAAATGGGACAAAAAATAGGGTTGGGTTTCCAGTTTTCTAAAAGAATTAGCAACTGACCAGGAGTGATTTTGTTTCCTAAGCTCATCATTATCTATTATGGTTGATAATAGAATAGCTGATTGATTTATTGTTTTTTTAAAAACAGCTTTGCTCCTAGTTTCTTCTTCTAAATTTGGGCATTCAAAATTACGTAAACACTCACTTAAAAATGTTCTCCAACTACTCCATACTCACTCCTCATCATCTCATGCCAGCACTGATTTGCAAGAGAACCCTTATCTGAGCGAGATAATGATAATAATGTTTTTAAAAAAGCAGATTGTCGTACCAAAGTTTGTCTTTTCAGACCAAATTCTAATCTTACATTGGCACGACCAATGTATCTGGGAATCCTAAAAACTGATTTATAAATTTTTATTTGGATATCATCAAGGATTTTTGCATCTTTACCTCGGAAAATCGTCGAGCCGTAATCCAAAGATGGAATCAGCTTTGCTTTCATGACCTTCAACAGATGCTCATGGTTTGGGCATGATAACTTATCCCTCAACTTTCTAAAAGCAAATGATAAAGATGTTGCCTTTGCTTCGAGGTTACCGAGATGCTGCCTGAACAACATGTTATCATCAAATGTAATTCCTAAATATTTATACGATTTTACCGTTTCAATAAGTAATCCATTGATGTTCCATTCTTTCTTTCCTAATTTGGTTCTTCCTATAGTCATTATTTTTGTCTTTTTAGTATTTATTTTAAGTCCATTAAAAGTAATATAATGATTAAAAAGAGTCGACTAATCTTCTTAGACCTATAACAGAATGGCTCAATAAAATAGTATCGTCAGCATATTGTAAGTATTTGATCTCTTTACCTAGTAAAGTGGGAGAGTGAGCATTAATATCTTTAAAATGTGTGGGGAGATCAGACATAAAAAGATTAAAAAGACAAGGAGCCAAAACACAGCCTTGTTTCAGACCAGTATTAGTTTCAAGACGGCGAGTTGTGTGTCTACCATCACCGACTTTGATCTGGACCCATGTGTTAGTATATAACAATTTAATCATATCTAATAAATGATTTGGTATACCCCAATTCAAAAGCTAGGCCCATAATAGATTTTGTGGCACTGAATCAAAGGCAGCTTTAAGATCAATAAAGCAAATATACAACTTTTGTTTCCTATATTTGGCCCTGTCACCCAACAAAGTCAATAAAATCAAGTTCGTGCTAGTCGATTCACCTCTTCTAAAACCAGTTTGGAAAATTGGAATTAGTTCTTTCCTTAATGCCCATGCTTCCAGTTCTTCAAGAAGACAGCTCGCAAATATTTTTGCCTCTACATCCGTTAGGGCGATTAGTCGATAATTTGCGGGATTGTCATATCTGGAGTAACTTTACAAAACCTGATGTTTTTCCATATATTGTGTTTCTTTTTCAGATTGAAATTAAGGAATTACCTTTTCACTAATCAGATTGAGACCATTGTGTCGCATTTTGTAGCTTTTACCAACTGTCTACACATAATTTTTTGTTGACATTGTCACACTATTCATGTGAGTAGGGTAGGGATCTGTGTACCCGTCCTGAAGAAGAAGCAGCACGCTTCGAAACATGTTGACTCACACAGGAGGTCTTGTACATTAATACAACACACCTCAGCCTCACACCTTTTTAATAATATTACATTTTTCTACTCCACAGGTGCTAGGTATTTTTTAACATTCACTTATCATTCACTCTTGACCCTACCACTCACCCTCTCACACACTACACATAGTGACAACACCAGTGCTCCTGCGTATTCGCTGGTAGTAGCACGCCGCGTTCCGTAGAGGGACGCGAAGACTCCTATGATGAAGCATGACACCAAGGGCCCTTTTGGTGTGTGAGGGGTATTTAAGAAACACGATGTGCTTCCTACCAATGTAGGAAACACACCTGACCCATGATCAATCATCATCCATCGCATTCTCCCTTGGGTGGATCCTCTTGTTTATAAATAAATGCATAGTAACTGCTGCATGCTGCCTCTGCATGGCCTCATTGAGGTGTTTTTGAAACCAGAGCCACTGGAGCTGTTCTCATATATGAGACTCCCATTGTGCATGCCTCCTGTATGAGAGGCCAAATGTATTGGATTGGATAAAAACTCCTCAGCCTTGCTAGAAACCTTGAGCATGCTAAGATTCTTTCAGAAAATTCATGAACCCACCCATATTGCGGGACATACTTTAGGTGGTCTTTTTACTAACAGTGCCATTCTTACTATCAGGGAAGTCCTACCGTTAGTTTGGACTGACCACCACGCCATTATAATGCAACTTAATGTCACACAATCTCATCATCTAAACTCAGGAAACAATCCGCGAGAACGCACACGCGCATGGAAGGATATAGACAAGAACATACTTAGGCTGCACTTGTCGCAATCTCTACCCAATCTAACAGAAGACTCTGACCAGGCCTCCATTCTTTATAACAACTGGCTAAAGGATGCTGCAGATAAGCTAGCCCCTTACAAAATTGCTTCCAATACCAGGGATATTCCATTTGCACCATGGTTTTCTGAGGCACTCAGACTTGAAAAATAAAATTGCAGAAGACGTGAAAGGCGCTGGCGGGCACAGTACAATGAAAGAGAGCATCTGGTGTATAAGTCCTCACTATCAAAATGTAAAACTCTCATTAGTAAGGAAAAAAGTAAGTATTACACCCAGCAAATTGACGGAGCCAAAAACTCCACCAAAGTGCTCCTTCAAGTAATATCCAAGCTCTCCTCTTTGCCCACTAATATGGTGAGTAATCACTCTCAAACTTTCTGTGATACATTAACTTTACATTTTTTGGATAAGGTAGAACAAATCTATTCTAATTTTAATGACCCCACCCACAACGTTGCTCCTGCAGTCTACTCCCAAGCCAAGTCTTCCCTCTTTCTCTGAATTCGTACTGGTCACTATAGACCAGATTAACGCTATGATTCCGCTTACCAATTCTGGCTCCCCCAAGACCCATGTCCTCCGTCGGTTCTTAAAACTGGCACCTGAAATTATAAGTATCAGTCTTTCGTCTATCTTTAACGTTATGTTTAATACTGGGATCTTCCTGGTCATCTGGAAAATGGCTTCTGTCCTACCTCTCCTTAAGAAATCCAATCTTGATCCAATAAATCCAAATAGCTACCGGCCTATCTCCCGCCTCCCTTTTCCAGCTAAAATAATAGAGAAGATGATGAATACACAGCTAACACAGTATCTCCAGGACAATCACCTTCTCGATGAATCTCAATTCAGTTTCAGATCAGGACACAGCACAGAAACTGCTTTGATCAAAGCCACAGAGAAAATCAGAACATTCCTTGATAGCAGGGGGGCTGCGGCGCTTATCCTCCTTGATCTGTCTGCAGCATTAGACACCATCGACCACATAGTGCTGATTAGCCGCCTAAGCTCTACAGGTATTAAAGGGAAAGCCCTAACACTGATTACATCCTTCCTTTCTGGAAGACAACAATATGTGGCCTTGGGCCATTATGAATCCTCTTCCTACTCACTTCCTTGTGGTGCACCTCAGGACTCCTCTATCAGCACCACACTGTTTAAAATATATACGTTATGGAACTGGCTAATCTTATCAGATCTTTTGGTCTTTCTCTAATTTCTTACATGGACGATACTCAGATTGTTCTGTCAGCCTTTAGAAATGGCAATAATATGGCACCCTAACGCCATGATTGCCTGCTAGCCGTTACGTCATGGATAAGCTCACATTGTCTAAAATTGAACTCTGGTAAGGCAGAGGTAATCCTTTTCGGAAACATTTCTCCAAAATGGTCCCCAGTTTGGTGGGCAGTCAAAATGGGCCCTCTGCCCATGCCGGTGATCAAAGCAAAAAATCTTGGAGCAATCATTGATGAAAAACTTAACTTTGGGCCAGAGGTTAACGCCATCACTTCCTCCAGTTTCTATTTACTTAAATCTCTAAAGAAAATCTTGCCTTTCATCCCGGCCCAAACTAAAAAGACATCAATTACTACCTTAATCTTATCAAAGTTAGATTACTGTAATGGCCTCTACCTGAACATGCAGGAAAAAGATCTCAATAAACTTCAGACAGTGCAGAATGCGGCTGCCAGACTTATTCTAGGCATTCCCAAGTTCCACTCAGTGGCCAAGGATATTAAAAACCTTCATTGGCTTCATGTAAGAAGTTGGATTACATTTAAGGCCTTATGCATTACCTACAAGGCGCTTCACAATATAGGTCCTCAGTTCCTTAGTCAGTCGTTGAAATGGTACTCTCCTAACAGACTCCTTTGCTCGTCCAGGGCCAATCTTATGGTGCTTCCCAGAATCCCAAAGACTAACTGGGGGACAGAAGCTTCATTACTGGATCCATTAAACTATGGAACAGCTTACCAACTCATATTAGGGCTTTACCCACTCTAACCGTCTTCAGGAAAAATCTTAAAACTTGGTTATTTATTAACTAGGGCTGGATCTTTTGCTCAGGATAGCTAGTGCCAAGACACCTTTCAGTATTCATGCGCTTAATAAATTGCTATAACATAACGTACGTTAGAGGGGAGCCCACTCACATGGTACTGTATCCAAGGGTATGCCAGCCTGAATATAACACATCTCAACATATCCCAAACATGTTATTGTTCAATTTTGCTATTAAAAACTTATGGATGCATGCAACATGTCAGAACAATATCTGATACTCTGCAGAACTGACAGGTACAGCACTCACCTAACTTAAGTATGCATGATGTGTGATGTACATAGCATACTCATTTCCTGGTGTCCAAATTTAAGATGGCCTTGGTATTGCAATGGCTTGCTGAGTATGGTATGTGAGTTTTGTAGGAGCAGAGAAACATCAAAGTCAGCTACCGTAGCAAAATATTGTAGTGATGAGGTTCATTAACTGGTTCCGTAAATTGGCCAACAGGTTCATGGTATGGCACATCGTATGTATATACATTACAGCCTGCCTTACCGATGTGTATCATCCAAACATGTCATCTGTGTCATTTGATTAATTACAACCTGAAGGGTTACATAGCAAATAGTCATGCATATGTACTGTGCTTCTGTTGCATATCAAATATGTGTTCTAAGTTTACTGATGTGTTTTAGTTTTGTCTTGTAGCTGGACTCCCAACATACACACGTGGTGAGGTAAATAACTTCAAGGACCCTAACTTCACCAGTGAGTGCCTTCATCAATGATAAGTGTGTGGGGAAAGTATTGAGTGTCAATGTGCATCCCTATCACAGATAAACTTTTGAATGAGGATTAATAGGTCAGGAAAAGTGGATGTTAAGTGCTTCATGTGTATCAGTCTCTGACTACTGTCAAGGAGAATTTATTGCCAATCTGGGATGGACCACATGATAGAGACTTGACAGGGGAGCCATGATCACAGTGGCAGACTATGTGAAAAAATGTGGTAATGGATACACATCTGAACATGGCTGTGGTTGTGAAGAATTTGGAATGCATCTCAGTTGCACATGCTATGATATTGAGAGCATGTAATGAGTGGTGGCATGGTCCACCATGGACATACAGCTGTTTAGATAGTAGAGGTTTCATATGGCTTTGCTTATCCAGCGTCCTTTGTTACATGTTATACCTGTCAAGTGTTCAGTATAGTTAGCAATGTGTCCTGATATGGGTCCTTGCCATATTAGTTACACTACGTTGTGAAACAATACATGTACTTTGCAGACATTGTACATCATAATGGGCAAATGCCTTTGGCATAAAAGCCATTGCAGGATGCAAAAGGCACACTAATGTTAAGTAAAGATAACGTGTCCCATTCCATGGGTACCAAACAGCATTGTTCCCAAGCATACTAAGTACTGACATAGTCATACCTAGATGTGCCATGGTGTTGCAATTGCATTGTGCAACAATTGTCCTGCCTTCGTAATTTGGCCTTAGTAAATCTGATATGATAGGTAATAGGCATGTGTATGCTCACTCCAAGCTGCAAGATGATTTTAGGCTGTAGGGGCTGCTACCTTAGATGTTGTGAAATTAATATTTTTTCATTATCTTTTTACCTGTTCCTAGTCACCCTTTGACTGACAGTTATCCTTATTGCTTAAACAGACAACATGATGCCAGAGCAGCTGAGAAAGCATAACCTAAGAAAGGAGTGCTACTTCCACCTCAGAAGAGTCACTACGGCACACAGGGCCATGGGGAAGCGTTATGAGGAAGAGAAGACTCTGGGCAAGTGGACAAGTTTTCCGCTAGGACCACCAACACTTGACAAGAGGAGCGGTGGCAGAAATTGGCATTTCAGCCAAGGCACCGGTACCCAGCATCTCCACCAGCAGACCATCTCAACTACCTTGCCCCACACCTCAGGCCACAGGAGGCCCTAACCCTTTTGAACTGGTCATAAAGAAGGTCCTTTCCGATTTAAAGTTGCTAGTGGCTGTTTTAGAAAATAAAATGAACCTGGCTTTGACACTTCTCCATGAACTGAAGCAGGCAGTGGGAAGACCAAAGTGACAATAGCCACAGGAAGCCTTTCTACCCTTCCCCCTGTAAATAGTTTTAATGTTGTACACAATGTTTTTGTAGCTTAGTTTAGGTTTGTTAGTGTAGTGATAGTGGTTTTAGGGGTTTTGTAGGGGTGGGCTACGATTTTAGTGGGTAGGGGTACTTTGTGTATTTTTTGGGGTGAGGGTTGATGTGTTTTTTATATGTGTATTAAAAAAATACTCAAAAAAATACATTTTTAAAAAATACACTAAAATATATGATTGTTTAGGATTATATGTGTAGTTAGTTGATATTTAGGTGTACACAGAGGTGGCACTGATTCCTGTCAATACAGCCCATCCCTGCTTTTTTAAAATGACGCAACCTGGTGCAGCAGATTTGGTTGCATCGACGTGCTGCACCATTTCACTGTAAATATGACCCAATGGTCCTCTGGTGTACAACACTTGCATTCACCCCCACACCCAGTCATATTTAGTAGATGAGAGGAGTTCATGTGGTCCTTACCATGTCAACTGACACCTGTGTGCTCTGACCCTGCATGCTAGGACAGCTGCCTACAATGTAGTTTAATGTAGCCTACTATGGATGTGGCACTTTAAGTGTCCCTATGTGTAGGTACTACCCGTGGCCCACCTATCCCCCAACCCTTAGGTGTGTTGTTTCTCCCCTAAGAAACCGATTCCATACTATGGATTTGCAGGCTAGTTTAATGAGCATGGGCCCAGGTGAGACAGAGGGACATATTTCATGGACATGTGGTGCAGCACAGTGCCACGAACCATCTTGCTGCTCCAAGCTGTGTAATTAGGAAAGCTCAGGGTTGCACTGTGGTTAGAACAATACAATACATCCATGTGCTTTCCTCTATGCTGGTGCACAATCGGCTAGCTGATACCAACGCAGGTACCCTTGCACCATGGTGCAAGGGTGCCTGCTTTGGTGGACGTCTGCTGTTTGTGCGGAAGTGCTGGCAGAAAGGACAGGAATGTGGAGTACCTTGTAGATACGGCGCATTCCTGCCCTTTTCTTTTGACGTAGGGTACCACAGCTAGAAGACTTGCAGCGCTGACCTAAGCCAACATATTATCAAAATGCCCCTGAGCCCTCCATTGATGTTATGTTTCACAATAGATGAGCCAGTATCCTACCCTTTGTCCTGCAGACAGTGCCGCAGAGTGCTTGGACATAGCTGTCTGCACTGCAGGACATGACGTAGTTACCCACATTACCCCTTGTTGCAACTTACCCGGTTGCTGTTGCTTTTGGTCATAGCCAGCACTGTCCTGTCCCGCAACTCCAAACACCAACTCCTCGTAGATGACAGCGGACACCTGCTCCTCCAAGGGATCTAACTCTTCCTGGGACGCTGGACTACCACCTCCGGTCTGCAATGCTGCCTCGAAATAGTTTGCCAGTTTCTCCTTCGTCCTGCACTTGCAATCACCCCCCCCTTATCACTACTCTACAAACGTGCCTCCTGGCACACTCTTGTTTGGGAGATGAAGTCCCCTTTGCTGGTGAGGCTCCTTAGGGGCCAACTTGCCCACCTCTTGCTGAGAGGTGTTTGGAGGCCACGCCACTTTTTCCACCGCTCTACAAACGCGCCTCTCGGCGCACTGCTGGTGGGGTGATGAGTTCCCCTTGCCTCCTGAAGGCCTCAGGACTAAAGAGAACTTCATCCCCCAAGCAGCAGTGCGCCAGGAGGCGCGTTTGTAGAGTGCTGGAGAAAGGGGGTGTGGCCTGCTTTCAGAACTCACCAATCCTGCTGTATGGGACTTACTGGAGGTAACTGGTGGGCTAGTTGGCCTCTAAGGACCCTCAGCACGAAGGGGACTTCATCGCCCAACCAAGAGCGTACCAGGAGGCGCTTTTGCAGAGTGGTGGAGAAAGGGGGCGTGGCCTGCTTTCAGAACTCAGCAATCCTGCTGTATGGGACTTACTGGAGGTAATAGGAGGGGTAGTTGGGGGCCAACTACCCCTCCTGTTACCTCCAGTGAGTCCCACACAGCAAGATTGCTGAGAAGTTGTCAGAGGTCACGCCCCCTTTTTCCACCACTCTGCAAATGTGCCTCCTGGTGCACTACTAGTTGGGGGATAAAGTCCCCTTGGCTCCAGAGGGACTTTGGGGACCAAGAAGCCCTCCTGGTACCTCCTGTAAGTCCTATGCAGTGGAATTCCTGAGAGCTGGTCGGAGGCCTAGCCCCCTTTCTCCACCACTTTGCAAACATGACTGCAAGTTTAAAAACCTTAGAAATTCACTAAAAAAACAAAGATTACAGGGACGTCATAGTTAGGAATTAGCATTTAAAACACCTTAGAAATTCACTGAAAAAATAAAGGTTACAAGGACGTTATAGTTAGCAAATACAATTTTAGAAAACCTTATAAATTCACTAAACAAAACAAAGGTTACAGGGACGTTAGTGTTAGGGTCAGATTTTACTCATACAAAACCAGAGAAATTCAGCAGTTATAGTTACCTGAGTTAACTTTAACTCGTGCCCCCGCAATGCACTGCTTATGACCTCACATATTACATCACTCATGACATGGTCAGTGACATCACTGATGGCATCTCAAATGACATCACTGATGGCATCAGTGATGACATCATCCAGTGACTGTTTTTAAAATGTTTATGAGTGTTAAATATATATACTAAGGTGAATTGCTGAATCAGTGGGTGTATGAGTGTCTGTTTGGATGATTCAGTGGGTGCATGACTGACTGTATAAGTGAGTGATTAGGTGTCTCAGGGAATGTATAGGTGAGTGACTGGTTGTGTAAATGAGTGTATCTGTCTGTCAGTTGATGTCTAAGTGGGTGTATGAGTGTGTTAGTGGGTACATGAATGGCTATATGGGTGATTGATTGGTTGTCTGACTTTCTCTATGGTTGTCTGGGTGTCTAAGTGTGTGGGTGAGGAGGTGTGTGACTGCCTGTATGGATGAGTGAGTGGGTGAGTCAGTGGCTGTATGGAGTACTGTGTGCATGTCTCAGAAGCTGTATGGGTGAGTGAGTGTCTGTATGGCTTTGTCGGTGATTGAGTGCATGTGTCAGTATGGATGAGTAACTGGGTATGTGAAAGGCAGTATAGGTGAGTGACGGGGTATATGAGTGACTGTATGCATGAGTGAGTGAATATGAGAGCGGCTATATGGATGAGTGTGTGTCTCTGTCACTAACTGTATAGGTGAATGAGTATGTGTTACTATTTGTATGAGTAAATAAGTGGCTGTGTGATTGACTGTATGGGTGAGTGTCTATGTGTGTGAGCAGTTCTGTGGCTGACTCACTCAGTGTGTGAGTGCCTGAATGGGTGTATGAGTGGATATGTCAATGGCTGTATTCGTTAGTGAGTGGGGTATGAGTGGCAGTATGGGTGTGCAAGTGGATGTGTGTGTAGATCTATGAATCAGTGAGTGGGTGTGTAAGTACTGGTATGGCTCTGTGAATGGGTTTGTGAATGGTTGTGTGGGAGTGGCAGTGGGTGTATCAAAGATTCTATAGGGGTGTGAGTGGGTGTGTCAGAGATGATGTGGATGATGTCATCACTGATATCATGAGTGATGTCATTTGAGATGTCATCAGTGATGTTACTGACCATGTCATGAGTGATGTAATATGTGAGATCATAAGCAGTGCTTTGCGGGCGCAAGTTATAGTAAACTCAGGTAACTATAACGGCTGAATTTCTCTGGTTTTGTATGAGTAAAATCTGACCCTAACTATAACGTCCCAGTAACCTTTGTTTTTTGTGTGAATATACATATATATATATGTATATATATACATATATGTATAAATATATAAATATATATATATATATATTCTGCATATTGTGATACAAACAGTGCATTGTGATACAAACAGTGTATTAACATATATGTATATTCACTGAAAAAACCATAAGGTTTTAGGGACAGTTATAGTTAGTTGGACATTGCACTCGTACAAAACCCGTGAAATTCCCCGTTATAGTTAGTTCAGGTAACTATAACTCGCGCCCGCAATGCACTGCTGATGACGTCACATATTACATCACTCATGACATGGTCAGTGACATCACTGATGACATCACTGATGACATCACTGATGACATCATCCAGTGACTGTGTGTTTCTGTAAAGTTTAAATATGTTTAATATATATAGGGAAAGGCGTATTGAAGAATGAGTGGGTGTAGAAGCGCCTGAATGGATGATTTAGTAGGTGCGTGACTGAGTCTATAAGTGAGTGATTAAACGTATCTTACTGGATGCATGGGTGAGTGACTAAACTGTGTGAATGTCTGTATCCGTCTGTCTGTTGTTGTGTAAGCAACTGCATGGGTTTCTGACTAGCTAAATGAGTGTCTATATGGGTTATGGATTGGTTCTCTGAGTATCTGTATGGGTGCCTCAGTGTTTGTGTGGGTGGGGTGTGTGTGACTCTGTGCATAGATGTGTGAGTGGGTGATTCACTGGGTGCATGGTTTCAAGAGTGCGTCTGTGATGGACTGTATGGGTGGGTGAGTGTGTGTATGGGTGTGTTAGTGATTGAATGTATATCTCAGTGGTACATGTGTGAGTAACTACATATGTGAAAGGCAGTATATATGTGTGTTGGAGTATATAAATGGCTATAAGTGAGAGTGTGTGATTGTGAGAGTGGCTATATGGATGAGTGTGTGCTTGCATCAGTGATTGCATAGGAGCGTAAGAATGTGCTAGTATTTTTATGAGTAAGTGAGCTGGTGTGTATAACTGTATAGGTGAGTAAATTGGAGTGTGATTAATTATTTGCATGACTGACTAGGTGTGTGAATACCTCTATGGATGAGTTGCGTTGTGTGAGTGTTTATATAGGTGTATGAGTGCATATGATAGTCCTGTACTGAGTGACTGTAAGTATGAGTGACTGTACGGGTGAGTGAGTAGATGTGTGTGTGTAGACCTAAGAATCAGTGAGTGGGTATGTACTTATTGGTATTGGAGTGTATATGGTTTTGAGAATGGCAGTCTGTAATTTAGAGTGGGTGTTTCAAAACTTATATTAGGTGTGAGAAGATGCATTAAATTCTCACATGGATGATGTCATCAGTGATGTCATCAGTGATGTCATTTGAGATGTCATCAGTGATGTCATCAGTGATGTCACTGACCATGTCATGAGTGATGTAATATGTGACGTCATCAGCAGTGCATTGCGGGGCGCGAGTTATAGTTACCTGAACTAACTATAACGGGGAATTTCACGGGTTTTGTACGAGTGCAATGTCCAACTAACTATAACTGTCCCTAAAACCTTATGGTTTTTCAGTGAATTTCTAAGGTTTTTTAAATGCAAATTTCTAACTATAACGTGCCTGAAACCTATGGTTTTTTCAGTGAATTTCAAAGGTTTTTTAAATGCTAATTTCTAACTATAACGTGTCTGAAACCTATGGTTTTTTCAGTGAATTTCAAAGGTTTTTTAAATGCTAATTCCTAACTATAACATGTCTGAAACCTACGGTTTTTTCAGTGAATTTCAAAGGTTTTGTAAATGACAATTTTTAAATGTATTAATTGTTATATTTATTTTTTTCATACTGATTTACTACATTTTTAGAAACATTTTTTTTTTACATATTTTATTTTTTAAATTACATTGTAATTACATTATACATTACAAAAAATACTTTCTCAGAATGAATTACTTTAGTTTAAATACTTTGCACATAGGCAATAGACTTTTAAGTACAGTAGTTACAGTTGTTGCAATGGGCAACACATTTTCAAACACAATGCAACATTCAGCTCAATGTGAATTTCTAGTTAAATGCAATTAGTTACTTTATGGATTACTTTTCTAACCACAGGACTGGATCCTAGATTCAGTCCTGGGACATCTCCTGTAAACAGTTGAGTAAAAGCGTTTTGGTTACAGTAGTGATTTTTAAGGAATATTATTGTATTTTAAAAGTTGACACTTAGAAACTTTTTCTCATAGAATCACCAATGTTATCCTATGGAAGGAAATTCACTTAGCAGGTAAAAACTGTTATCGTTACTTTTTCTTACTCAGTGTTGGATCCTGGATCCAGCACTGGTGCATCTCCTGTAAACAGTTGAAAGAATGCGTTTAAGTCATACAGGCGATTTTTAAGGAATATTTGTAGTTTGTGAAAATCGACACTTTGAAACTTTTCAGCTGAAAACCAGACAATGGATTCCTATGGAAGAAAATATAAGTTACTGGTAAGTACGGTTAAAATTACTTTTCAGGGTCAGTGCTGGGCTAAAAGATGCAGCACTGAGGTCTCTCCTGATAACAGGTGAGTAAATCGGAATTCGTATTTCGGCTGATTTTAGAGGAATATTTTAAAGTTCCAAAACTCCACACTTAGAAGAATTTCCAAGTGAAACCAGTCAATGTTAGCCTATGGAAGGAAATTCAAGTTACTGGTAAGTACGGTTAAAATTACTTTTCAGGACCAGTACTGGGCTGAAAGATACAGCACTGAGGTCTCTCCTGATAACAGGTGAGTAAATCGGAATTTGTATTTCGGCTGATTTTAGAGGAATATTTGTATGTTTCAAAAATCAACACTTGGAAACTTTTTCAGCAAAAAGCAGGCAATGATATCCTATGGAAGGAAATTCAAGTTACTGGTAAGTACGGTTAAAATTACTTTTCAGGATTAGTACTGGGCTGAAAGATGCAGCACTGAGGTCTCTCCTGATAACAGGTGAGTAAATCCGAATTCGTAGTTCGGCAGATTTTAGAGGAATATTTGCACAATGGTGATGGGAGGGGGCGGGGCCTGAGGTGACATCTGTGCAAACACGCCCCGTGGTGCGTTTTAAGTTGGGGGATTAAGTCCCCATGAATCATGAGGGTCCCTAGGGACCAACTAGCCCACCAGGAACCTCCAGTATGCGCCAGGGGCTGCGTTGCAGAGACGTGTAGAGAGGCCACACCCTTTTACACCTCTCTGCAACGCAGCTCTGTGGCGCTTTCTGGATGTACCTGTTGGGCTAGTTGGCCCCCAGGGACCCTCAGGATTGAAGGGATTTAATTCCCCATCTTAAAACGCGCCACGGGGCCTGTTTGCACACATGTCACCTGAAGCCCCGCCCCTCCCTTCACCACTGTGCAAACGCGCCCGTGGCGCATTTTAAGTTGGGGGATTAAGTCCCCTTGAATCCTGAGGGTCCCTGGGGGCCAACTAGCCCACCATGTACCTCCAAAAAGCGCCACAGAGCTGCGTTGCAGAGAGGTGTATAAAGGGGCGTGGCCTCTGTATTCTTGAAAGCATCATATATTTTAAACATATTTCTTTCGATTTGAGTGAAAATCAAATAAATGAAATAAAAAAAAAGACAAGCCATAGTAGCGGTACTCTAATCATACCACTTTAGGTTAAAGTTACACTTACATAGGTACCAACGCTCCATCACTTCTCAGCAGATCCACAAAGGCATATATGGCATCACTTAGCTTTTATACTTTCTACCGCTCGCCTTGACTGAAGCACCTACCTCACCTTCAGCTCGCAAATTCAGTACCTCGGGCCTACATTGACCTTTTTGCCCTGATGATGATCCCACCATTATAGTCCATCAAAACTCCGTCGACAAAAAATACAGACCTGCCTATATGAGAATAATTTGAAATATTTGGGCTGTATATTCTGCATATTGTGATACAAATAGTGTATTGTGATACAAACAGTGTATAACATATATGAATATATATATATATATATATATATATATATATATATATATATATATATACATATACATATATGTTATACACTGTTTGTATCACAATGCACTGTTTGTATCACAATATGCAGAATATATATATATATATATAAATATATATATATATATATATATCTGGTCACTTTCATTGCGGAATCCTCTGCGCTACCGCCCAGCCACTCTGGTTTGATTCATCATTCCATGTATCACTTACCTAGATTTGGAACAATGCATTCTGGTGCCTGCAGTTCACAGCAACCTTGTGAACTGGAACTGGTGCAAGGTGAAATTGTGGGGGTGGAGCTGACCTCTACCAACAAAAGAGCAGTAGGACAAACTTACCGTGATGATAGAAGCCTGCTAAACACCTGGGCGCTGATGAAGGCAGAATTTAAAGCCGAAATGCATTCGCCACAGAATTGAAATAAAGCGCTTCCATGGTTTTCCCCTGTGTGGCCTCTGCTCTTTCTTGTGGAGGAGTCTGTTGGTGATATATATATATATATATATATATTCACTGAAAAAACCATAGGTTTTAGGGACAGTTATAGTTAGTTGGACATTGCACTCGTACAAAACCCGTGAAATTCCCCCGTTATAGTTAGTCCAGCTAACTATAACTCGCGCCCCCGCAATGCACTGCTGATGACGTCACATATTACATCACTCATGACATGGTCAGTGACATCACTGATGACATCACTGATGACATCTCAAATGACATCACTGATGACATCATCCAGTGACTGTGTGTTTCTGTAAAGTTTAAATATGTTTAATATATATAGGGAAAGGCGTATTGAAGAATGAGTGGGTGTATAAGTGTCTGAATGGATGATTTAGTACGTGAGTGACTGACTCTACAAGTGAGTGATTAAACGTATCTTACTGAATGCATGGGTTAGTGACTAAACTGTGCGAATGTCTGTATCCGTCTGTTTGTTGGTGTGTAAGTGGATGCATGGATTTGCGACTAGCTACATGAGTGTCTATATGGGTTATTGATTGGTTCTCTGAGTATCTGTATGGCTGCCTGAGTGTTTGTGTGGGTGGGGTGTGTGTGGGTGGGGTGTGTGTGGGTGGGGTGTGATTCACTGGGTGCATGATTTCAAGAGTGCATCTGTGATGGACTGCTTGGGTGGGTGAGTGTGTGTATGGGTGTGTTAGTGAGTGAATGTATATCTCAGTGGTACATGTGCGAGCAACTACATATGTAAAAGGCAGTATATATGTGTGTTAGAGTATTTAAATGGCTATAATTGAGAGTGTGTTATTGTGAGAGTGGCTGTATGGATGCGTGTGTGATTGTATCAGTTATTGTATCAGAGCGTAAGAATGTGCTAGTATTTGTATGAGTAAGTGAGCTGGTGTGTGTATAACTGTATAGGTGAGTAAATGGGTGTGTGATTAATTTTTTGCATGACTGACTAGGTGTGTGAGTACCTCTATGGATGAGTGGCGGTGTGTGAGTGTTTATATAGGTGTATGAGTGCATATGATAGTCCTGTACTGAGTGACTGTAAGTATGAGTGACTGTACAGGTGAGTGAGTGGATGTGTGTGTAGACCTAAGAATCAGTGAGTTGGTATGTAGTTTTTGGTTTTGGAGTGTATATGGTTTTGCGAATGGCAGTCTGTAATTTAGAGTGGGTGTATCAAAAGTTATATTAGGGTGTGAGAAGATGCATGAAATTATCACATGGATGATGTCATCAGTGATGTCATTTGAGATGTCATCAGTGATGTCATCAGTGATGTCACTGACCATGTCATGAGTGATGTAATATGTGACGTCATCAGCAGTGCATTGTGGGGCGCGAGTTATAGTTAGCTGGACTAACTATAACGGGGAATTTCACGGGTTTTGTACGAGTGCAATGTCCAACTAACTATAACTGTCCCTAAAACCTATGGTTTTTTCAGTGAATTTCAAAGGTTTTTTAAATGCTAATTTGTAACTATAACGTCCCTGAAACCTATGGTTTTTTCAGTGAATTTCAAAGGTTTTTTAAATGCTAATTTGTAACTATAACATGTCTGAAACCTACGGTTTTTCAGTGAATTTCAAAGGTTTTGTAAATGACAATTTTTAAATGTATTAATTGTTATATTAATTTTTTCATACTGATTTACTACATTTTTAGAAACATTTTTTTTACATATTTTATTTTTTAAATTACATTGTAATTACATTATACATTACATTACAAAAAATACTTTCTCAGAATGAATTACTTTAGTTTAAATACTTTGCACATAGGCAATAGACTTTTAAGTACAGTAGTTACAGTTGTTGCAATGGGCAACACATTTTCAAACACAATGCAACATTCAGCTCAATGTGAATTTCTAGTTAAATGCAATTAGTTACTTTATGGATTACTTTTCTAACCACAGGACTGGATCCTAGATTCACTCCTGGGACATCTCCTATAAACAGTTGAGTAAAAGCGTTTTGGTTACAGTCGTGATTTTTAAGGAATATTATTGTACTTTAAAAGTTGACACTTAGAAACTTTTTCTCATAGAATCACCAATGTTATCCTATGGAAGGAAATTCACTTAGAAGGTAAAAACTGTTATCGTTACTTTTTCTTACTCAGTGTTGGATCCTGGATCCAGCACTGGTGCATCTACTGTAAACAGTTGAAAGAATGCGTTTAAGTCATACAGGCGATTTTTTAGGAATATTTGTAGTTTGTGAAAATCGACACTGAAACTTTTCTGCTGAAAACCAGATAAAGGATTCCTATGGAAGAAAATATAAGTTACTGGTAAGTACGGTTAAAATTACTTTTCAGGGTCAGTGCTGGGCTAAAAGATGCAGCACTGGGTTCTCTCCTGATAACAGGTGAGTAAATTGGAATTCGTACTTTGGTTGATTTTAGAGGAATATTATAAAGTTCCAAAACTCCACACTTAGAAGAATTTCCAAGTGAAACCAGTCAATGTTAGCCTATGAAGGAAATTCAAGTTACCGGTAAGTACGGTTAAAATTACTTTTCAGGACCAGTACTGGGCTGAAAGATGCAGCACTGAGGTCTCTCCTGATAACAGGTGAGTAAATCAGAATTCGGATTTCGGCTGATTTTAGAGGAATATTTGTATGTTTCAAAAATCAACACTTAGAAACTTTTTCAGCAAAAAGCAGGCAATGATATCCTATGGAAGGAAATTCAAGTTACTGGTAAGTACGGTTAAAATTACTTTAGAGGATCAGTACTGGGCTGAAAGATGCAGCACTGAGGTCTCTCCTGATAACAGGTGAGTAAATCGGAATTCGTATTTCGGCTGATTTTAGAGGAATATTTTAAAGTTCCAAAACTCCACACTTAGAAGAATTTCCAAGTGAAACCAGTCAATGTTAGCCTATGGAAGGAAATTCAAGTTACTGGTAAGTACGGTTAAAATTACTTTTCAGGACCAGTACTGGGCTGAAAGATACAGCACTGAGGTCTCTCCTTATAACAGGTGAGTAAATCGGAATTCATATTTCGGCTGATTTTAGAGGAATATTTGTATGTTTCAAAAATCAACACTTAGAAACTTTTTCAACAAAAAGCAGGCAATGATATCCTATGGAAGGAAATTCAAGTTACTGGTAAGTACGGTTAAAATTACTTTTCAGGATTAGTACTGGGCTGAAAGATGCAGCACTGAGGTCTCTCCTGATAACAGGTGAGTAAATCGGAATTCGTAGTTCGGCAGATTTTAGAGGAATATTTGCACAATGGTGAAGGGAGGGGCGGGGCCTGAGGTAACATCTGTGCAAACGCGCCCGTGGCGCGTTTTAAGTTGGGGGATTAAGTCCCTTGAATCCTGAGGGTCCCTAGGGGCCAACTAGCCCACCAGGAACCTCCAATATGCGCCAGGGGCTGCGTTGCAGAGACGTGTAGAGAGGCCACACCCCTTTACACCTCACTGCAACGCAGCTCTGTGGCGCTTTCTGGATGTACCTGTTGGGCTAGTTGGCCCCAGGGACCCTCAGGATTGAAGGGGATTTAATTCCCATCTTAAAACGCGCCACGGGGCCTGTTTGCACACATGTCACCTGAAGCCCCGCCCTCCCTTCACCACTGTGCAAACGCGCCCGTGGCGCGTTTTAGGTTGGGGGATTAAGTCCCCTTGAATCCTGAGGGTCCCCGGAGTCCAACTAGCCCACCATATACCTCCAAAAGCGCCACAGAGCTGCGTTGCAGAGAGGTGTAAAAGGGGCGTGGCCTCTGTACACCTCTCTGCAAGGCAGCCCCTGGCCATACTGGAGGTTCCTGGTGGGCTAGTTGGCCCCCAGGGACCCCCAGTATTCAAGGGGAATCGTTCCCCCTCTGCAAACGCGCCAGGGGCGCGTTTGCAGAGTGGTGAAGGAAGGGGCAAGGCCTGCGGGCCCGATCGTTTAAAAAAAAAAAAATTGTCCCCTGAAGGGGGGCTGTGTGGCCCCCTTCCTTTTTCCTGTTTTTGGGCCCTGGGGACCCCATCCCCCAGGGCCTTACCCCTTTTTTAAATTTTTAATAAAAAAAAAACGGGAAGGGGGCCGCGTGGCCCCCTTCCTGGGCCTGTATTGGCCCCGGGGACCCCATCCCCGGGGCATGGCCTTTATTTTTATTCTTTGGAGGGGCTGCGTGGCCCCCTCCTCTGGCCATTTAAGGCCCCGGGGACCCCATCCCCGAGGCCGGCCATACCCTTTTTAAAAAAATTTTAAACTTTGGGGAGGGGGCCGCGTGGCCCCCTCCCGAGCCACTACTTGCCCCGGGGACCCCATCCCCCGGGCTGGCCCTCTCGTTGGGGACTGTGGGGGTCCCCAAGCCCCCACAGTCCCGCCGGCTCCCCGCGTCCCTTGGGAGCCGGCATTGCTTTACACATGGGGAGCTGCTAAGATGCAGCTCCCCATGTGGAAAGCAATCGGCTTTGGATATTGGAGAGAGAGCAGGTTTCCTGCTCTCTTCCAATATCCAAAGCAGTTTGCTATGGCAGGACGGGAGCCGCGAGGCTCCCGTCCTGCCATAGCAAACTACAGTGTCCCGGGGTAGGCACCCCGGGACACTGCAGGAGCCAGCCCTGGGGGTGGTGGTCCCCAGGGCCATCAAGGGCTCCAGGAGGGGGCCGCGCGGCCCCCCTCCCATTCAGTTCAAAGCCCCGGGGAGGTGGTGGTCCCGGGCTCTGAGGTCCGTAACGGACCCCCATATTTAAATGTTTAGTGCCCCGGGAGGTGGCGGTCCCGGGCGTGTGGGGGGCTGGAGCCCCCACACAGGTTTTTTAATTTATAAAAAAAGCCCGGGGAGGTAGAAAGCCTACTAGGCACCAGCTATTACGCTGGCTTTTTTTATGCGTGGGGGTGGGGGCTGCCCAGAATGGGCATACCAATGCCCCCACCCCCCAAAAAAATATCCACAGTCTTTCTGCCCTTCTTGGGGCCATATCGGGGCAAACTTCCCCCCCGATTCCCCCCCAGGGCGGCAGAAAGCCCACAAGGCACAGACATATTTTTTGCAATGTGCCTACCTGTGTATTTTGGGCCCTAGCGAAGCCGGAACATAGGGAAACCTAGCAAACCTGTACATTTTTGAAAACTAGACACCCAGGGGAATACAGAATGGGGTGACTGGTCCAGCTCTCACCAGGTTCTGTTACCCATAATCCCTTGCAAACCTAAAAACTTGTCCAAAAAAAACACATTTTCCTCACCTTTCTGTGGTGGAAAGTTCTGAAATCTGTGTGGATCCACAAAATTCCACAAAGCCCGCATTCCCCAATGTCTTCCGAGAAAAATGGTACCTCACTTGTGTGGGTGGGTCAAGTACCCGTGACAGGCAAGGGCCAAAAACCTATTCAAGCGACTTCAAAATTACCTATCACAAAACAACCTGGTTTTGCAATGGGGGGGTCCCATGAGTTTTTGGCCCTGGGCTCGGCTGCCATCTAGGGAAACCTACCAAACCCACACATTTCTGAAAACTAGACACCCTGGTGAGTCCAGCAAGGTACGGCTTGCGTGGCTCACCCAACATTTCCTACCGAGAATCCCCTGCAAACCTCAAATTTAGATGAAAAAATCACTTTTTTCTCAAATTTCTGTGTGGGAAAGTTCTGTAATCTGCGTGGAACCACAAATGTCCTTCTGCACAGCTTTCCCCCAGGTCTCCCGATAAAAATGGTACCTCACTCGCATGGGTGGGTCAAGTACCCGCGACAGGCAAGGGCCCAAAACCTAGTGAGGCGACATCAAAATTACCTATCACAAACCAACCTGGTTTTAAGGGGTCCCATGAGTTTTGGCCCCGGGCTTGGCGGCCATCTAGGGAAACCTGCAAACCCACACATTTCTGAAAACTAGACACCCAGGGGATTCCAGGGAGGTATGGCTTGCGTGGATCCCCCAACGTTTTCTTGCAGAATCCCCTGCAAACATCAAATTTAGCTGAAAAAAATCACTTTTTCCACACACTTTTGTGTGGGAAAGTTGTGGCATCACCGGGCTGACACAAATATCCTACCACCCAGCATTCCCCCAGGTCTCCCGATAAAAATGGTGCCTCACTCTTGTGGGAGGCCCAAGTACCCGCAACAGGCAAGGGCCCAAAACATATTGAGATGACATCAAAATTGACTATCACAAAACGACCTGGTTTTGCAAGGGGGGTCCCATGACTTTAAGGCCCGGGGCTCGGCGGCCACCTAGGGAAACCTACCAAAGCCACACATTTCTGAAAACTAGACACCCAGGGGATTGCAGCGAGGTATGGCTTGCGTGGATCCCCCAACGTTTTCTTACCAAGAATCCCCGGCAAACCTGAAATTTAGCTGAAAAAATCCTTTTTTCACACATTTTGTGTGGGAAAGTTGTGGCATCACCGGGCTGACACAAATTTCCTACCACCCAGCGTTCCCCAGGTCTCCCGATAAAAATGGTGCCTCACTCGTGTGGGAGGCCCAGTACCAGCGACAGGCAAAGGCCCAAAACATTTTGTGATAGGCAATTTTGATTTTGGGCCCTTGCCTGTCGCGGGTACTTGGGCCTCCCACACGAGTGAGGCACCATTTTTATCAGGAGACCTGGGGGAACGCTGGGTGTTAGGAAATTTGTGTCAGCCCGGTGATGCCACAACTTTCCCACACAAAAATGTGTGGAACAAGTGATTTTTTTAAATAAATTTCAGGTTTGCAGGGGATTCTGGGTAAGAAAACGTTGGGAGATCCACGCAGCTATACCTCCTGGAATCCTCCAGGTGTCTAATTTTCAGAAATGTGTGGGTTTGGTAGGTTTCCTAGGTGACCGCCGAGCTCTGGACCACAAAGTCATGGGACCCCCTTGCAAAACCAGGTCGTTTTGTGATAGGCAATTTTAATGTCGCCTCAATACGTTTTGGGCCCTTGCCTGTCGCTGGTACTTGGGCCTCCCACACGAGTGAGGCACCATTTTTATTGGGAGACCTGGGGGAACGCTGGGTGGTAGGAAATTTGTATCAGCCCGGTGATGCCATAACTTTCCCACACAAAAATGTGTGAAAAAAGTGATTTTTTTCAGCTAAATTTCAGGTTTGCAGGGGATTCTGGGTAAGAAAACGTTGGGCAATCCACGCAAGCTATACCTCCCTGGAATCCCCCGTGTGTCTAGTTTTCAGAAATGTGTGGGTTTGTTAGGTTTCCCTAGGTGGCCGCCGAGCCCCGGGCCAAAAAGTCATGGGACCCCCCTTCCAAAACCAGGTTGGTTTGTGATAGGTAATTTTGATGTTGCATCAATAGGTTTTGGGCCCTTGCCTGTCGCGGGTACTTGACCCACCCACGCAAGTAAGGTACCATTTTTCTCGAAAGACTTTGGGGAATGCGGGGTGGGTGGAATTTTGTGAATCCACACAGATTCCAGAACATTCCACCACAGAAATGTGAGGAAAATGTGGGTTTTTTAAAAATATTTTTAGGTTTGCAAGGGATTCTGGGTAACAGAACCTGGTGAGAGCCTGTCAAGTCATCCCATTCTGTATTCCCTGGGTGTCTAGTTTTCAAAAATGTATAGGTTTGCTAGGTTTCCCTAGGTGCCGGCAGAGCTAGGGTTCAAAAACTACAGCAAGGCACTTTGCAAAAAAAGGGTCATTTTTCGCTGTGAAAATGTGGTGTGTCCACGTTGGGTTTTGTACTGTTTCCTGTCACGGGGACTAGGCCTACCCACACAAGTGAGGTACCGATTTTCTCGAAAGACATTGGGGACCGCGGGGTGGATGGAGTTTTGTGGATCCAC
The DNA here is from genome assembly GCA_963921515.1 of Calotriton arnoldi. NCBI lineage: Eukaryota > Metazoa > Chordata > Amphibia > Caudata > Salamandridae > Calotriton > Calotriton arnoldi. Next base: position 833,684 of record CAWUFW010007329.1, on the reverse strand, counting down.
GCAGATTCCAGAACTTTCCACCACAGAAATGTGAGGAAAATGTGTTTTTATTTTGACAATTTTTTAGCTTTGCAAGGTTTTCTGGGTAACAGAACCTGGTGAGAGCCAGTCAAGTCACCCCATTCTGGATTCCTCTGGGTGTCTAGTTTTCAAAAATGTATAAGTTTTCTAGGTTTCCCTAGGTGCTGGCAGAGCTAGGGTTCAAAAACTACAGCTAGGTAATTTGCAAAAAAAGGGTCATTTTTCACTGTGAAAATGTGGTGTGTCCACGTTGCGTTTTGTGCTGTTTCCTGTCGCGGGGACTAGGCCTACCCACACAAGTGAGGTACCGTTTTTCTAGAAAGAGTTTGCGGAATGCGGGGTGGGTGGAATTTTGTGGACCCACGCAGATCCCAGAACTTTCCACCACAGAAATGTGAGGAAAATGTGTTTTTATTTTGACAATTTTTTAGCTTTGCAAGGGATTCTGGGTAACAGAACCTGGTGAGAGCCAGTCAAGTCACCCCATCCTGGATTCCCCTGGGTCTATAGTTTTCAAAAATGTATAGGTTTGCTAGGTTTCCCTAGGTGCCGGCAGAGCAAGGGTTCAAAAACTACATCTAGGCACTTTGCAAAAAAAGGGTCATTTTTGACTGTGAAAATGTGGTGTGTCCACGTTGCGTTTTGGGCCGTTTCCTGTCACGGGCACTAGTCCTACCCACACAAGTGAGGTACCGTTTTTCTTGAAAGACTTTGGGGAATGCGGGGTGGGTGGAATTTTGTGGATCCACGCAGATCCCAGAACTTTCCACCACAGAAATGTGAGGAAAATGTGTTTTTTTTACAATTTTTTAGCTTTGCAAGGGATTCTGGGTAACAGAACCTGGTGAGAGCCAGTCAAGTCACCCCATCCTGGATTCCCCTGGGTGTCTAGTTTACAAAAATGTATAGGTTTGCTAGGTTCCCCTAGGTGCCGGCAGAGCTAGGGTTCAAAAACTACAGCTAGGCACTTTGCAAAAAAAGGGTCATTTTTCACAGTGAAAATGTGGTGTGTCCACGTTGCGTTTTGGGCCGTTTCCTGTCGCGGGCACTAGGCCTACCCACACAAGTGAGGTACCTTTTTTCTCAAAAGACTTTGGGGAACGCAGGGTGGGTGGAAATTTGTGGATCCACGCAGATTCCAGAACTTTCCACCACAGAAATATGAGGAAAATATGTTTTTTTGACAATTTTTTAGGTTTGCAAGGGATTCTGGGTTACAGAACCTGGTGAGAGCCAGTCAAGTCACCCCATTCTGGAATCCCCCAGGTGTCTAGTTTTCAGAAATGTGTGGGTTTGGTAGGTTTCCCTAGGTGACCGCCGAGCTCTGGGCCACAAAGTCATGGGACCACCCTTGCAAAACCAGGTCGTTTTGTGATAGGCAATTTTAATGTCGCCTCAATACGTTTTGGGCCCTTGCCTGTCGCGGGTACTTGGGCCTCCCACACGAGTGAGGCACCATTTTTATTGGGAGACCTGGGGGAACGCTGGGTGGTAGGAAATTTGTATCAGCCCGGTGATGCCATAACTTTCCCACACAAAAATGTGTGAAAAAAGTGATTTTTTTCAGCTAAATTTCAGGTTTGCAGGGGATTCTGGGTAAGAAAACGTTGGGGGATCCACGCAAGCTATACCTCCCTGGAATTCCCCGGGTGTCTAGTTTTCAGAAATGTGTGGGTTTGTTAGGTTTCCCTAGGTGGCCGCCGAGCCCCGGGCCAAAAAGTCATGGGACCCCCCTTCCAAAACCAGGTTGGTTTGTGATAGGTAATTTTGATGTTGCATCAATAGGTTTTGGGCCCTTGCCTGTCGCGGGTACTTGACCCACCCACGCAAGTAAGGTACCATTTTTCTAGAAAGACTTTGGGGAATGCGGGGTGGGTGGAATTTTGTGAATCCACACAGATTCCAGAACATTCTACCACAGAAATGTGAGGAAAATGTGGGTTTTTTAAAAATATTTTTAGGTTTGCAAGGGATTCTGGGTAAGAGAACCTGGTGAGAGCCAGTAAAGTCACCCCATTATGGATTCCCCTGGGTGTCTAGTTTTCAAAAATGTATAGGTTTGCTAGGTTTCCCTAGGTGCTGGCAGAGCTAGGGTTCAGAAACTACAGCTAGGCAATTTGCAAAAAAAGGATGATTTTTCACTGTGAAAATGTGGTGTGTCCATGTTGCGTTTTGTGCTGTTTCCTGTCGCGGGGAAAAGGCCTACCCACACAAGTGAGGTACCATTTTTCTCGAAAGACTTTGGGGAACGCGGGAGGGTGGAATTTTGTGGATCCACGCAGATTCCAGAACATCCCACCACAGAAATGTGAGGAAAATGTGTTTTTTGGACAATTTTTTAGGTTTGCAAGGGATTCTGGGTAACGGAACCTGGTGAGAGCCAGTAAAGTCACCCCATTATGGATTCCCCTGGGTGTCTAGTTTTCAAAAATGTATAGGTTTGCTAGGTTTCCCTAGGTGCTGGCAGAGCTAGGGTTCAAAAACTACAGCTAGGCAATTTGCAAAAAAAGGATCATTTTTCACTGTAAAATGTGGTGTGTCCACGTTGCGTTTTGCGCTGTTTCCTGTCGCGGGCACTAGGCCTACCCACACAAGGGAGGTACAGTTTTTCTCGAAATAGTTTGCGGAATGCGGGGTGGGTGGAATTTTGTGGATCCACGCAGATCCCAGAACTTTCCACCACAGAAATGTGAGGAAAATGTGTTTTTTTTTTACACTTTTTTAGCTTTGCAAGGGATTCTGGGTAACAGAACCTGGTGGGAGCCAGTGAAGTCACCCCATCCTGGATTCCCCTGGGTGTCTAGTTTTCAAAAATGTATAGTTTTGCTAGCTTTCCCTATGTGCCGGCAGAGCTAGGGTTCAAAAACTACAGCTAGGCACTTTGCAAAAAAAGGATCATTTTTCACTGTGAAAATGTGGTGTGTCCACGTTGCGTTTTGGGCCGTTTCCTGACGCGGGCACTAGGCCTACCCACACAAGTGAGGTACCGTTTTTCTCAAAAGACTTTGGGGAACGCAGGGTGGGTGGAAATTTGTGGATCCATGCAGATTACAGAACGTTCCACCACAAAAATGTGAGGAAAATGTGTTTTTTTGACAATTTTTTAGGTTCGCAAGGGATTCTGGGTAACAGAACCTGGTGAGAGCCAGTCAAGTCACCCCATCCTGGATTCCCCTGGGTGTCTAGTTTTCAAAAATGTATAGGTTTGCTAGGTTTCCCTAGGTGCCGGCAGAGCTAGGGTTAAAAAACTACAGCTAGGCACTTTGCAAAAAAAGGGTCATTTTTTACTGTGAAAATGTGGTGTGTCCACGTTGCGTTTTGGGCCGTTTCCTGTCGCGGGCACTAGGCCTACCCACACAAGTGAGGTACCGTTTTTCTTGAAAGACTTTGGGGAATGCGGGGTGGGTGGAATTTTGTGGACCCACGCAGATCCCAGAACTTTCCACCACAGAAATGTGAGGAAAATGTGTTTTTATTTTGACAATTTTTTTGCTTTGCAAGGGATTCTGGGTAACAGAACCTGGTGAGAGCCAGTCAAGTCACCCCATCCTGGATTACCCTGGGTGTATAGTTTTCAAAAATGTATAGGTTTGCTAGGTTTCCCTAGGTGCCGGCAGAGCTAGGGTTCAAAAACTACATCTAGGCACTTTGCAAAAAAAGGGTCATTTTTGACTGTGAAAATGTGGTGTGTCCACGTTGCGTTTTGGGCCGTTTCCTGTCGTGGGCACTAGTCCTACCCACACAAGTGAAGTACCGTTTTTCTTGAAAGACTTTGGGGAATGCGGGGTGGGTGGAATTTTGTGGATCCACGCAGATTCCAGAACTTTCCACCACAGAAATGTGAGGAAAATGTGTGTTTTATTTACACTTTTTTAGGTTTGCAAGGTTTTCTGGGTAACAGACACCTGGTGGGAGCCAGTCAAGTCAGCCCATCCTGGATTCCCCTGGGTGTCTAGTTTTCAAAAATGTATAGGTTTGCTATGTTTCCCTAGGTGCTGGCAGAGCTAGGGTTCAAAAACTACAGCTAGGCAATTTGCAAAAAAAGGGTCATTTTTCACTGTGAAAATGTGGTGTGTCCATGTTGCGTTTTGTGCTGTTTCCTGTCGCGGGGAAAAGGCCTACCCACACAAGTGAGGTACCGTTTTTCTCGAAAGACTTTGGGGAACGCGGGGAGGGTGGAATTTTGTGGATCCACGCAGATTCCAGAACATCCCACCACAGAAATGTGAGGAAAATGTGTTTTTTGGACAATTTTTTAGGTTTGCAAGGGATTCTGGGTAACAGAACCCGGTGAGAGCGAGTCAAGTCACCCCATCCTGGATTTCCCTGCGTTTCTAGTTTTCAAAAATGTATAGGTTTGCTAGGTTTCCCTAGGTGACAGCAGAGCTAGGGTTCAAAAACTACAGCTAGGCACTTTGCAAAAAAAGGGTCATTTTTCACTGTGAAAATGTAGTGTGTCCACGTTGCGTTTTGCGCTGTTTCCTGTCGCGGGCACTAGGCCTACCCACACAAGTGAGGTACAGTTTTTCTCGAAAGAGTTTGCGGAATGCGGGGTGGGTGGAATTTTGTGGATCCACGCAAATCCCAGAACTTTCCACCACAGAAATGTGAGGAAAATGTGGGTTTTTTTACACTTTTTTAGCTTTGCAAGGGATTCTGGGTAACAGAACCTAGTGAGAGCCAGTCAAGTCACCCCATCCTGGATTCCCCTGGGTGTCTAGTTTTCAAAAATGTATAGGTTTGCTAGGTTTCCCTAGGTGCCGGCAGAGCTAGGGTTCAAAAACTACAGCTAGGTACTTTGCAAAAAAAGGGTCATTTTTGACTGTGAAAATGTGGTGTGTCCACGTTGCGTTTTGGGCCGTTTCCTGTCGCGGGCACTAGGCCTACCCACACAAGTGAGGTACCTTTTTTCTTGAAAGACTTTGGGGAATGCAGGGTGGGTGGAAATTTGTGGATCCACGCAGATTCCAGAACTTTGCACCACAGAAATGTGAGGAAAATGTGTTTTTTTGACACTTTTTTAGGTTCGCAAGGGATTCTGGGTAACAGAACCTGGTGAGAGCCAGTCAAGTCACCCCATCCTGGATTCTCCTGGGTGTCTAGTTTTCAAAAATGTATAGGTTTGCTAGGTTTCCCTAGGTGCCGGCAGAGCTAGGGTTCAAAAACTACAGCTAGGCACTTTGCAAAAAAGGGGTCATTTTTAACTGTGAAAATGTGGTGTGTCCACGTTGCGTTTTGGGCCGTTTTCTGTCGCGGGCACTAGGCCTACCCACACAAGTGAGGTACCATTTTTTTTTAAAGACTTTGGGGAATGCAGGGTGGGTGGAAATTTGTGGATCCACGCAGATTCCAGAACTTTCCACCACAGAAATGTGAGGAAAATGTGGGGGTTTTTTACACTTTTTTAGGTTTGCAAGGGATTCTGGGTAACAGAACCTGGTGGGAGCCAGTCAAGTCAGCCCATCCTGGATTCCCCTGGGTGTCTAGTTTTCAAAAATGTATAGGTTTGCTAGGTTTCCCTATGTGCCGGCAGAGCTAAGGTTAAAAAACTACATCTAGGCCCTTTGCAAAAAAAGGGTCATTTTTCACTGTGAAAATGTGGTGTGTCCATGTTGCGTTTTGGGCCGTTTCCTGTCGCGGGCACTAGGCCTAACCACACAAGTGAGGTACCGTTTTTCTTGAAAGACTTTGGGGAATGCGGGGTGGGTGGATTTTTGTGGATCCACGCAGATCCCAGAACTTTCCACCACAGAAATGTGAGGAAAATGTGTTTTTTTTGACAATTGTTTAGCTTTGCAAGGGATTCTGGGTAACAGAACCTGGTGAGAGCCAGTCAAGTCACCACATCCTGGATTCCCCTGGGTGTCTTGTTTTCAAAAATGTATAGGTTTGCTAGGTTTCCCTAGGTGCCGGCAGAGGTAGGGTTCAAAAACTACAGCTAGGCACTTTGCAAAAAAAGGGTCATTTTTCACAGTGAAAATGTGGTGTGTCCACGTTGCATTTTGGGCCGTTTCCTGTCGCGGGCACTAGGCCTACCCACACAAGTGAGGTACCTTTTTCTCAAAAGACTTTGGGGAACGCAGGGTGGGTGGAAATTTGTGGATCCACGCAGATTCCAGAACTTTCCACCACAGAAATGTGAGGAAAATGTGTTTTTTTGACACTTTTTTAGGTTTGCAAGGGATTCTGGGTTACAGAACCTGGTGAGAGCCAGTCAAGTCACCCCATTCTGGATTCCCCTGGGTGTCTAGTTTTCAAAAATGTATAGGTTTGCTATGTTTCCCTAGGTGCTGGCAGAGCTAGGGTTCAAAAACTACAGCTAGGCAATTTGCAAAAAAAGGGTCATTTTTCACTGTGAAAATGTGGTGTGTCCATGTTGCGTTTTGTGCTGTTTCCTGTCGCGGGGAAAAGGCCTACCCACACAAGTGAGGTACCGTTTTTCTCAAAAGAGTTTGCGGAATGCGGGGTGGGTGGAATTTTGTGGATCCACGCAAATCCCAGAACTTTCCACCAAAGAAATGTGAGGAAAATGTGGTTTTTTGGACACTTTTTTAGCTTTGCAAGGGATTCTGGGTAACAGAACCTGGTGAGAGCCAGTCAAGTCACCCCATCCTGGATTCCCCTGGGTGTCTAGTTTTCAAAAATGTATAGGTTTGCTAGGTTTCCCTAGGTGCCGGCAGAGCTAGGGTTAAAAAACTACAGCTAGGCACTTTGCAAAAAAAGGGTCATTTTTGACTGTGAAAATGTGGTGTGTCCACGTTGCGTTTTGGGCCGTTTCCTGTCGCGGGCACTAGGCCTACCCACACAAGTGAGGTACCTTTTTTCTTGAAAGGCTTTGGGGAATGCAGGGTGGGTGGAATTTTGTGGATCCACGCAGATTCCAGAACTTTCCACCACAAAAATATGAGGAAAATATGTTTTTTTTGACAATTTTTTAGGTTTGCAAGGGATTCTGGGTAACAGAACCTGGTGAGAGCCAGTCAAGTCTCCCCATCCTGGATTCCTCTGGGTGTCTAGTTTTCAAAAATGTATAGGTTTGCTAGGTTTCCCTAGGTGCCGGCAGAGCTAAGGTTAAAAAACTACAGCTAGGCACTTTGCAAAAAAAGGGTCATTTTTCACTGTGAAAATGTGGTGTGTCCACGTTGCGTTTTGGGCCGTTTCCTGTTGCGGGCACTAAGCCTACCCACACAAGTGAGGTACTGTTTTTCTCGAAAGACTTTGGGTAACGCAGGGTGGATGGAAATTTGTGGATCCACGCAGATTACAGAACGTTCCACCACAAAAATGTGAGGAAAATGTGTTTTTTTGGACAATTTTTAGGTTCGCAAGGGATTCTGGGTAACAGAACCTGGTGAGAGCCAGTCAAGTCACCCCATCCTGGATTCCCCTGGTTGTCTAGTTTTCAAAAATGTATAGGTTTGCTAGGTTTCCCTAGGTGCCGGCAGAGCTAGGGTTAAAAAACTACAGCTAGGCACTTTGCAAAAAAAGGGTCATTTTGACTGTGAAAATGTGGTGTGTCCACATTGCGTTTTGGGCCGTTTCCTGTCGCGGGCACTAGGCCTACCCACACAAGTGAGGTACCGTTTTTCTTGAAAGACTTTGGGGAATGCAGGGTGGGTGGAATTTTGTGGATCCACGCAGATTCCAGAACTTTCCATCACAGAAATGTGAGGAAAATGTGTTTCTTTTTACACTTTTTTAGGTTTGCAAGGGATTCTGGGTAACAGAACCTGGTGGGAGCCAGTGAAGTCACCCCATCCTGGATTCCCCTGGGTGTCTAGTTTTCAAAAATGTATAGTTTTGCTAGCTTTCCCTATGTGCCGGCAGAGCTAGGATTCAAAAACTACAGCTAGGCACTTTGCAAAAAAGGATCATTTTTCACTGTGAAAATGTGGTGTGTCCACGTTGCGTTTTGGGCCGTTTCCTGACGCGGGCACTAGGCCTACCCACACAAGTGAGGTACCGTTTTTCTCAAAAGACTTTGGGGAACGCAGGGTGGGTGGAAATTTGGGGATCCACGCAGATTCCAGAACTTTGCACCACAAAAATGTGAGGAAAATGTGTTTTTTTTGACAATTTTTTAGGTTTGCAAGGGATTCTGGGTAACAGAACCTGGTGAGAGCCAGTCAAGTCTCCCCATCCTGGATTCCTCCGGGTGTCTAGTTTTAAAAAATGAATAGGTTTGCTAGGTTTCCCTAGGTGCCGGCAGAGCTAAGGTTAAAAAACTACAGCTAGGCACTTTGCAAAAAAAGGGTAATTTTTCACTGTGAAAATGTGGTGTGTCCACGTTGCGTTTTGGGCCGTTTCCTGTTGCGGGCACTAAGCCTACCCACACAAGTGAGGTACCGTTTTTCTCGAAAGACCTTGGGGAACGCAGGGTGGGTGGAAATTTGTGGATCCACGCAGATTACAGAACGTTCCACCACAAAAATGTGAGGAAAATGTGTTTTTTGACAATTTTTAGGTTCGCAAGGGATTCTGGGTAACAGAACCTGGTGAGAGCCAGTCAAGTCACCCCATCCTGGATTCCCTGGGTGTCTAGTTTTCAAAATGTATAGGTTTGCTAGGTTTCCCTAGGTGCCGGCAGAGCTAGGGTTCAAAAACTACAGCTAGGCACTTTGCAAAAAAAGGGTCATTTTTAACTGTGAAAATGTGGTGTGTCCACGTTGCGTTTTGGGCCGTTTCCTGTCGCGGGCACTAGGCCTACCCACACAAGTGAGGTACCATTTTTTTTTAAAGACTTTGGGGAATGCGGGGTGCATAGAATTTTGTGGATCCACGCAGATTCCAGAACTTTCCACCACAGAAATGTGAGGAAAATGTGGGGGTTTTTTACACTTTTTTAGGTTTGCAAGGGATTCTGGGTAACAGAACCTGGTGGGAGCCAGTCAAGTCAGCCCATCCTGGATTCCCCTGGGTGTCTAGTTTTCAAAAATGTATAGGTTTGCTAGGTTTCCCTATGTGCCGGCAGAGCTAAGGTTAAAAAACTACATCTAGGCACTTTGCAAAAAAAGGGTCATTTTTCACTGTGAAAATGTGGTGTGTCCATGTTGCGTTTTGGGCCGTTTCCTGTCGCGGGCACTAGGCCTAACCACACAAGTGAGGTACCGTTTTTCTTGAAAGACTTTGGGGAATGCGGGGTGGGTGGATTTTTGTGGATCCACGCAGATCCCAGAACTTTCCACCACAGAAATGTGAGGAAAATGTGTTTTTTTTGACAATTGTTTAGCTTTGCAAGGGATTCTGGGTAACAGAACCTGGTGAGAGCCAGTCAAGTCACCACATCCTGGATTCCCCTGGGTGTCTTGTTTTCAAAAATGTATAGGTTTGCTAGGTTTCCATAGGTGCCGGCAGAGGTAGGGTTAAAAAACTACAGCTAGGCACTTTGCAAAAAAAGGGTCATTTTTCACAGTGAAAATGTGGTGTGTCCACGTTGCGTTTTGGGCCGTTTCCTGTCGCGGGCACTAGGCCTACCCACACAAGTGAGGTACCTTTTTTCTCAAAAGACTTTGGGGAACGCAGGGTGGGTGGAAATTTGTGGATCCACGCAGATTCCAGAACTTTCCACCACAGAAATGTGAGGAAAATGTGTTTTTTTGACACTTTTTTAGGTTTGCAAGGGATTCTGGGTTACAGAACCTGGTGAGAGCCAGTCAAGTCACCCCATTCTGGATTCCCCTGGGTGTCTAGTTTTCAAAAATGTATAGGTTTGCTATGTTTCCCTAGGTGCTGGCAGAGCTAGGGTTCAAAAACTACAGCTAGGCAATTTGCAAAAAAAGGGTCATTTTTCACTGTGAAAATGTGGTGTGTCCATGTTGCGTTTTGTGCTGTTTCCTGTCGCGGGGAAAAGGCCTACCCACACAAGTGAGGTACCGTTTTTCTCAAAAGAGTTTGCGGAATGCGGGGTGGGTGGAATTTTGTGGATCCACGCAAATCCCAGAACTTTCCACCAAAGAAATGTGAGGAAAATGTGGTTTTTTGGACACTTTTTTAGGTTTGCAAGTTATTCTGGGTAACAGAACCTGGTGAGAGCCAGTCAAGTCACCCCATCCTGGATTCCCCTGGGTGTCTAGTTTTCAAAAATGTATAGGTTTGCTAGGTTTCCCTAGGTGCCGGCAGAGCTAGGGTTCAAAAACTACAGCTAGGCACTTTGCAAAAAAAGGGTCATTTTTGACTGTGAAAATGTGGTGTGTCCACGTTGCGTTTTGGGCCGTTTCCTGTCGCGGGCACTAGGCCTACCCACACAAGTGAGGTACCTTTTTTCTTGAAAGACTTTGGGGAATGCAGGGTGGGTGGAATTTTGTGGATCCACGCAGATTCCAGAACTTTCCACCACAAAAATATGAGGAAAATATGTTTTTTTTGACAATTTTTTAGGTTTGCAAGGGATTCTGGGTAACAGAACCTGGTGAGAGCCAGTCAAGTCTCCCCATCCTGGTTTCCTCTGGGTGTCTAGTTTTCAAAAATGTATAGGTTTGCTAGGTTTCCCTAGGTGCCGGCAGAGCTAAGGTTAAAAAACTACAGCTAGGCACTTTGCAAAAAAAGGGTCATTTTTCACTGTGAAAATGTGGTGTGTCCACGTTGCGTTTTGGGCCGTTTCCTGTTGCGGGCACTAAGCCTACCCACACAAGTGAGGTACTGTTTTTCTCGAAAGACTTTGGGTAACGCAGGGTGGATGGAAATTTGTGGATCCACGCAGATTACAGAACGTTCCACCACAAAAATGTGAGGAAAATGTGTTTTTTGGACAATTTTTAGGTTCGCAAGGGATTCTGGGTAACAGAACCTGGTGAGAGCCAGTCAAGTCACCCCATCCTGGATTCCCCTGGTTGTCTAGTTTTCAAAAATGTATAGGTTTGCTAGGTTTCCCTAGGTGCCGGCAGAGCTAGGGTTAAAAAACTACAGCTAGGCACTTTGCAAAAAAAGGGTCATTTTGACTGTGAAAATGTGGTGTGTCCACATTGCGTTTTGGGCCGTTTCCTGTCGCGGGCACTAGGCCTACCCACACAAGTGAGGTACTGTTTTTCTTGAAAGACTTTGGGGAATGCGGGGTGGGTGGAATTTTGTGGATCCACGCAGATTCAAGTACTTTCCACCACAGAAATGTGAGGAAAATGTGTTTTGTTTTACACTTTTTTAGGTTTGCAAGGGATTCTGGGTAACAGAACCTGGTGGGAGCCAGTCAAGTCACCCCATCCTGGATTCCCCTGGGTGTCTAGTTTTCAAAAATGTATAGGTTTGCTAGCTTTCCCTATGTGCCGGCAGAGCTAGGGTTAAAAAACTACAGCTAGGCACTTTGCAAAAAAAGGGTCATTTTTCACTGTGAAAATGTGGTGTGTCCACGTTGCGTTTTAGGCCGTTTCCTGTCGCGGGCACTAGGCCTACCCACACAAGTGAGGTACCGTTTTTCTCAAAAGACATTGGGGAACGCAGGGTGGGTGGAAATTTGTGGATCCACGCAGATTACAGAACTTTCTACCACAAAAATGTGAGGAAAATGTGTTTTTTTGACAATTTTTTAGGTTCGCAAGGGATTCTGGGTAACAGAACCTGGTGAGAGCCAGTCAAGTCACCCCATCCTGGATTCCCCTGGGTGTCTAGTTTTCAAAAATGTATAGGTTTCCCTAGGTGCCGGCGGAGCTAGGGTTCAAAAACTACAGCTAGGCACTTTGCAAAAAAAGGGTCATTTTTGACTGTGAAAATGTGGTGTGTCCACGTTGCGTTTTGGGCCGTTTCCTGTTGCGGGAACTAGGCCTACCCACACAAGTCATGTACCGTTTTTCTCAAAAGACTTTGGGGAACGCAGGGTGGGTGGAAATTTGTGGATCCCCGCAGATTCCAGAACTTTTCACCACAAAAATGTGAGGAAAATGTGCTTTTTTTGCCAATTATTTAGGTTTGCAAGGGATTCTGGGTAACAGAACCTGGTGAGAGACAGTCAAGTCACCCCATCCTGGATTCCCCTGGGTGTCTGGTTTTCAAAAATGTATAGGTTTGCTAGGTTTCCCTTGGTGCCGGCAGAGCCAGGGTTAAAAAACTACAGCTAGGCACTTTGCAAAAAAAGGGTCATTTTTGACTGTGAAAATGTGGTGTGTCCACGTTGCGATTTGGGACGTTTCCTGTCGCGGGCACTTGGCCTACCCACACAAGTCATGTACCGTTTTTCTCGAAAGACTTTGGGGAACGCAGGGTGGGTGGAAATTTGTGGATCCACGCAGATTCCAGAACTTTACACCACAAAAATGTGAGGAAAATGTGCTTTTTTTGCCAATTCTTTAGGTTTGCAAGGGATTCTGGGTAACAGAACCTGGTGAGAGCCAGTCAAGTTACCCCATCATAGATTCCCCTGGGTGTCTAGTTTTCAAAAATGTATAGGTTTGCTAGGTTTCCCTAGGTGCCAGCAGAGCTAGCGTTCAAAAACTACAGCTAGGCACTTTGTAAAAAAAGGGTCAGTTTTCACTGTGAAAATGTGGTGTGTCCACGTTGCGTTTTGGGCCGTTTCCTGTCGCGGGCACTAGGCCTACCCACACAAGGGAGGTACCGTTGTTCTTGAAAGATTTTGGGGAACGGGGGGTGGGTGGAATTTTGTGGATCCACGCAGATTCCAGAACTTTCCACCACAGAAATGTGAGGAAAATGTGTTTTTTTGGACAATTGTTTTAGGTTTGCAAGGGATTCTGGGTAACAGAACCTGGTGAGAGCCAGTCAAATCACCCCATCCTGGATTCCCCTGGGTGTCTAGTTTTAAAAAATGTATAGGTTTGCTAGGTTTCCCTAGGTGCCAGCAGAGCTAGGGTTCAAAAACTACAGCTAGGCACTTTGCAAAAAAAGGGTCATTTTTCACTGTGAAAATGTGGTGTGTCCACGTTGTGTTTTGAGCCGTTTCCTGTCGCGGGCACTAGGCCTACCCACACAAGTGAGGTACCATTTTTATCGGGAGACTTAGGGTAACACAGAATTGTAGAGCAACTGTTATTGACTTTCGATGCATTTCGGCCTTCCAAATGAAAGACAATGTGTAAAAAAGAAGTCATTTTGAAAAATTACCTATAATTCTCATGCTAGTATGGGTACTCCCAATTTTGGAAATGTGCAAATATCTACTGTTTCTAAACTCTATATTTTGTTCCCATTTCAGAAATACATAGGTGTCTTTCATACCGATTTTTCCATGTATAAATTTTCCCAGAATAATTGCTATATATCTGGTACATAATAAAAAACATTGCAAGACGCTGCTCAATTATTGGCTCTGGGTTCGTCGGGTTCTTGGTGAACCTACAAGTCCTATATATCACCACAACCAGAAAGGTCCAGCGGATGTAACGGTATATTGCTTTCAAATAGCTGTCATCATTAGAAGAAGTTACAGGTGAAAACGTCGACACAAATGGCTGTTTTTTTCAACTAATTTTCAATTTTTCCTATATTTAACTGTTTGTTTCTATAAAGAAGACTTGAAGGATCTACACAAATGACCCCTTGCTGAATTCAGAATTTTGTCTACTTTTCAGAAATGTATAGCTTTCCAGGATCCATTATTGCTTTCATACCCATTTCTACCATTAACTGGAAGGAGGTTGAAAGCACAGAAAATAGCAAAAATAGGCTATGTCCCAGAAAAATGCCAGAACTGTGTAAAAAACTTTGGTTTTCTGACAAAAGTCTGCTTGTCCCTGAAAGCTGGGAAGATGGTGATTTCAGCACCACAACCCCTTTTTTGATACCATTTGCAGGGGAAAAACCAGACGCTTTCATCTGGAGCCCTTTTTTCCCATTTTTTGAGAAAAAAAACAAAATTTAGCTGTATTTTGGCTAATTTCTGGGTCCCCTCCAGGGGAATCCACAAACCCTGGGTACCTGTAGAATCCCCATGATGTTGGAAAAAAAGGACGCAAATTTGGCGTGGCGTGGTCAAAAAGTTACAGGGGCCTAAGCACGAACTACCCCAAATAGCCAAAAAAAGGCTTAGCACAAGGGGGGAAAAGGCCTACCAGCGAAGGGGTTAACTTATGATTTGTTTGGTCCTCTTGATTGAAGCTTTGCACCAGTTTGACCTTGGCAATGCTTATTGGTGACATTCAAACCTTTATATGATTGCTTTATACTTCCCCTATCCAATGTTTATACTCTTTTTGAACTGTGTTATAATGGGTAACTTATGTTGGTGTTATCAAGTAGCAATGCATTGTGCTTTATTGTAGTTTTACTTATACTTTTGTATTGTGTTAATAATCAGTTGCATTAGGGTATGTAAGAACATATGGATTCAGAGCTTTCAGACATTTTTTATTTACCAATGTCACGTATAATTTCATTGGCAGTCAGGTCCTGTTAGAAGTGCTTATATAGATATTAATTGTCAATTTAATCCGTCATTCCTATTGAGTCACACATTTGGCAAATATTTATGGTTAATTTTTGTGTAATATTTGTTAGTCTTCCTTTTTTTAGATGTGGCGTTAACCAAGTCTTTTTTATTTAGCTAAAATTAAATGTATTATATACTTATAGGGGGTTTCAGACAGCTCTTTTTATCCGTTGGACTGCTGTTGTGTCATTCACATTTAGCTTCCATCCATTATAGCACACAACATGGGGAAGTGGGTCAGCCCACTTCACCACTGGCTAACTTTACTCTGAGTGACGTCATTCTGCAATCTGCATTCACAATGCACATATCTGCACACAAACCAGTTCCCTTAAGTGACAGGGCCTACTGTGGGAAAATGTGATTTGAGACCCCAAAAAATACTTTGTTTTTAGCCAGTGTTTTTTTTTTTAGATTGATGAGAGCCCGGCATCTTCTCAAACAATAAAAGTTTGCAAAATCCACGACAAAATCAAACAAGCACTGAAAATTACAAACGACTGATGGCAAAAATGCCTGATCTATTTGGCTTTTCCAGTGCTTGTTTTAGCTGGGTTTGTTGGCTTAGTAGAATAACTCATCCACACCAAGGATCTGTGTTTGACCTCATGGTCTTAGGTTCAAATTCTGGTGGGCTTACTCAAACTTTCATCCATCCAAGGTTGATGAAAGTGAACTGTAAAGTTGGGTAACAAAAAACATTCGGCTTCAAGATTGCTGAGACCATACTTGCGGAAGAAATCAACATTGCATTCCTTACGGAAACCTGGCTTAACGATACTAGACTTGCTCATTACACCTGGCTACTTCACCATCAGTAGAGATAGACCAGGGCGAATAGGGAGCGAGCTTGCGATCATCCACAAAAAGGAAACTCAACTTTTGCCCTTAGAGACCACAAACTGCTCGACCTTTGAATACCTCGAGTAGAAATCAAAACTAAAGGCACCACTCCCACCAAACTCCACACCATCTATCACCCACCTGGTGATCGCACACTCTTCTCCAGGGAACTAACTGACCTATTAACTCAATTTTCACTAAAAGACTCCAATGATGTGCTCCTGGGTTACTTCAACCTGCACTGGAATGACACAGAAAATGACACAACCTGTTACCTAAATAACATACTGCAAATCAACGATCTCAAGCAACTCTGTAATAAACAGACCCACAATAAAGGCTCAACTCTAGACGCTATAATTAATAGAAGTGAGCTTGTCTCCCTTTGTTTCATCTTGCCTATCGACTGGTTGGACAACCATCAAATCCAGTTCAATCTCAAATTACACCACATACCCTTCCCAGTACCATCCAACAAACCCACGCACTGGGCCAGGAGCATCAAGCATGTCCAACTAACAGAACTAGAGTCCAGGATCGGCGCTCAATTACATTCTCACCCCCTCCTACACAATGTTGATTAACTCACCGCCCATTATAGTTCATAGAGGACTGATGTTCTTGACTAGGTTGCACCACTCAAACTAAAGAGTTTGAGAAAAATCCAATCCAGATCCTGGTTCAACTTAGACCTTAACAACAAAAGAAGGCAACTTAGACAGACTGAAAGGTTATGGAGACAGAACCCCTCTCTGGCGCACCTCTCATTCCAAAGATCAGAACACCTCTCCAACACGGAACACATTTTCAAGGAAAAAGCCATTTTCTTTTGTAATCAACTCAACCATGTGAAAAACCGACCAAGGGAGCTCTTCAACATAATAAATCAACAAACTATGCTTACCTACCAACAGGAGTCAATAACCACCAATGAATGCTGCGAAGAAATAGTTAACTTCCTCACTGACAATGTCGTGAAAAATAAACGATCCCTGACCCTTGACAATAGTCTTACATCCCAACTCGCCGGCTCCACTGCCACGCAAGTCAACACGGAAACTCCCCCCCTAATACCTAACTAATGATCGGAAGGACCCAAAAAATCAAAATATAGCAAGTAACTAACTCCTTCAACTGAAGAATAATGCTAAATGGACAGACTTCAAACCTGTGACAGAAGGAGAATTTTTCAAAATTATTGCTAACCTGAAGCCCACATCCCACATCTACGATCCCCTCCCTTCAACCCTAGTACAAAACCTCAACCACATCAACTCCTCGTTCTGGACCAAAATCATCAATGCCTCCCTCTCATCAGGCCACATACCTGACTCACTGCAACTCGGCCAAGTTACCCCCATTCTAAAAAAACTTGGGGCGGACCCCAATGAACTCAACAACCTCAGACCCCTCAACCTTCCTTTCCTAGCTAAAACGTTGGAGAAGTGTATCCGACTTCAACTAAAGCAACACATAGAAGAATTAAACCTCCACAACACTTTCCAATCAGGTTTCAAGAAAGGATGTTTCACCAAAACTGCTATGCTCAATATATCTGACAACATTCACAGATCCTTAGACGAAGGCAACTCTTGCCTCCTAATCCTAATCGACCTATCGGAGGCATTTGATACAGGTCATCACCCAGCCTTACTTGAGACACTCCTGAACTGCACTGGTATCAATGGCACAGTCCTGAGATGGTTTGCGTCCTATCTTCAACATCGCTCCCAAGAAATAAAAATAAATAACTGTCTCTTGAAGCCCGTGCCAGTACTACAAGGAGTACCCCAAGGCTTCATCCTCTCACCAGCCCAATTCAACTTTTTTATGTAACCCCTCACAATCATCCTGAACCAAGCTGGTATCAAGTATCACCTATATGCCAACGACACAGCACTCTACTACAGAATAAAACCACCCAGTGACATCCGACATCTTAATGCCACACTAACTAAGATTCAAACTTGGCTAATTGCTAACCACCTTAAGCTGAACCCAAACAAGCCTGAACTTCTCCTCTCCTCAAAACAAACCCCTACCCATCCAAGAATGGCTCAAAAATTTGGACACACTAAACTGCCCTACCACACTGTCCAACTCTGCTAAATCCTTAGGTATCACACTAGACATAAACTTGTCAGTGAAAGAACACATCAAAAATACAGCCAAGGGCGCGCTCTACGCAATAAAACTACAAAGGAAAATCAAACTGTTTATTCCCCCTGACGGTCTTAAGATGATAGTACAATCCCTAGTCCTCCCGAAACTTGACTACAGCAATGCCATCATGGCGGGAACCCCCAAAAGCCACCTTGCGCTCCTAAGAACAATTATGAATGTAGCTGCCAGGCTCTTCACTGGAATCAAACAGTTTGACCACATCTCACAAGCCCTTAAAAGACTCGCTTGGCTTCCCATTGAAGGAAGATGCATCTACAAGACAGCAAGTATCACCCACAAAGCACTACATACAGAAAACCCAAATATCTAGTAACTAAACTATCGAGAGCAGGAAAAGGCCGGACTCTGAGAAGTTCCAACTCTCTTCTTCTCATACCTCCCAAATTTAAAAATAAATCATCTCAGGCACGCTCCTTCTCTGGCAATGTCCTCAAGATTTGGAACTCACTCCCTAAGGACTTACATCGCAACCTCTCATTTTCTTGCTTCAAACGGGACCTCAAATCTCTACTACTCCACAACTACTTCAAGAAGAACACAAGATGATTTACTTCTCCCAAAATCTCAACCCTCTTTGGTATTGTCCATCAGGATGATCCCCTGACTAATCGATTATGCAGACTCAAATGCTCCCCTTCCCCATTACCCAATTGCTTGAATGTTCTATGTTACTGTCTCATTACTGTGGTCTACTTTACAGCTCTAGTGTCCTATATTTTTCTATATGCTTGTTTGCTAATCCTTCTTGACTTGCGGCATGTACTTCTTGTAAGCTTATTCTCAAATCATGTAAAGTGCTCTGCTACCTTCGGATCTAGCCAGTGCTATATAAAACTCAAATAAATAAAATTTTTAAAAAATACGTTTCTCCATGGGTTAAACGAGCACTTTAGACATAATATGTTGTTATGTTTTTGATGTTCTATAGCTTTGTCAATGCTCTTTCCTTTTTCACTATTATTCTAATGGCTTTTTCTTTAACATTCTCATTGGTCAGGCTTTAGGCTGGCTGCAAGCAGGCAGGCTTACCTTACCTTTAGGAGACAGATGTGTAAAGCATTTAAAAACACCCATACATTAAATAAGTAAGAGACAACACACAATAAAAATCCAACACCAATTTATAGAAATACGAAATATTTTATGGTTAAAGTGACACCAACATGACAAAAATCCAATGTAGGGAACCTGAGATATGAATTATTTCTAGTGCCTAAAACTCAAAAGCGCCACTTTGGTACATCTGGTCACGCTTTACCGGGACAAAGTCAAAGTTTCAGGCCGACCACGATGAAGTGCGGTTCGGATACACTTAGCAGTAGGGCCTGGTCAAGTTTTTACCTTCTCACTTGTTTGGAGCTTTTCCTATCAACATTGAGCGAGGCTCCTCGTCAGGCCGGCTTTGGGTTCGATGACAGAAGCTTGGCTCAGAGCAATGCCTTGGTCAACTCCTGGAAGTCTCGTTTACGATGAAAAGCTCTGCAGCTTCAGCAGGGCAAACCTGAATCTCAGGCCAAGTCGCGGTTCGACGTCACCGGCTTGACTTTCGTCGACAGGTCGGTCCCCTTACGAAGCTTTTTAACCAAAATTATCCAAATCTTTTCAAACTTTT
The DNA here is from genome assembly GCA_963921515.1 of Calotriton arnoldi. Taxonomy (NCBI): domain Eukaryota; kingdom Metazoa; phylum Chordata; class Amphibia; order Caudata; family Salamandridae; genus Calotriton; species Calotriton arnoldi. The sequence goes on along the minus strand of CAWUFW010007329.1, from coordinate 814,653 downwards.
GCATCTTGTTCCAGAAGGTCCTTTTGGGGTTCCAAAGTGTCCACAACACCAATCCAAAGTTTCAGAAGCTCAGAGTTGCTCCTTGGGATGTTAGGATTACGTCTCTCACAATGCACCTAGCCAAATCCTTTAAAGTCTAGCTAAAGGTGGCCAACTGGTTTCTTCTTGCTGGAGATGATGCAGGTGGAGCTCTTCTAACCTGTTGCTTTTAGGGAGTCCACTGCTTCCCTTTTCAAAGCAAGGCAAAATCCCCAGGGTTGTAGTTCAAAAGTGTGCAGCAGGTGCAGTAATTCAAAGTGCAATCCTCTTGGTGCAGGCTAGGGTTCCAGCAGGGCAGTCCTGCTTCTTCTTGTAGTTTCAGGTAAGGATCTGAGTTGCTGGGCAGCCATATTTCTCCGGTATTCTTGGGTTTCAAGCAGGTGGTATCCCTGACCAATGAGGTGCAGGGTGCCTCCCTCAGGTATGACAACTTCCTCCAAAGTGTTGCATATTCTTATCCCAGAAGGCGCTAATCCTTTAAAATATAAAATGGAGAAACTCTCTAATAGAGGTTAGGATCTGGCTAAGCCAACCCCCAGCCTGGCTAAGTTTCTCTAACACTCCCTTTTCAGCCCCTCTGCTAATTCAATTACCGGGGCTCCTGTTTGGCTGGTGGTTGAGCCTGTGTCCTGTCTTGTCATTCCCTCTTTTAAGACCAGTTTGGCTACTACACCCCCAGCTGCCTTTTGCTCTGCAGTTGCAGATCTCCTCCCACCAGATGTCCTTTGTCTATATGCAGGCCACTTCACACCTCTTCAGAGCCAAAGGCTGGCCTATCAGAGAGGCTCCTGGAAGGCTGAGTTTTGGTTAATCAGAAAAGCAAGTTCTATAACTTCTTTTCTGTAATATTTCTAATAAATGTAACATTGGCAAGTTGCTGGATTAACATAACTATTCTTTTACGTCTTTGTATTATATTTTTAGCTCACTCCTGTCAATAGTTATACATTATTAAAGTATTCCGATGTTAACCTATTGAACCAATGTAATACAATGGGGAAAAATGAAATTGGCAATTGTTCCCTCCCCAGGGCATATAAAACATCTTTTAAAATGTCCCTGCTTATAGTTACAAGAAACCCTACCCCTGGGGCACTTAGGAGAGACCTTAGGGATGACTTATATGCAACAAAGAAGGTAGTTTAAGACTTTAGAAGTACCTTTAATTCCAAAGTCGAATTTGCATATAATTTTATTTTAAGAGCAGCTTGAAAAGCAGGGCTGGCTTTAAAATGACAGCACACAACACAGCAGTGTACACTTAAGTGCATTGAAACTACTGGGCCTCTAAGCAACATGCCCTACCATATGCTAGGGACTCAAAGGTAGGTTGTCAGTACCAATTGTAATTATACCTAATTACTATGTACTTTTAATCAAAGGGTGCACAGACATAATATCGAGTTTTTTTTTTCGAACAACAGAAATATCGAATTGGAAATATCGAAGGGACAGAATATCGACATCAAGAATATCGGTGACCAGAATCTCGACCTAAAGGTAAGAAATATCGTTTTTGTTAATATCGAAGTCAGTAATATCATTTGCAAAAATATTGTTGTTAATAATATCAATGTTTATATTAGTGTTATGTATTTTAGTATGTATTTTATATGTATGTGTTTTATATTTTTTGTTAAGTATTGTATTTTTTTTAAACTTCATGTATTACATTTTTAGAAGTTAGTAATTTTTTTTAAAGTAAATTTTGCGTTTTAGTACCGTAGCGGGTTGTGGGTTTATAGGGGAATAGGGTGGGAAGTAATTTAATTATAGTAAATTGAATAATAATTTTTAGAAAATAATTATTATTTTTAATTCAATTTAGCGTTTTAGTTCTGTAGCGGGTTGTGGGTTTATAGGGGAATAGGGTGGGAAGTAATTTAATTATAATAAAGTAATTATTAATTTTTATTTTTTGGTATTGATAATTAATTTATTGTTCAATAATTATTAATTAATTTATATTAATTGATTAATTGATCATTATATTAATTGTGTTAATTTATTTTAGGAGCGGGTTGTGGGTTTATAGGGGAATAGGGTGGGAAGTAATTTATTATAATAATATAATTATTAATTTTATTTATTTGTATTGATAATTAATTTATTGTTAATTAATTATTAATTGGTAATTATTTTTTATTAAGTGATTAAATGATTATTAGATTAATTGTGTTAATTTATTTTAGGAGCGGATTGTGTGTTGATAGGGGAATAGGGTGGGAAGTAATTTAATTATAATAAAGTAATTATTAATTTTTATTTATTGTTATTAATCATTAATTTATTGTTAATTAATTATTAATTGGTAATTAATTTTTATTAATTGATTAATTGATTAATATATTAATTGTGTTAATTTATTTTAGGTGTGGGTTGTGGGTTAATAGGGGAATAGGGTGGGAAGTAATTTAATTATAATAAAGTAATTATTAATTTTTATTTATTGGTATTGATGATTAATTTATTGTTAATTAATTATTAATTGGTAATTCATTTTTATTAATTGATTATTATATTAATTGTGTTAATTTATTTTTAGGAGTGGGTTGTGGGTTAATAGGGGAATAGGGTGGGAAGTAATTTAATTATAATAAAGAAATAATTAATTTTTATTTATTGGTATTGATAATTATTATATTGTTAATTATTTATTAATTGTTTATTTAATTAAAAAAAATATTACATTGATAATCATGTTAATTTTAACCCTCTGCTATCCAACACTTTCCCTACAGTTACTGTCTCTGGAGTGGGAATAGTAATTTTAACCCCTTCGCTATCCAACACTTTCCCTATTGTTGCAGTATCTGGAGTGGGAATAGTAATTTTTAGCCCTACGCTATCCAACACTTTCCCCACTGTTGCACTTATTGGAGTGGGAATAGTAATTTTTACCCCTACGCTATCCAACACTTTCCCTACTGTTGCACTCTCTGGAGTGGGAATAGTAATTTTAACCCCTTCGCTATCCAACACTTTCCCTATTGTTGCACTCTCTGGAGTGGGAATAGTAATTTTTACCCCTATGCGATCTAACACTTTCCCTACTGTTGCACTCTCTGGAGTGGGAATAGTAATTTTAACCCCTACACTATCCAACACTATCCCTACTGTTGTACTCAATGGAGTGGGAATAGTAATTTTTACCTCTACGCTATCCAACACTTTCCCTATCCAACACTTTCCCTACTGTTGCACTCAGTGGAGTGGGAATAGTAATTTTTACCCCTACGCTATCCAACATTTTCACTACTGTTGCACTCTCTGGAGTGGGAATAGTAATTTTACCCCTACACTATCCAACACTTTCCCTACTGTTGCACTCACTGGAGTGGGAATAGTAATTTTTACCTCTACGCTATCCCAAACTTTTCCTACTGTTACACTCTCTGGAGTGGGAATAGTAATGTTTACCCCTACGCTATCCAACACTTTCCCTTCTGTTGCACTCACTGGAGTGGGAATAGTAATTTGTACCCCTACGCTATCCAACACTTTCCCTACTGTTGCACTCACTGGAGTGGGAATTGTAATTTTTACCCCTACGCTATCCAACACTTTTCCTACTGTTACACTCTCTGGAGTGGGAATAGTAATTGTATCCCCTCCGCTATCCAATATTTTCTCTACTGTTTTAGTTAATGTAGTGTATAATTTATTTTAAAAATATTAAAAATATTGTAATTTTTAATTTATTTATATTTTTATATTTTTATTTATATTATTTGTTTTTCTGTATATATGTATTTAGCATTTTTAAATGTTTTTTAACAATTTATGTTATTAAAATAATTATTTATAAATATTATTAAGTAAGTATATATATTAAATTTTATACGTATATATGTTTAATTTATTTTTACATTATATGTATTAGTTATAATTTTAAACATTTTAAAATAATTATAACTATTTTTTTTAATTATATGTATTATTTACTTTATTTTACATTATTTCTTAAACATTAAAAAAAATACGATATTTTTAACAACGATATTTTTGACAACGATATTTTTTTATCAATATTTTTGTACTTGCCATAAATAGATAGGACTTCGATATTGTGGCCATCGATATTTCGGCTCCGATATTTTTGTCGTCGATATTTGTGTAGTCGATATTCTGTCAGTGATTCTAATCAAAGCACAGGCCCTGGGTCTGGTTAGCAGAGCCCAGAGCACAACCATAGTCAGAAAACCAGTATCTAGTAATCAAAACTGGGGCAAAAGAGGGGGGACACTGCAGAAAGCCCTGGTTTCTCTCAGTTATTCACATTTTGAAAGCCTGTATACATATTTTAATTTTACTGTCATGCTACTGTCAATTAAGTGTATTCGAATGTCTAAAGGGTGCTTGCATTGCAGTGTATAGACAGCAAAATTGCCATACAAAGCAATAGAGGTGCACCCCTTTATTTGCTCCCACTCTAATCCTACCTTACTCCTACTCCCATTCCTACTCCTACTCATAAGAATACTCCTATACTAATTCCTACTTCCAATACCCACCCATATCCCAACTCCTACTCCTTCCTCTTTGCCTATTCCCAACCTCATGCCTCTCCCCAATGCTACCCTCACTCCCACCCTTACCACTATAATCACTCATATTATTACCCCTACACGCACTCCTTTGGGCAGATGACTGAGGGTGGCTTGACTGGGCAGGTTTGCAAATAGCCTAATGTATGAAATACTATTATGAATATATTTATCAAGTCTCTTGGGTATTCCTTTTTAGAATGCTCTATGTGAGAGCATGGCCTGGGTTATTGGGATGATTCCTTATTTTCGGTGGTTGTTATGTTTTTCTTGGTTTTCTTGTGCTATAGTTTATTCTCTTCAGTAGCATTTATATTATAAAAAAACACAATCAATCAATCAGGGAGTTTTAAGCGCGCTACTCACCCGTGAGGGTCTCAAGGCGCTGGTGGAGGGGAGAAAGCAGCTCCGGTCAGTCGAAGAGCCAGGACTTGAGGGTCCTCCTGAAGATGTGCAGGGTGGGAGCGTGTCTGATGTGGATCGGGAGCTTGTTTCAGGTCTTGCCCACGATGTAGGAGAAGGTTCTTCCCCCCGTTCTTGCTCTGCGGATGCACGGGGAGTCGGCGAGGTCGGCGGATCGGAGGTTCCTCTTGGGTACGTGGAAGAAAATTCTGTCATTGAGATATTGGGGTCCGGTGTTGTGGAGGCATTTGTAGGCGTGGGTGAGTATCTTGAAGGTTACTCTCTTTTCAACAGGGAGCCAGTGGAGGTTACGCAGGTGTTGGGTGATGTATTCGTGTCGAGGGATGCCGAGGACGAGACTGGCTGTGGTGTTCTGTATGGTCTGGAGTTTGCGGAGCAGAGACTTGTTTATTCCAGCATAGAGGGCGTTTCCGTAGTCCAGTTTACTGGTTATGAGTGCATGGGTGACGGTCTTCCTTGATTCCGGAGGGATCCATTTGAAGGTCTTTCCGAGGATGCAGAGGGTGTTGAAGCAGGTGGAGGCGACGACGTTGATCTGTCGGGTCATTGAGAGGGAGGAATCGAGTACGATGCCGAGATTTCGGGCGTGGTCCGTAGGGGTGGGGGAGCTGCTGAGGGTGGTGGGCCACCAGGTGTTGTCCCATGCAGAGGGGGTGGGTCCGAGGACGAGGACCTCTTTCTTCTCTGAGTTGAGCTTCAGGCAGCTGCTGCTCATCCAGGATGCGACGTCCTTCATTCATTCATGGAAGTTGAGTCTGGTGGTGATGGGGTCCTTGGTGAGGGAGAGGATGAGCTGGGTGTCGTCGGCGTTGGATACTATGCTGAGTCCGTGCTGCCATGGCCAAACAGCCATATCAGGCAAAATTGCTTTGTAGGAGCTTTTAGAAATTAGGGCCTAATTATGAGTTTGGCAGTAAGGTAACGGCCATCGAAGCAGCGTCGGATTCCCTGCCACAGTGGGCAGTCTGCCTGCAGAATTACGATGTTGGCGGTCTGCTGAAGGAAAGACTGCCGGATACCGCCGACCCTGCTAGTTATTCGCAGACCGCTGCGACAGTAGTAGGGAGAAAGCAGCTTTCAGAGGGCCTCACAGACAAGTTCACCGCCGTAGGAATTACGAGTTGGCTTTCCATCAAGACAACCGTGGCGGGAAGACAACCTGCTTCGAGTTGGGGGAATCGAAGGAATTGGGGTGCATACTCACCCATTTCCTTTTCTTCTCTTCAGTCTCCTTCGTGGATCCTTTCCTCCAGGGCCCCCCTTCACTGCAGCATCTGGACCCTGAAGAAAACAACCCTGTTTGCACGGTCTTCTTTGGAACGCCGCGGCGGTATGACAGTAAGATCACCAAGCTCATAAACAGGCGTTTTGTCTGGTGTTAGTAAAAGTATGAAAACAAACGAATCCTACGACTGTTGCATCTGTGAAACCTCCTGTGCCACCATGGACTACAAATCTGAGCAAATTACCCCAGGAATGCAAATTACCCAGGAACTCACCTTTAAATGTAAATAACTACTTCATTGATGAATTCAAAAAAATTAAATCAGAAGGTGGTCAACTTGGATCAGAAGATGGTGGTCTGTAGAAAGCTTTTGGGCTCCTCAAAGTGTAGCTTACGTTTTATGGCAGCTCACAGTGTAACAGTGTCTGAAGCTCACACCTCTGCACCAGTGCTAACTACAGCTGCCATTCATGATGATCAGTGCCTGAAATGGCACTAGATGTCAGAGCATGGTGACCACAGGTTAGCTGGAGATGTGCAGGTGCTGGTAGGTCTGCTTGCCCCTGCTTACCACCATATATTCCATCACTCACGAAAAAACACGAAAAAACATAATTTCATTTAAAATGGCCTGATTGGTTCAGGTGATGTAAACCTGCCAGAGCTACAGCGGTGTGTTATGAGTGCCTAATTTGTAAAAAAATGAGTTCCAGTGCCCAAAGTTCTGCAGAGAAGCCACCGACGGTGTAATTATATGTTGCTCGTTGAATACGAAGGCTAGTGGTCTTAAATCAACTCATGACTCTTTAATCCACTATGAGACACTCCCTGACCCTTTATCTGCAGGTTCCTGCTTTCTCCCTTAATATGTTTTTTTCATCTTTCTCTTCCTCTGTAGTTCTGATTTGTGTATTTTTCCTCTCTTGCTAAATAACTGATGAGGAAAAATAGGGTGCCAGTCCCCAAAAATGAGTTCCATTGCCCCCCACCGGCTCAAATAAAGCACTGCGTGTAGATCAGCAGCCACAAATCGGCCATCTGCACCAATGGTAGAAAGTGTCACACTGACAGACTGGTGCAAGTAGGCAGTGCATTTGCTGCTGTGCTTGTTTGGACTCAAAGTGATGGGGCAACCCTGCAAAAAAGTCTTCATGCCCCCAACGCAGGTGGGGTTTGCCCTGACTCCCTAATCCTAAGTATGTTTTTAGAAAAGAGCATGTTCAATCTATCACAGGGTGTATAAAAAAGTGTTTACACAACAGAAAAGTTCCAGTGAAGTATTTTTGCTGAGTCAGCTTTGAGAGTCAGAATCTATCATTGGCCTTTATGATTGCTTTGTGGTAGTTGATCAGCTGGTGTCTGCAATGGGATCTTTCCCTTGGTTATACCCATATTTTATGCAAGAGTTTTGAATTCTAACATGAACTATAGGGCCGTATGTGTCTGAGCACTGCAATTGGCAAGGGCAGCAAAGGCAACTGACAATCTAGTATTATTTGTATTAACCAGCAAGTGAACAGAATCACTGTTTAGCCTATCTCCTGTGATCGTGTTCTGATTTTGTTTACCGCAATACATCCCTGTTTTGGTCTTTATGGGTATCAAGCAAATGGTGATGATTGAGGAAAAGACCAGGGGCCGAATTACTGACATTGCACCTAGTGCGCAAAGGGCATGTGTGCCTGCTTTTTGCGAACTGGGCACTATGGTATAACAGAAGGCACCACAGATATTTGTGCAGCCTCTTTAGTAATACTGATAGCGCTGGTGCACATGTAGTGCCAGCGCTATCCTGAGAGGGCATTCCCTCATTTGCATGAGGGTGTGTCCCTATTCAAATGAAGAAATCACATTGCCTCTGCGCTTGTGTCATATTACCAACTCGAGCACAGAAGCAAACATGCCCTTAAGAGGCACACTGAGAGTGTCACAAAAAGGTGGCGGTCAGTGCGCCCCCTGAGGGCACACCTCTTGAGGTCTCATAGACCCCCCAGACAGCCCCCTGCAGGCCACTCACTTACCCCTCTCTAAAGTGCTGGCAAGTTGCCACCTGCACAGAGAAGCACAGAACGGCTTTGAAGCAGCAGCTCTGTATTTGACTGAACGTGCTGCCCATGGAGCATCAAGTGTTCTCTGCTGCTCTGTGGGCAGCACGTTCATCATAATAGGGCACACTCTCCCTGTTTGTACCTGTTGCACCTGTTTAAAGGTGTGCTGTGCCTCAAGCAAGAACAGGGCACCCTACCATTAATACGAGCCCAGGAGGTTGTCTGGCCCAATGGTTAGAACAGATGTAAGATATGTGAAGTCAATATTGTGACTCAGAACTAGGTTTATCACAAAGCCTTCATTTTGGGTACTATGTTGTAAATATTGCTTGCTAAAGTCGAAAATATATTCCAATAACTCAAATGAGTAAGTAGATATGGACTGATTCCAATGAAAGATCAAATCTCCCACTTCTAACCATGAGATCCAGAAATCAGGTCCATATGAAGAGCGGAAAATGTAAGTGAAAAGGTATCATCAGTTCAAGGATACCCATAAGTGGCAAACATTTGAATATAATATTCATTGGATACTTTAATATAAAGAACAACTATTTCTGCCTCAAAGCTGGAGGGATGAAGGGGAGGAGGTTATAGCACTGTCCAGGAAACCTCATAGATTCGGCATGTTGAGATTGCCATTCTATTGAAAAAATACAAGGAAACAGGAGAACGTTTCTACATAGCAGGTTTCCTTAACTGTGTTTCTCTCCAGAATCACGTAAAACCACTTTGGCACCCATTTTGTTCTAGGTAATGCCGTTTTTATCAGATAATGAGTGAACAGCAGTGTGCTCAGAATGCTATCAGAACTATCACCTAGTCATGGCTGTTAGAAATAGGCAAATGACATTCGTTATTACAATTTCATCACAAAGAATCTGCACATGTATGGAGCAGCATATATTTGGCTCTACCTTCATTTTCATTGATTAGTCCACATATGTATATTATGGCCTTATGTATTCATGAAATATAATGTAATCTGTAAGAGAAAAGAGCACTTAAAGTAACATATGATGTGCATGTGTACTGTAATCACAACATTTTTGTTTATGTGTGTTTGCAAATGCTCTATTTTTAGTAATAACGAGTTATAGTTTTATATATGCATTTATAAGAAAACGTTTTTCTTTGCTATTTAGTGACATATATATATATATGTGAGAAATGCATTTACTCTATAAAATTGATTCCACCTGTATAGCCTTATTTGGTAATAATGTGTATTCAAGTTTTCATTAGTTAACTTGACCTAAGGCCTTAAGCACTTGGGTTTCCCAATGTTTAACCTTCAACATGAATATTTTCTTGGATGGGTTGTTTTTCCTTCTTTTCTAGGAGACTGGTACAATGGCTCAAGGATGGGAAAAAAGGGCTCCTTTGTATGAAGTTGATAAGTCTGTGTGAAGGGAGCCAAGGGTGAAAGAAATGATGGCCAGAAGAGAGTCTGTACAGCATGGGAGCATAAATTCAAGGTCGACTAAAGGATCAAGAGAGCATTGTCAACCTGTTTTTGAAGTAATATATCTGAGGAGAAGGAATTTTGATTATGTCGTGTGAAAGGAAGTGTTCTTTGAAAGTAGTCTTTAATTGGGTCCACAACAGAAATTTAGTAGGGTCCTCGAGAGTGTAACTAAGCAATGTTTGTGATCCTATGTAGCACAATATGCTGAGACTTAGAGGTTTAGACTTCTATGCTTTATATTTCTATTGTATGGCTTGTAAGGACCCTGCTAGACAACGGAGAAACAGCAGCCCTCATCCTCCTGGACCTATCAGCCGCCTTCAACACGGTCTGCCACCACACACTACGAACACGTCTTCACGACGCCGGGATCCAAGAGAAGGCCCTGGACTGGACCACATCCTTCCTTTCCGGCAGAACACAAAGCGTCCGCCTCGCCCCCTTCCGATCCAAGGCCACCAAGATCATCTGCGGCGTACCCCAAGGCTCCTCCCTCAGCCCAACGCTGTTCAACATCTACATGGCACCCCTCGCCCACGTCGCCCGACAGCACAACCTCAACATCATCTCCTACGCCGACGACACCCAGCTGATCCTCTCCCTCACCAAAGACCCTCACACCGCCAAAGCCCACCTCCACGAAGGAATGAAGGCCGTTGCCGAATGGATGAGGACCAGCCGCCTGAAGCTGAACTCGGACAAGACAGAGGTCCTCATCCTTGGTTCCAACCCTTCAGCCTGGGACGACTCCTGGTGGCCAACATCACTGGGGACAGCCCCGCCACCCACCGACCATGTACGCAACCTAGGGGTCATCCTCGACCCCACCCTCTCCATGACTAAGCAGGTCAACGCCGTTTCCTCATCCTGCTTCAACATCCTCCGAATGCTCCGCAGGATCTTCAAGTGGATCCCCACCGAAACAAGAAAAACAGTCACCCAGGCCCTCGTCACCAGCAGGCTGGACTACGGAAACGCCCTCTACGCAGGAACGACGGCTAAGCTCCTGAGACGGCTGCAACGCATCCAGAACGCCTCTGCACGTCTTATCCTCGACATCCCCTGACGCAGCCACATCACACCCCACCTGAGAGACCTGCACTGGCTCCCTGTCAACAAGAGGATAACCTTCAAGCTCCTCACCCACGCACACAAAGCACTCCACAACTCCGGACCAGCCTACCTCAACAGACGACTCAGCTTCTACACCCCCACCCGCCAGCTCCGCTCGACCAGCCTCGCCCTCGCCACAGTCCCCCGCATCCGGAAAACGACCGCCGGCGGCAGATCCTTCTCCCACCTCGCCGCCAAGACCTGGAACACCCTCCCCACCAACCTCCGACAGACCCAAGACCTACTGGCCTTCAGAAGACTCCTCAAGACCTGGCTCTTCGATCAGTAGCAGCACCACCCCCCTCTTCCCCCAGCGCCTTGAGACCCTCGCGGGTATGTAGTGCGCTTTATAAGTGACATGATTGATTGATTGATTGCTATGCAATGCTTTATTCTGAAACTTCTACTGAAGTTTCATGTTGATACCTTTTCTCTTTATAATATAGATTAACTCAAAGGCATTTTAACATTTACAGAGTAGTTTACTATAGTCTTAGAGATCTTCATGCATTATAGAGAGGAAGGTCGAACTTTTCAATCTTCTTATTCTATTGTGGTTTTGTTATTCTGGACCATCATCTCTGAAGTTCTCATTGGTTACTTGCTGTTGAGAATTAACTTTGTTCGTAGAGCTGGAAGCCCACTGAGAATTTTATATTGTTACGCTATGTTTTTGAGATTGATTTATATTATGCAGACTAAAAATTTGTAATAAAAATAAGTTTAACTTCAATCTTGACTTGGAGCTTTTCTGTGTAACCAAATGGGTTGCACTGTATTTAAAATTTGAACTGTAAACTAACTCCTTTATTCTTCAAGCTCCCTAAAAAGATCGAGACCGGAGGAGACAAAAAGGGCCCAAATCCCCTCTGCTGGATCATGTATGTTTGGGTAACAACATCCCATGTTTCTAAAATGCTTTAACACCTTCTGCTATAGTTGGTCAACTAGATGCCCTTTCCACCAGTGTGGCTTCACCCTCCAAAGAACAAGATTTGTCCTTAAAGACAGCCCATAGAGCAGAACCAGGTATCCAAAATAGGCATTTCAGCCACAATTACTACTACAATCACTACTACACCTGTAAGCAGTGTCCGGTCTGAACACACAGGAAAGTGCAGGCATCATTGATCGCCGCACCATACACACCTGTGCGCTCATTCCCTTCAGAGCACCTGTAGATACAGTGCCTCACACCCACGGAGCTACAACCAGTGATGGTCGCAATCAATCCCCGGAGAGAATCCTACATTTCAGCAAGACGACCATCTCTACATGCCAAAGCCGGCGGGATGACCCAGCTGCTGCAAAAAATGATAGATCAATTTCTGTCAGCAAGAGTGACACACTCTACATAATCTGAAAAAATGTCAAAGTGCAAGAGTATGACAAGTATGTTCGCTAAGTCTAGCTAGCATGCTGCCAGGTTCCTTCAAACAATGATAAATGCACACTATGGTCCTCTACCACCCGGGTGATGGCGACTCACACATGGATTTTATTGAAGGGTAAACAGGTTGAAGGTGTCAAAAGCATTATTCAGCCACATACCTTTTCCCATTGACGTCACACTAAAGATTGACAGATTGAAAGATAAGGGCTTGGCATGGCACATAACAATTACCAACTCATTTACTATAAGATAGCCACACAAATTGGACAATAATATCAAGATGTCGAACATTAAGCAAGCCTACAATGTTTGTAAATGAACATCTCATGGGGATAGCTTGTTGAGTTCAAACATATCTGTCAATACATACATTTATCACACATGTTTTCCCCTGGAACACGAAAACTACAGATGCAACTTTTGACCTTCCAGTAAAGTTAGATCCTATTAATGTGTGAATAAATTCAGTATGCAATTTGACATTACCCATTGTACACTACGGGGCCGATTCCGATCTCGGTCGGAGGCGCACCCAATACTATTCGGTCGGGAAAAAAGCCATGCGAATGCCTGTTTCCCGACCGATCTGTACATCATTCCGAACAAGTAAGTACGATGCGCACAACAGCATAGAATCCGGCCGAGTCGTACTCACCCAATCCAGGTCCTGTTCACCGACCGAGGCGAATCCGGAAACGCCGAATCGAGTCGCAGGGAAGGGAAAATGCAGCCCCGTCCGGCCGGACAAGTACGATGCGCTTTCCGTACGCGCCGAACCCGTCGCTACGTCCGGAACATCAAAGCTTCCGGGAGAGGCGCACATAAGCTCCGATTCGCGCCACAACACGATCCACGGCTACGAGGCGAACACGCCAGCGACGAGGACGACGCGAAGCAACGAGAAAGACGAACGAGACGAACCAACCATGAATCCCTTCGTTCCGATCCTACCAATATTCTACATTTACTACCGGAACAGGCACGGACGCGTACGGCGCAGAAGGTAAGTCAGACACCAACCACAAAAACATACAACACGTACACGACACAACACACACACACAGAGGGATGCAGAATTTACTTACACCAGCAACAGCAGCACCATAGGGGCGGGATGCCCATCACCAATGCCACATATGCACACAGGGGCCTGGATGCGCACCACCACTACCAACCCTACCCAGGGGGGGCTGGATGCCTACCACTACTACCACCCTTACCCAGGGGGGGCTGGATGCCTACCACTACTACCACCCTTAGCCTGTGGGGCTGGATGCCTACCACTACTACCACCCTTAGCCTGTGGGGCTGGATGCCTACCACTACTACCACCCTTAGCCATGGGGGTGCCAGATGCCTACCACTACTACCACCCTTAGCCAGGGGGGCTGGATGCCTACCACTACTACCACCCTTAGCCATGGGGGTGCCAGATGCCTACCACTACTACCACCCTTAGCCAGGGGGGCTGGATGCCTACCACTACTACCACCCTTAGCCATGGGGGTGCCAGATGCCTACCACTACTACCACCCTTACCCAGGGGGGGCTGGATGCCTACCACTACTACCACCCTTAGCCATGGGGGCTGGATGCCTACCACTACTACCACCCTTAGCCAGGGGGTCTGGATGCCTACCACAACTACCACCCTTACCCAGGGGGGCTGGATGCCTACCACTACTACCACCCTTAGCCATGGGCGCTGGATGCCTACCACTACTACCACCCTTAGCCATGGGGGCTGGATGTCTACCACTACTACCACCCTTAGCCAGGGGGGCTGGATGCCTACCACAACTACCACCCTTACCCAGGGGGGGCTGGATGCCTACCACTACTACCATCCTTAGCCAGGGGGCTGGATGCCTACCACTACTACCACCCTTAGCCATGGGGGTGCCAGATGCCTACCACTACTACCACCCTTAGCCAGGGGGCTGGATGCCTACCACTACTACCACCCTTAGCCAGGGGGCTGGATGCCTACCACTACTACCACCCTTAGCCATGGGGGTGCCAGATGCCTACCACTACTACCACCCTTACCCAGGGGGCTGGATGCCTACCACTACTACCACCCTTAGCCATGGGGGTGCCAGATGCCCACCACTACTACCACCCTTACCCAGGGGGGCTGGATGCCTACCACTACTACCACCCTTAGCCAGGGGGCTGGATGCCTACCACTACTACCACCCTTACCCAGGGGGGTTGGATGCCTACCACTACTACCACCCTTAGCCAGGGGGCTGGATGCCTACCACTACTACCACCCTTAGCCATGGGGGTGCCAGATGCCTACCACTACTACCACCCTTACCCAGGGGGCTGGATGCCTACCACTACTACCACCCTTAGCCAGGGGGTGCCAGATGCCTACCACTACTACCACCCTTAGCCAGGGGGCTGGATGCCTACCACTACTACCACCCTTAGCCATGGGGGTGCCAGATGCCTACCACTACTACCACCCTTAGCCAGGGGGCTGGATGCCTACCACTACTACCACCCTTAGCCAGGGGGGCTGGATGCCTACCACTACTACCACCCTTAGCCATGGGGGTGCCAGATGCCTACCACTACTACCACCCTTACCCAGGGGGGGCTGGATGCCTACCACTACTACCACCCTTAGCCAGGGGGGTGCCAGATGCCCACCACTACTACCACCCTTAGCCAGGGGGGCTGGATGCCTACCACTACTACCACCCTTAGCCAGGGGGGCTGGATGCCTACCACAACTACCACCCTTACCCAGGGGGCTGGATGCCTACCACTACTACCACCCTTAGCCATGGGGGTGCCAGATGCCTACCACTACTACCACCTCTACCCATGGGGGCTGGATGCCTACCACCAACACCACCCCCACTCATAGGATGGACAATGCATGACACAACCAGCACACCACAACCTAGGGAATGCAAGAAAAAGACATCCCCCAACACCATGACAAGCGTGTGTAGACTGTGTCAAATGCCTACAACACTGAACATGACTTTGAACATACAATGTGACCCCCTATCACATGTGCCACACATATATGTGTGTGGCCCCCACAATGCAAGCAGGCCATGACCATTGTGGCAATGGGGTCCAAAAACCCCATCATCACAGTGACCAAAATGTAAGTGTGGGGTCCATAGCTGAAGTACATTTTGAACATTGTGGCAATGGGGTCCAAACCCCCATCACCACAGTGACCAAAAGGTAAGTGTGGGGTCCATAGCTGAAGCACATTTTGAACATTGTGGCAATGGGGTCCAAACCCCCATCATCACAGTGACCAAAAGGTAAGTGTGGGGTCCATAGCTGAAGCACATTTTGAACATTGTGGCAATGGGGTCCAAACCCCCATCATCACAGTGACAAAAAGGTAAGTGTGGGGTCCATAGCTGAAGCACATTCTGAACATTGTGGCAATGGGGTCCAAACCCCCATCATCACAGTGACCAAAAGGTAAGTGTGGGGTCCATAGCTGAAGCACATTTTGAACATTGTGGCAATGGGGTCCAAACCCCCATCATCACAGTGACCAAAAGGTAAGTGTGGGGTCCATAGCTGAAGCCCATTTTGAACATTGTGCCAATGGGGTCCAAACCCCCATCATCACAGTGACCAAAAGGTAAGTGTGGGGTCCATAGCTGAAGCACATTTTGAACATTGTGGCAATGGGGTCCAAACCCCCATCATCACAGTGACCAAAAGGTAAGTGTGGGGTCCATAGCTGAAGCACATTTTGAACATTGTGGCAATGGGGTCCAAACCCCCATCATCACAGTGACCAAAAGGTAAGTGTGGGGTCCATAGCTGAAGCACATTTTGAACATTGTGGCAATGGGGTCAAAACCCCCATCATCACAGTGACCAAAAGGTAAGTGTGGGGTCCATAGCTGAAGCACATTTTGAACATTGTGGCAATGGGGTCCAAACCCCCATCATCACTGTGACCAAAATGCAAGTGTTGACAAAGAAAAAGCTGCAACTGCCAAACTGCATGGATGATTCCTGGTCACAGAACATAAAACACATCAGTGGCAAAGTAGTGCATGTGTCCCATTGCAACATAGATTGGAGGAGGCCAATACTGCAGTGCAAATAAGACATACCTTTGGCCATGTGCAGACAAACAACACCCATGGGGGCTGACACTGTCAACATTCATCAATGACACAATGACAGAAGTGACCATCAGAATGCAGACCCACATATTTGCACCAATGGGCACACAAATGCAGATACCCTGTGGAGACTGTAGATGTGAGGTGAACAGATACCATACCATGGCAGCAATGGGACACACAAACCATGATCATTGTGCTGTCCGATGACCTAGGAGTCCCAGTGACAAAAGGGGAAACCCACCAAACAACATACAGCCAATGGCACACCTAAGATATGCCAATGCAGTGGTGCAGATGCACAAACACAAACAGGCAGACCCACACTGCACATCAAACACAACAGGTGAGGGGGGAGGGGTGCCAGTGTCCCCAGGCAACCACACAACACATGAGGAGGCCTGAATACCAATTACACAGATGTGCATACAGTGCCACACAAAGGTAACTCATGGATCCAAATCCCCTATGTGGGCAATCAGGCATTGTCAGATGAGAGGGAGCACAAATCACACATGTCACACAAGCATGTAGGAACAGCAACTGACACAGCAAGACATAGACACACCACAGCACTACCCCCAGGGCCCCCACAATGTGGTGACCCTGGGCTGCATTACAATCCCACTGTGATGACAAAGCTAAATGTCGTTCACACTGTGAACCACAGTCATGTGTCCTGAGCAACAAACTACCATCACACCTACACAAGCACAAATCAATCAGCACGGCCAGTAAGCCAAGGCCAACATGGAGGCAGGGGTCTAGCCGGGCAACAACTCTCATCTGCACACACTCAACACCACACACCTCGACCTCCAACAATGTGCAGCAGTGAAGCACACATGCACTGGTGACATTGCACATGCACCCATGACAATCCCAGGGTGGTGGGTGGGAACCAAGGTGCAGAAACACATCACACATGGCCACTCAACAAGACTCCTGAATGTCTGACACACTGCACACTACGCTGTACATGGACATGACGGCAATACCACACCAACCAATGGGATCCCAGCCACAGTCACACACCAATGAAGAAGCCAAGGTCACCCACAAAGAACACACATAGACAACTACCAACATTGCAGCCCGGACCCTGAGGAGTGCCAGCAGTCACACACACAACGTGTCACAATCACTGAAAGATAACACAAACTGTAAATCACATGACAGGTGTAAACAACAAGTGCCAAGGGGAAACCTGACTGTGACCCATCTGCGTCTGCACACAAACTCAGCCCTGACAGCAAACACACCTATGGGTGACACCCTGATGACCAGTAATGTGCCATTCACCCACATCACAGAGAACCCAGGGAGAAGACTTTGGGGAAACATAGGTCAACTCAGCAAGCATCACAAACAGGTACAACACTAGGGATCCCAGCATGCACAGCAAAACGGAAGTGAACACACAGACATGCTCATACAACACACACCTTGGGCGCAGGCAATGTCACAGGAGTACACACTGCCATGAGGGGACTCCACTCCTGTGTGAGGAAAGCTGTGCCATATGTTGCCTCAGTAGGGCCCCATCATGTCAGCTGAGCACTTGGTCACACAATCAACAATTAGCACCAAATGAAGGCTCCCGTCACATCAGCCTGGTCATAGGAGTGCCAACGAAATCATCAGCACAGATCCAACACACTTGTATAGCAATGTTGCACTGACAACACAGATGAGTCCTTCCCCATTGATGCCCAAACCTGCATGTCCAGTGGAGATGGCCACACGGTCAGGGAAGTAGACGAATTGAACAATGGCAGGCACAACAGATGTGCAGGGGTGGAAGCCACAGATGTGAAATTGCTAATGTAAGTAGGAAATCCCATTGCCAAATACTGAACACATGACACCCTCAGATGCTGCTAAGGATGACATGGATACACCACAGGATAGACACATTCCCCCTGGACCACATGTGTTCCTGCACAGTAACACTTAATTATCATGAGACCAAATATCACCATCACTGCAGCAAGGGCATGGTTAGCATCATCAACAACATGTACATCAGAAGCATAAGCACTAGAGAACAGAAAGTTGCTTTATTCAGCATATGTGTGTCCAAAAACTCAGAGAACAGTAATGCTCCAACAAAGGACAATGGCCAGTCCATCAAGTAAGTCAATACAGGGTGACAGTGGCAGATGTCACCCTACGCATGCCTGCACTGCACAAAACCAGGGACAATCCACTAGGAGGGGCAACCGGGGGGCAGGCCAGGCACCGCAGGGACAGGATCAGGGCTCACCAGGAGGAGGCAGGGAAGGGGTGGTGGGTGCTGGAGAGCCACTGACAACTGCAGTGGAGGTGTCTGACATGGTGTGTGCCGGCACAACTGGGGGGCATGACTCAGATGTTGTGGGTGCCGGCACGACTGCAGTGGACCCTACAGATGGAGTGGACAGGTCCGCCACTGCAGTGCCCAAGTCAGACAGGGTGGTAGTGGACTCCACTGCAGTGCCTACCTCCAGGGGAGGAGAATGGGGAACAGGCAAGGGGGCTGGACAGAGGGGAGGACACCCTCACCACATCAGTGGCACAGACAAGCGCAGCGGGGGTGTGGTGCCGGGAGAGCAAGTGGCAGGGGGAGAAGGCCGGATCCTCTTGGGGATGGTATATCTGTGGGTGGGGGAACCTGGGGCAGGGTGTGGTGGGGGCACCTGTGGAGTGGGGGCCTGAGGGATGGAGGAAGGAGACCTGGTGCCTGAGCTGCAGGGCGGCGGCGGGGTCTTGCTCTTACGACTCCGGGGGACTTGCGGGTGGGGGCCTCAGTCTGTATGCGCCTGGGGGAGGGTGTCCAGGGGCGAGGGGCACTCTGCTCCGTGTGGGTGGGCTTCCTCTTCCCCCTGGATGCTGGAGCAGCTGGATCATAGGGGATGAGGCCGAGGTCACAGAGGAAGAGCAGCTGTGACTTTGGGGTTGCAGGTGAGGCAAGGGAGGGTGCTTTGGAGGGAGAGGCAACTGAGGACTGCGCAGTGCTTGTGGATGCGTGTGTGTGTTCCAGGGCCCCATCCCCTGTGAGTCTGGTTTCAGTCCCCTGACTGTGCATGCGTGTGCGTTTTATTTGTGACGTGTGTGTCTGTGTGCTGGACGTGTGTGCCTGTGCCGGTGTGTGTGTGCTTGGGACGGGTAAGGTGCTGGGGAGTGTGGATGGAGCAGAGGCAGGAGGGGTGAGGGACTGTCTGAGGAGGGACCCTGCTGCCATCAGGGAGGAGTCCATGGACCTATTGCCCCTCTGTAGGTCAGACATGCCCGATGAGATGCCCTCCATGAACGACACCAGCTGAGTCAACAGAGCGGTGTGCGCATGGAGGACACTCAGCATGGCTGTCTGCCCTACATGGAGCTGGCGAAGGAGGTACACAGACTCCTCACTCAGGGCAGCAGGGGACACAGGGGCAGGGGTGCGGTGCCTGGCCCGAAGGAGACACGCTCCCGAACATGGGAGCCTCCACGGACCTGGGGAATGGGAGCCGATGGGAGGGCGGTGGTGGTGCTGGTGGTGGCGGGGACAGCAACACTAGCTGGGGTGTGGTGGCTGCTGACACCCGCCTCCATAAGGGAGTCATCCTCCGAGCCGCTGTGGTCCTCAGCTGAGGTGGATGCTGCTGAGGACTCCTCGGTGTGGCTCCCCTCGCCCTCCGTGCCACTGGGTCCCTCCGACCACTCCTCGGCTGCTGACCCAGTCTGGCTCTCCGGCTCCTCCTGGTCTGTGGAGCTGTCCCCTTCCGTGGCCATGGATGTATCTGCAAACAATGGGGAAACAGACAGACATCAGGCACCTGCACCAAACGCACACACCACTGTGAGCACAGCACATTACAGAGCAAGCCCTGGCATCATTAGTTGAACATTGCTAAAAGTGCCCTAACTGAACAGGAGAAGCCAATTGTCAGTCTGATGCCAACCATGGCACTCACATCCCACATGGCCTTGCACCCATCTGTCTGGTGTCTGTTGGATAGCAACACCCCAGTGTGGACACATGCACCACCTACACAGTAGTTGGACAGTGCAGAGGACACGGTGTAGCATGTGGACATGCACACATCACAACTCTTGCCACTGAGTCAGTACAGGTTTCCGGATGAAAGGGATGCCCAGAGTCAAATAGGAAATGCATGTGATGCATACCAGCGACAGACACCATGATGCACCCA
Source organism: Calotriton arnoldi (assembly GCA_963921515.1). Classification (NCBI taxonomy): domain Eukaryota; kingdom Metazoa; phylum Chordata; class Amphibia; order Caudata; family Salamandridae; genus Calotriton; species Calotriton arnoldi. Next base: position 794,095 of record CAWUFW010007329.1, on the reverse strand, counting down.
TGTCCTGATAGCCATCGCCACAATGGTGTGCATGTGGCACATGTCACTCCCCTGCAGGATCACCAATAAGTAGACACATGCCATGGCGGAGGCATGACTGCTAAGTCATACATCACTGTCTCAGTGATGTATGACTTGGCAGCCAGACAACAACACTCTGCACTGTGTCACAATAGTAGGTCATGGGGAATGCAAGTCCTGGAGCTGCACAAGTGCACATGTACATCCCCCACACAACACATCATCTTAACCCTCATCTGTCCAGGTCATACCGATTGGACATATGGGAGACCTGTGACACTACCCTCTGAACCTGAGCCCCTCACAATCTGCTGTGAATGGGAAACAGCTGCCTGAACTTCACATTCGCATACCCCAGTCTGCACGGGCAGCTGATCAAACACCTATGTGACACACAAGTATCGTCTCCTATGGTCACATCTCCAGTGGCATGCTGAGCCCCTACCGAGAAACACCCCAGCAGTCCTGGCAACAAATCCACAGCACACTGACACAGAGGCAGACACCTGAGGGGTCAAATCACTGCGCACAATGTGTCAGCTGATACACGGGAGTGGGAGTACAGGTGTATTGGATGGCCTGGAGTAGGCATGACTGTCCTGCCCCACATGAATGAGGGATGAGCCCTGGACAGTGGATAGCTGGCTATGTATGTGTGACACACGTAATCTGCACACTCCTGGGGCCCAAACATTGTTCCCACCCGCTGCATGGGTGTGTGCCAGATACCCCAGGCACATGTGGTGGCTCAGCTCAGCAAGTGGACCGCATATCAAAGCAACACGCAGATTACATGTACGAACACAGGCATTGTGTGAACAATGGACCCACCCATGATGCCCACAACAGAGTTAGGGAAACAGATGCTGTCCCCCACCTTGAGTGAAGCAAACTGCATGGACACAGTCCCAAGTGACACAATTCCCTGAATGTAAGGGCCACACCTGGGTATCAGATGAGGAGTGGGCAGTGCGCAATAGAGGGACATGGCTCCTGGACAACATGACTGCTGTACTGTGGCAGTTTAACCAGGCCAGAGGAGGGCACATAGCATGTAATACAGAGTTCACAGTGCAGTCTTTGACTCACCCCTCCTTGATTCTGTCTGGCCTTCAGCTGCCCATCCAGGTCTGGAAACACCACCGCCAGGATCTGGAGCATGTGGGGGTCAGGGTCCGTGTTCCGCCCCTCCTGCGAGGAGGCGACAGCTTCAGCTGGACCCGTGCAATCCTCCGGGTCCAGCCCCGAAGGTCCTGCCACCTCTTCTGGCAGTTGCGGATCCGGCGCTTGTAGACCCCACGGACCGGACAGCCCGGACGATGTCCTTCCAGATCTCCTGCTTCCGATGGGCATTAACCTGTGAGGATGACTAAGTGAAAAGGCCATCACTACACATGCAACATATCCGTGCATGACACCGTCCCTCGCATTCGAAGAACAACCACCGGCGGCAGATCCTTCTCACACCTCGCCGCCAAGATCTGGAACACCCTTCCACTAAGCCTACGACAGACCCAAGACCTGCTGACCTTCAGGAGGCTACTCAAGACCTGGCTGTTCAACCAGTAGCAGCACCCCCCCCTTCCCTCTCCCCAGCGCCTTGAGACCCTCGCGGGTAAGTAGTGCGCTCTACAAATTCTGTGATTGATTGATTGATTGATTGACACAGTTGTATATACATGTCTCAATCACAGGGGCACATGATGTACACAGGCAGTGCAACGCTGCCCATGGACAGTTTGCCAGAAGTCACTACATGGTATCATTGCATGGGAAGTAAAAGCTTGTTCAAATGCACTGTCACTGCACCATACCTGTCCAGTGCATGTCACTACACACTATGGGGGGTGACAACTACTCAGTGAGCCTGCTAGCCAGTGGCGTGCAGACTTTCAGCCTTGCTAGTCAGACAAAATGCACATTCAGAAAGGCAGTGCACAGAACACTCACCTGCTCCCCTGGTGTCCCATACAGCTTGCTGTACTGTGGAAGTAGGCTGTCCAGCAGGGCCTGGTTCTCCTCAAGGCTGAAGGCTGGGGCTCTCTCCACAGTACGTGCCATTGCAGGGTCCAGAGGGGGCAGAGACAGCAGCAGTGCAGTGGCAGATGTCGTCCTGGAGCATGTAGTGCAGGCAAGTGAGCTCTCAGGGGAACAGCCAGCAATATATATGTGCTGCAGAGGCAGATACTGTCCCATGTGTCCAAAGTGATAGGTCCAAGTCGTTTGCATCTTCTGAATCTGGCCAATCCATGGAATAGCAGCACCAATACACGCTGACAGCATCCTTCAAATCTTCAACTTCATGACATACATGATTTTGCAACATTGTTGTGGGTGACCAACTGAATTTCCAGCAACCGACTCGTTCGAATTTCGAAAACGCGTCCGTTGCCAGGCTAGGCCATTGACAATGGGTGCGCACCGATCGGTCCATTGCTGTTCAACGTACAGGGGTACAACGCGTACCCGCACACATTGAATGCAATGGGCCGGCCGGGTGCACCGATCGGTCCATTGCGGTACAACGCGTACAGGGGTACGATGCGTACCCGCACACATTGAATGCAATGGGCCGGCCGGGTGCACTGATCGGTCCATTGCGGTACAACGCGTACAGGGGTACGACGCGTACCCGCACACATTGAATGCAATGGGCAGGCCGGGTGCACCGATCGTCCATTGCGGTACAACGCGTACAGGGGTACGACGCGTACCCGCACACATTGAATGCAATGGGCCGGCCGGGTGCACCGATCGGTCCATTGCGGTACAACGCTGCATACAGGGGTACGACGCGTACCCGCACACATTGAATGCAATGGGCCGGCCGGGTGCACCGATCGGTCCATTGCGGTACAACGCGTACAGGGGTACGACGCGTACCCGCACACATTAAATGCAATGGGCCGGCCGGGTGCACCGATCGGTCCATTGCGGTACTAACGCGTACAGGGGTACAACGCGTACCCGCACACATTGAATGCAATGGGCCGGCCGGGTGCACCGATCGGTCCATTGCTGTTCAACGCGTACAGGGGTACAACGCGTACCCGCACACATTGAATGCAATGGGCCGGCCGGGTGCACCGATCGGTCCATTGCTGTTCAACGCGTACAGGGGTACAACGCGTACCCGCACACATTGAATGCAATGGGCCGGCCGGGTGCACCGATCGGTCCATTGCTGTTCAACGCATCCCTGTACAAGTGACTGGCATATGTCACCATGCCTGTCTCAGATGAACATATGCCAGCCACAAATAGCTCCCAGGGAGTGAGGGGCACACCTACAACACCACAGCCTGTCCAAACTGTATCATAAGGCATGTAAGGCTGCATTTCCTATTGTGTGTATGTTGGTGTACATGTTGTCCTGTGGGTGTCACCTGGGGGCAGCCACCCCCAGGCTGTGCACGTGTTCATGGGGACAGGATCCTGGGTGTTACGTGTACATGACCACTGTGATGTGCAACTGTTCATATCTGAGCATGTGCCATGGTCACATTTCACGGTGGTGTATGTGTATGTCATGTCACATACCCCGTGAGTCCCATGTGGGACGGTATGTTTGAGCCAGGGTGACCCAGTGGCACAATAGTGATGGTCCTCCACAGTCTGTGTGCATGTAGTGTTTACAATGTCTCTGATTTCATGTGCACAATGGGAGACAGTCTCCACATCCACGTTGTTTGTGCATGGACTTCGATGTTGTGCGTGTGTGTGTCACAGACGTCCATGTCTGTCCTGCAGAGGCAAGTGGAACCACTACCTGTGGGGGTCATGGTTGTTTTGCTGTGGTGTATACATGATACTCCATGTAATACCAGTGTCCATGTGGCAATACTGGGTCCCTGGGAATGTACCTGTCGTTGAGCTGTGATGCCTGGGGCACATCTGTCCTCACATTTCACTCTGGGGGGTGATTGTAACATGGCAGCAGGAGATGGGAACTGTGACACAGCCTCATGATATCCAATGGGCCAACCTGGGACTAATTGATGCCACTTGTTGAACCGTGATGACAGATGTTGGCCATGTATGTACCATACATGTCCTTACGGAACTGCACACTTCATGTAGTTGTGCCTCATAATGATGTATGATGTGATATTGAGTGTGTTCAATGCCGCATATGTGGGGTGACTGACAATCTTGCTTTCTTCTCCTCTGCACTGCAGGGCACCTGCTGTCCATAGACCATTCCCAGACCTGGCAACGATGGTGGAACGGGACAGCATCCGACGGTACCGCTTCACCAGGCAGCTGATTGAGGATTTGGCAGTGCAGTTGGCCCCACATTTGCAGCCTGGCCGGCCGTATCCTACAGCGCTGACCCCCAAGGTGAAGGTGATGGCAGCCCTACACTTCTTTGCCACCGGTACCTTTCAACATACTGTGGCGACTGCTGGTGGGATGTCACAGACCATGTTCAGCCGTGTGCTCCGCGATGTTTTGGAGGCAATGTTGCTATACCTGAACCGGTACATCTATTTCCCTAGACTGCAACGACTCACTGACGTGAAGAGTGACTTCTATGCCCTGGGGAGGATGCCGCATGTCATTGGCTCCATTGATGGGACACATGTGGCTTTGGTACCACCACAGGCACATGAACAGGCCTACCGTAACCGCAAACACTACCACTCGGTCAATGCACTGGTGGTGTGTCTTGCAGATATGACCATCTCACACGTGTGTGTCCGTTTCCCTGGTTCAGCACACGATGCCTTTGTGATGAGGAGTAGTCGCATCTCCAGGATGATGGCACAGATGCAGAACCAGCGTGCCTGGCTTGTCGGTGTGTACTGACTTTGTGCCATTGTGTGTGATCTGATCTGTAGTATTCCGCCCACTTTTCCAAGTCAGCTAATGTGCACTTGTCTGTCCGTAGGTGACTCGGGATACCCCAACATGCCGTGGTTGCTGACACCCCTCAGGAACCCTGTGACACCAGCCTAGATGCGCTACAATGAGGCACATGGTCGGTCCAGGAGAGTGATTGAGCGGACATTTGGTCTACTGAAGAGCCGCTTCCGCTGCCTGGACAAGACAGGAGGGTCCCTCCCATATGCCCCAGCGAAGGTGTGCAAGATTATCATCGTCTGCTGCATGCTCCACAACCTGGCAGTGCGGAAGGAGTTGCCTCTCATCCAGGATGACAATGACCAACATCCGCCACCTGTGGAGGATCCTGGCCTGGACCACGATGCCAGTGATGATGATGATGATGGTGATGTCCGCACACAGCTCATCACCAACTTCTTTAGCTGAATGTGAGTATCCTGAGGTGTCATGTCAATGATGTGAGTTAGCATGATATGTGTAGGTGGTGCTCTGGTGCTGTTAGAGTGTGTCCATGGGCTACTTAACTGGATGTGTGTAGCGATGTGTGCTTACAGGTAGTCTGTACTCCCCAACAGTGTCGACATGCTAACTTGGTTCTGGGTGGGTGTCTTGTAACATGTATTGTGCATGAGTTTTGCTGTTCTGTCCTGTTCTCCATTGCTTTTGACTGTGTGTCATTTCTGTCCTTCACAGGGTACTTTCAGATTCGTTTTGTCAACTGTGTCCACCGACGACATGATTGTACTTCCAGGGTGGTAGCTGTCGTGTCCCTACAGGTGATGTGCGCCACACCCATGGACTTCCTTCCTTCTACAGTTGTTGACTGTGTGCCCGCTGCCAGGTGAGATTACCTTGCATCTGTAGTGGTTACGACATGTTGCAACTGTGTAATAAACCTGTGCTTCACTTTGTGATGTGCGTTGTCTGTGGTCACACATTTGACTGCCATTTGTTTACTGCACCTGTGGGCTACTTGACTACAACTGGGAATAGGTGTGGTGTCTGTGCATTGCACCGTCTTTCCTGGCAACATCAGTGTAGGCAATGAGTCAGATGGCCTAGGTGTGTATGTGTTGTGTAGCCCTGGTGGTGTGTCTCCCTCATATGTGTCACATTGCCATTACTCACATGCCTGTGTTGTACTTGCTGTTGCAGTTCGCATACACAGTGTAATTTTGCAGTTCATCATCCCCATGACAGCACCCACGTTGGAATCACAACAGAGGCAAGTATGGTGTATTAGTGTGTTTATTGTGCTACATTTGTGTGAATAGTGCATAGGATGGTTAGTGCTGTACATTTATATTGCAATCAGAAGTTCCTAGATGAATTGAAAGTCCTGGTAGACAAAATCCCCAGTATCGGGGCCACAGTTGTCTGAGACATTGGTCCAACTTGTACTCCCCATGTCATGTGTGGGAGTTGTGTTGCCGTCAACAGGGTGAACAGTTTGCGCACAAAGGTGAACATCCAGAACAGGTTCAGGCTTCCTGGGGTTGCACTTGGCCATCGGCCTCTCACTTGCCCCTCCTCGGACGACCCCTCTTCTTTGGGGGGGGGCCCTCAAGTACAGGCTGCTGCGGTGCAGGGGACTCTCCGCCAGAGTCATCCTCCCTCCCTGTGGCAGTTGCAGTTGTTTCAGCACCAGATGTTGTTGGCACACAGGGAGGTGTAGACTGGTTGCTGGTCATCTGGCGGAGGCATTGTAATATGTCCCTATGCACCGCCATCATCTCTTGCAGTGTGTCCCACTTGGACTCCACGCGGGACATGTGTGAGTCCAAGTGGGCATGATGGGCAGCCTCCTGCTGTTTAATGTCCCTGAAGAGCCCCACTACCTGGCTGAGATCTCCGGTGCTGGACTGGTACGCATCGGCTATGCGTGCCAGTTGTGGGTCATCATGCACACCAGACACCTCTGCAAGCAGCGACCTCTGTCTCCCACCCCTCCCACCACCCCTGCCGACATGTGCAGTGCGTGCAGTGGCACGCACAGATGACCCTGGTCCCCCTTGGGGGTTGGTGGTGGTGGTGGTGTCCATGGCCCCACGTTGGTCCAGGGTCCCTGTGCTGGTGGTGCTCCTTGTTCTGTCCATGTCGGCAGGGATGGTATTTGTGGTGACAGCAGGGGGTGCAGCTGGTGGTCCTGCTGGTGCTGCAGCTGGTGGTCCTGCTGGTGCTGCATGTTGACTTGCACCAGAGGTGCCAGGTTGGTCTTCTTCATCCGAGGAGGGCAGAGGCTGTTCGACACCAGTAAGCTCCGTATCCTCTTGAGCCTGGGACTGGGACTCCTCAGCGTCTGCTGCTGTGTCCCCATCATCACCTGTTTTTGGGAGACACACACAATGTATGTTATGTTTCTGCAGGCATAAATGGTTGACACACCTGACAGTTGTGACTGTGCCTCTGGGTGCGGGCCTGTACATTGCATTGTCCTAAGTTGTCACAGTCAGGGGTTGATATTGGTGTAGCACATTGTCCTGCATTATTTGGGCATTTCTATGTATTTGTTGGGGTGTGAACATGGGCTGCATTGGTTGTATTTGGTTGACAGCCGGCCCTCCTTCCCACCCAGCCAGTCAGTTATCCCACCATGGACTGTGCTTGCATTGCAGGGAGTGAAAGTTGTCTTTCAAGATGTCAGTCAGTGGTGTCCTGCTGTTGGTTGTTGCACAGTTGCCAGCGGGGCCTTGTGCTCCACACAGCAGTTGCCAGTGTCAGCCATCTTGTCAGTTGTTTTCCACTCCCTGTGATGTGAGCATGGTTCAGGGTGGTGTTGATGGGACAGTTGTGGGGGTGAGCTATGTCTGTGACTATGACTCCCATCATGCTATTGCCTCCACCCCACTTCCCAGCATTCCCATACTTACTTGCTTTTGTGGGGAGTTCAGTGTGTGTGGGTGTGAGAGCAATGGCAAGATGGCTGACAGTGGTGTCCTGCTGTTGGTTGGTGTGCAGTTCCCAGCATGCCCTTTTGCTCCCCACAACACAGCACCAGTGTCAGACATCTTTGATGGGCCTTTCCACTCTCTGTGGGATGTGCATGCATGAGTGTGAGCTTGCTGGGCCATGTGGTGGGGGATGTTGAGCTGTGACTACGACTCCCATCATGGTATTGCCTCCACCCCCCTTCCCAGCATGCCCATGCTTCCTTCCTTTTGACTCTGCTTCCCTGTGGGGTGGGCTGCCTGTGCTGACAGGATGGCTGGGAGTGTTGTCCTGGCAGTTGTTTGGCTAAAAGACCCAAGAGTGTCCCTGTGCTTCACACAACATAACCCAGGGTGGTGGTTCTTTGTGGGATCTGGAGTTAGGATGTGAGGCATTGCATTCTCCCAGGTGGGTTATGTGGAGTTTGTGTTGAGGGGGTGTGTGAGGGGAGGTGCTTGTGACTATGGTCAGTGCTGCGAGTCCTCATTCCCACCCAGCCAGATATCCCACCATGGAACGTGCTTGCATTGCAGGGAGTGGAAGTTGTCTTTCAGGATGTCAGTCAGTGGTGTCCTGCTGTTGGTTGTTGCACAGTTGCCAGCAGGGCCTTGTGCTCCCCACAGCAGTAGCCAGTGTCAGCCATCTTGTGAGTCCTTTTCCACTCCCTGTGATGTGAGCATGGTTGTGAGTGGTGTTGATGGGCCAGTTGTGAGGCTGAGCAATATCTGTGCCTACTACTCCCATCATGCTATTGCCTCCACCCCCTTCCCAGCATGCCCATGCTTCCTTCCTTTTGACTCTGCTTCCCTGTGGGGTGGGCTGCCTGTGCTGACAGGATGGCTGGGAGTGTTGTCCTGGCAGTTGTTTGGCTAAAAGTCCCAAGAGTGTCCCTGTGCTTCACACAACATAACCCAGGGTGGTGGTTCTTTGTGGGATCTTGAGTTAGGATGTGAGGCATTGCATTCTCCCAGGTGGGTTATGTGGAGTTTGTGTTGAGGGGGTGTGTGAGGGGAGGTGCTTGTGACTATGGTCAGTGCTGCGAGTCCTCCTTCCCACCCAGCCAGATATCCCACCATGGAACGTGCTTGCATTGCAGGGAGTGGAAGTTGTCTTTCAGGATGTCAGTCAGTGGTGTCCTGCTGTTGGTTGTTGCACAGTTGCCAGCAGGGCCTTGTGCTCCCCACAGCAGTAGCCAGTGTCAGCCATCTTGTGAGTCCTTTTCCACTCCCTGTGATGTGAGCATGGTTGTGAGTGGTGTTGATGGGCCAGTTGTGAGGCTGAGCAATATCTGTGCCTACTACTCCCATCATGCTATTGCCTCCACCCCCTTCCCAGCATGCCCATCCTTCCTTCCTTTTGACTCTGCTTCCCTGTGGGGTGGGCTGCCTGTGCTGACAGGATGGCTGGGAGTGTTGTCCTGGCAGTTGTTTGGCTAAAAGTCCCAAGAGTGTCCCTGTGCTTCACACAACATAACCCAGGGTGGTGGTTCTTTGTGGGATCTTGAGTTAGGATATGAGGCATTGCATTCTCCCAGGTGGGTTATGTGGAGTTTGTGTTGAGGGGGTGTGTGAGGGGAGGTGCTTGTGACTATGGTCAGTGCTGCGAGTCCTCCTTCCCACCCAGCCAGATATCCCACCATGGAACGTGCTTGCATTGCAGGGAGTGGAAGTTGTCTTTCAGGATGTCAGTCAGTGGTGTCCTGCTGTTGGTTGTTGCACAGTTGCCAGCAGGGCCTTGTGCTCCCCACAGCAGTAGCCAGTGTCAGCCATCTTGTGAGTCCTTTTCCACTCCCTGTGATGTGAGCATGGTTGTGAGTGGTGTTGATGGGCCAGTTGTGAGGCTGAGCAATATCTGTGCCTACTACTCCCATCATGCTATTGCCTCCACCCCCTTCCCAGCATGCCCATGCTTCCTTCCTTTTGACTCTGCTTCCCTGTGGGGTGGGCTGCCTGTGCTGACAGGATGGCTGGGAGTGTTGTCCTGGCAGTTGTTTGGCTAAAAGTCCCAAGAGTGTCCCTGTGCTTCACACAACATAACCCAGGGTGGTGGTTCTTTGTGGGATCTTGAGTTAGGATGTGAGGCATTGCATTCTCCCAGGTGGGTTATGTGGAGTTTGTGTTGAGGGGGTGTGTGAGGGGAGGTGCTTGTGACTATGGTCAGTGCTGCAAGTCCTCCTTCCCACCCAGCCAGATATCCCACCATGGAACGTGCTTGCATTGCAGGGAGTGGAAGTTGTCTTTCAGGATGTCAGTCAGTGGTGTCCTGCTGTTGGTTGTTGCACAGTTGCCAGCAGGGCCTTGTGCTCCCCACAGCAGTAGCCAGTGTCAGCCATCTTGTGAGTCCTTTTCCACTCCCTGTGATGTGCGCATGGTTCATGGTGGTGTTGATGGGACAGTTGTGGGGGTGAGCAATATCTGTGACTACGACTCCCATGATGCTATTGGCTACACTGACTTGCCCAGCGTACACAGAATTCCTTTCTTTCAGTGGTCTTCACTGTGTGTTGGTGTTGTAGTGGTGGCTACATGTCTGGAAGTGTTTGTTAGTTATATTTGTGCCACTGCCTAGCTGTAGTTGTAGTTGTGTTTGTACATGTGATGACACGGTTAAATGTAACTTTGAGATGGCATGTGTTGTGTTTATCTGACTGACATACACATTTTGGGATGATTCTGTTCTGGTTGCTGTGTAATTGCTAAGAGTGCATGGTTTGACTCTCCCCTTGACAGTGATGTGGGTGTGTGTATTGTGGCAGAATATTGTGTACATTTGTTGTGTACTCACCAGGCTCTGGGATGTTTTCTAGTCCATAGACGCTCACTGGCGGAAGGATGGCCCGCACCTTCTCCTCCCAGGGCCTGAGGTATACTGGCTTGGCAGGAGGGCCACTGCCGGTGTATTGGCTCAGGAGGTAGTCCTTCTTCAGCAGCTCCCGTACCCTCCTGCGCACGTCATACCACCTGTTCTGGATGTCAGTCTTTGTGCGCAGACATGGTGATTGTGCGTTCACCCTGTTGATGATCCTCTCCCACATCTTTGTTTTCTGGGAGATGGGTGTCTGTTGGACCAGTGCGCCAAACAGCTGTGGCTCTACCCTGAGGATCTCGTCTACCAGGACTTCCAATTCACAATCTAGGAACTTGTGATTCTTCTTTGGGGGCATGGTGATGGGTGGTGATGGTGAGTGATGTGTGTGTTGGTGTGCAGGTGAAGGTGTGTGAGTGTGTGTTTTGCTGGGTGTATGTGAGGTAGCTATTTGTTGGTGTGCTGATGGTGTGTGGCTTGTGTGAGGGATGAGCTGTGGGTGTGTGGTTGCTGTCTGTTGAGTGCTGGCAGGTGAATAGCATTTGCAAAGGATCATGGTTGGGATTTGTGTCCTTTATATGGGTGGAGTTGTGGGTGTGTCTTTGTTCTCTGTCCCCACCCCCCCAGTATTTATTGGCTTTGTAATTGCTTGTTTGGCCTTTTTTTGTGTATTTTCCCTTAGTACTTTCTGTGCATGTTGGAAACGTTCTTGTGACCGAGTCGGACCCTGCAGTTGTCTCGTACGGTCTTCTCCGTTTCGTTCACGCTGTGTTTGTGCAATTTTCTATGCTGCGTACGCGTCGGTCGCGGTGTTTTGTGTTACTTTGGCTCGCAGTTTTGTATGCGTGTCGGTCGTACGGCTTGTCCTCCGTACGACTTGGTCGTGGTTTTCGCGCCTTGCATCGTACTTTGCGGTTTGGAGTTCGCGGGTAAGTTTCGGTCGGATTTGTTCCGGATGCGTGTCGGTCGGTTCGATTTGCGTGTTTTTCCGGCCGTATTGCTGTTTTCCGTGCGGCTCGGTCGTTCGGCTTGGGTTCCGTACGTGTCGGTTGGATTTTGCACGCTTTGCATCGTACTTGGCGGGTCGGGCGCCACAGGTACGTGTCGGTCGGAATTAATTCCGGCTCCGAGTCGGTCGGTGCTTTTTCCGGCCCAAATCGGAATCGGCCCCTACGTGTTACCATACCAACTAGCCTTGTAACATACGTCGGATATTCAAAGATTTGCGCAAAAAATGTCATTGACATCATTGGTTCATTCTATACATGCTTGTGGATGTTGCACTATCTTAAGGATGAACAGAATCATGCAGTTGTCAAGACATGAATGGCATACCGATGACTGCTCACGTTGCAATAAATGCCTTTAACCCTCCAAATATGTTGTTTTGGGTGGCATGGTCACATAACATAAGCACCCTTCCATTTTTTATACTAATCCAAGATGGTGGCACCGTTGGCTCAGGTCATTTGGCACTATATATGGATCATTAATCTGTAAATTTCAAAGATTTATATTTCAAATATAATTGTAGTTAATGGCATCTACTGCCTTGCTACTGTGCATGCTCCAGCATCGGGCCATGTAGCTCGGGGTAGGTCACTAGCAGGAGACCCTCCTGCAGTAAATGAGCCATGCGTCTCCCTGTGATTGACCTGGTAGGACCCCACCAGGATGGCTACTGCTATGAGAGGTGGCTAACTTCATAGGTTCACCAAGTTCTTCGTCACATACTTATCCTTCCTGGTGGTAAACCCCACCATAGTGTACTTACCAGACCTGTATCTGCTGGTGATCCAGCAGACCAGTGCAGTAGACAATATTTTGCAAGGTCCTCTCACCCCCTTTGATTTCCACCTCTTCTGCCGCCATTCAGCAGGACTGCCAAAAACGTTTGTGGAGCCTGGGTAAAGTACCAGCATGGCGCCACCTACCTGTCTCATCACAATTATATCACACTTTTTGATAAATAAATACATTTAGTAGTGGCAGCAGGCATCCCTGTAAAGAGCAGCCCTGGGGCAAACAGTCCCCACTCTCCCCACCCCCATTCTTCTGACGGCCCTGCCATAATGTAAGGGGTTCTTTCAGCACTCTTACAACAATTGCCATGTCAAGAGCAACAGGACAGACTGGGATAGTTCTCACTGTTATATAGATTGCACAGGAAAGGCATTTTTCCAACATTGGCATTGTTGATTTCCAGTAATATATGGTTGCCCTAATGATGCTCTTTGTAGGTGTAACTGTACACTACCAAGATCTAAAAAAGCTTGGCTAGCTAGAAGATAATAAAAAAAGAGGATGATATGGTTAGACATACACAATGAACCATAATCATTCAAAAAGAAATTGGTAAACGTGTGTAATTTCAGGTATAAACAGTCAAATTGCATTCAGAATATTACAGAATATTCTACATGCCCGCCTAGTAGCACTTCAATGCCTCATTGGGGGTGGCAAGCGCTATATACATGCAAAACTGTTTACCTCCTCTATCCCTCCACTATCCTTCTCAATCCGAATAACAGACTAGCATATCCACTGCTTAAATTAATTTCATATTTTACTATACTAATTTCACCACTAATCCATTATGGGTTCCGGAGTAGTGTGCTACTCGCCAAAAAAGCGCTTTGATGCCTTGTCAGGGGTAGCAAACACTATATAAATGCAATTACAATACAATGCAATGCATCCATAATATTTCACTCAATAGACGTAATATTAAGAATTGTTGGTATGGCTAAAAAATGAAACTTGTGGTTATTTGGTATCATAAGCATATCTATGCATGCACACACATGTACAGGGGCATGAATGATTTATTTCTTTTAGATACTTTTTCTTGACATCTGCATGTCATTGGACAGTATTATAACATGAAATATAGGGGCTTGAACCAGGCACTTGGCATAACGTGTGAAGCTGTTGCCACGCTAGCTTGCAAAGGTGCATGATGGCTCAGGCATGATTTACATCTTTGCACATGTAACAAGACATAGGCATACAATTTCCTCAGACAAATGTGCCTTGTATGACAACATATGTGTTTGCTGCGAGCATAGGTGAGATGTAGACAATGGCATCTCAGGATAGAAGTTGTGGCATGATGTAAAAACCACATTTCACCATTGGCTCGCCATTGCTTGTCCAATCTGGCAGACCTCAGATGAAATCCGAACCTAGGGCCCCGAGGTCAAATTGTAGAACCTAATCCAAAGCGATATTGTGCAACCCACAGCCAGCGGGTATAATCTTGTACACCTAATCTAGGAAGTAGTGTAGACCACCTCATGTATAATCCAGACATCAGAAGAGTGATTTCAGAAGATCCAAATTGTTTGTGCTCTATTGAGCCTCAAATGAGGTGCAGTGATGGGCCAAAGGAAAGAAGTCAAGAGATGTAGAGAAATATCATTTGTGGAACACGTGTGTCTAGAAGCGATAGCTAAGCGTACATTACTGTGATCAATCTTGGAATGCTAAATTACGCATACATTTGATTGTGATGGATCACTGACATAATATCGACGACCAAAATATAGTCTGGACAGAATATCGTCGCCAAAATATCGATGGACAAAATATCGTCTCCCTATCTACAAACAGGTAAGTACAAAAATATTGAAGACAAAATATTGTTGTTTTAAATATAGTATGTAAAAAATATCGAATTTTTTAAATATGTTAAAAGTAATATTAACTTAATTAAATAATCAATATAATTAATTAAAACATACTTAAAATTAATTTAAAAATGATAAAATTAATATAAAATATATATATAAACTGTTAATTTTTTTTTACATCAATGTTGGATAGTGGGAGGGTAAAATATACTATTCCCACTCCTGCGAGTGGAACAGTAGGGAAAGCGTTGGATAGCGAGAGGGTAAAATTTACTATTCCCACTCCAGCGAGTGGAACAGTAAGTAAAGCGTTGGATAGCGGATAGGAATAATTTAATATTCCCACTCCAGCAATTTAATCAACATTAATTAACAATTAATTAATTTTTGTAAATTAATTTACCTCCCACCATTTTCACATATAAACGTCACCTCCAAATTACTAAATTATTAATTATTTAACATAATTAATTAACAATTAATTAATTAACTAATAGCAATTAACAATCAAATTAATAATTATCAAATCTAAATTAATTAACACAATTAACATTATAAAATAACTTTTAATAAATTTTATTTTTAAATTATTATAAAATGTCCTTAAAATTAAATTACTTCCTACCCTACTCCCCTATCAACCCTCAACCCACTCCTAAAAACGTACACAATTAACATATTAACAAAATAATTTTTAATAATTAATATATTTTTAATTACTAATTAATTCATTTTTTTTAACCTAATTAACATAATTATTAATTAATTATTTATTATTAGTCAAATTATAATTAATTAATAATAAATTAATTAACGTAATTAGCAATATAAAGTATTAAATATTAAATTATTAATTAATAAAATATTTAATTAATTAATTTAAATTAAATTACTTCCCACCCTATTCCCCTATAAACCCACAACCCGCTACAGATTTAAATTACACAAAAATTAATTAACATATAATTAATTAATTTTAATTAATTTATAAAAATATATATTATAATTAAATTACTTCCCACCCTATTCCCCTATAAACCCACAACCCGCCACGGAAGTAATATTCGCAAAAATTATTTTACATAAATTTCGTAACTTTAAAAAAAATTACACATACATTACAAAAATATTATACATTTTTAACTCATATATTAACATACAAAACACTTACAAAAATTCGATATTATTAAAAATTCGATATTTTTAATGCCTATATTATGTACTTCTATATTTTGGCAATCGATATTACTTACCTGCATTTCGTTATTATTAACCACTATATTATGTCCATTCGATATTATGTCCATTCCATATTTTGTATTCGATATTCTATCCATTCTCCATTTTTTCGATATTATGTCTATTTACCGATTGGGACACCCTGTGAATGAATATACTACGACTGTGAAAATTGCATTTCATCATTGTGTCCAGTATGGGAATGAATGAGGTATGCTTAACGAATAAGGTATGGTCAGCAGCTATTCACCAACCAGTCACATGTCTCCATAGTCCCCAGCATCCAGTTATGCTACAAGTGGCAAATCACAGAAGATGAAGCTGTTATGTGTCGCACCAGAAACATTAGCAGACACGTGGGAAGTATCACTGACTTCACAGACAGCTTTCAACCCGATAGAGTTCCAGCAATGTTGATGGCAAAATAGGTTTACATTTTACAGCAATTTATGCAGCATTACATGTGTGCAGTCAATAGTTCCAAGCACACGCGGGGAAGGGTCTGTGACACAAAACTGCTGCATCAAATGTTGTGAGTCCTGCATGATGAAGTAATTCGGAACATGGCTGCTTTAACTGATGCAGAAACGAGGAACCTGTATTTATTGGCTGGGGTGGGTGATGACATTTGTGAGGTCGTTCAGTGATTTCCATGACATGGGCAGGGATTGTTGTGACCAAGCTATTGGTGGCGTTAGGTCGTGCTCCCATTCCCTGACCATGTCTATGAGCAAATGTGGAGGGAAGTGATATCACTTGTCTGTATATGGCCTCTCTCCTCACCCAGTTGTTTATGATGTTCGAGAGAAGCGTTCCAAAGTTTTTAGTCAACATAATAGAAAGGTTGTTTGGACTGTAGGTACCTTCCCATGGTCTGCACTATTGTGTGATTGGTCAGTGAGTAAATGTGCTGCAGCCTGGCTAGAGTTACAGTCCAGTATTCCGCCTTAGACTTCACCCACCATGTTTCCTGGATTTTGGTACATTTGCTTTCCTTTGAGCTGGAAAGTTGAGAAGGCTCCCACTTGGCATGATAGTATTGGTGTGAGACTGTAAAGCTACAGCTTTGTGGCAATGGCATGCATTGTGGACATTCAGTCCTGACACGAAATGCTGTTGCTTATAGATCCAGATTTCTTTTGACTTGAACTGTCGATTTGATGGATT
This sequence comes from Calotriton arnoldi, assembly GCA_963921515.1. Taxonomy (NCBI): domain Eukaryota; kingdom Metazoa; phylum Chordata; class Amphibia; order Caudata; family Salamandridae; genus Calotriton; species Calotriton arnoldi. The sequence continues at coordinate 777,458 of CAWUFW010007329.1, read as the reverse complement.
TGCACATTTAAACAAATTTTCATTTTTTAGTTGCTTTTTTACAGGCATTTTGCTATTGGCAACTTACTTGTTGAGTGTGGTTTGTTGCCACTCTTCCTCTTTGCGTATTTGCCATTTCCTTTTAATACTATTTTCCATTAAATTTGCTGCAGTCACTATTCTTTGTGTACAACCTTTTGCAATTCCACTGAGCAGTCTGTGTGTGGTGCGTGATTGTCTTCCAGTCTGCATAGGTATACGTCTGAAACAGCTGGGCATGGGCAAAGGCTTGAGTAGTTGGTGTTTCCTTGCTTATGAACAGCCGCCTTCCCTCCGAGTGTGTGTGTGTGCGTGTGTGCATGAGGACTGTCCTCTTCCCGACCAGTGAGTCAATTGTGTTTAACCGGGCCCAAGGGGAATGCAGCTGGCGTGGGATCTTGCAACGACAGTCGGTGGGGAAAATTGTCGGCATAGTTAATCATGGCATGTGCTGACGTTGGTGGTACATGTGTGCAATGAGTCTGGCACCTGGTGTCTGCCACACTGTGAAGTGAATGAGTCTCTGAGTGTGCTCCCTCACTTGGATGGACCTTGCATGGCACCTGCTTGCCTCACTGACTTTTCGGTGTCTATTCAGGGAAATCCCTGCATCCACAGAGGGAGGGGCATTGGGCGGGCTACCGCCTACTGACTGTCTATGGCAGGGCTGCTCTGGAGACCCAGAGGAAGTGTTTGTTGCTGGGCATCGAACCCATGCACCTCCTTCATTTAGAGTGCCCGAGCGTTGTACTACTGGTCTTTGCCATTGCTGCCCTCGGGGTAGATCACCTGTGCTTGCAGTGTAATGAGGTTTTAACCGGACTTGTGGGTGTTTGGGGATCATAGGATGTACCTGGATGTGTTCGTGACAGAGAGGTGTAGGATTGATTGATAGATTACATAAATTATACTTGATTTGGTTTTTTACAACTTCCTCTTTCAAGTAGCTTTTGGGATTTACCCAGTTTATGCATGCATAGGGTGTGATGTTGAATATCACATCTTCACTGCCACTTCAAGTAAGTTCTAAAATGTGCACGAACAGACTTCATTTTATCTGGAAAATTTAAGTTGCTCTTCATTTCTCTGAATTAGAATAACCGAGAGCAATTCACAGGTTTATGCCAGTGATTTTCGTTTCTAACAAGCCACATTGTCTGGATGTGAAAGTGAGAGTTTGTGGAGACTCCTGGAAGAGTCAAACTTGATATTTGATTTGTGTTTTTAAGCTATACTTGTCTTAATGTAGCTATTTTTAAGGATTTAGCCATTTTGTGCAAGTCCTGAATGATACTAAAGAGCAAAGTAGCACTGCCTTTTGCTCATCTACAAAGGTGCACATATAGTTTGTCATTGCTGGAAAACGCAAACACAAGGATAAGATGGACGGAGCGCTGAAACTTTTCCGACACTCACCTCCAGTCACAGATCTGGGTTAAATCCATCATCGTTCTTTAGCTCTCTTCGGCACCCCAGTTCAGACCCAGCTATATGCTATATGCAAATCAGTCTTAACCCTGTGCTTCATGGAAACAGTCCAGCCCGAACTGCCAAGCCAGGTCTTCTGTGGACCGGAAACAAGCATCCTGGGACAGTTTTCAGGGTAACACAGCTCATCAGCCAGGCTAGCTTGAATCCAGTGGCAAAGTGTGCAAGGGACCCATATCTGGGCATACCCTGCCAACTTAGGGCGAACAAAGGAAACACAAGGAGATGATGGACGGAGTGCTGAAACTTTTCAGACACTCACCCCAAGTCGCAGATCTGGGTTGAATCCATCATCGTTCTTACGCTCACTTCGCCACCCCAATTCAGACCCAGCTATATGCAAATCACTCTTGACCCTGTGCCTCATGGGAACAGTCCAGCCCAAACGGCCAAGCCAGGTCTTCCCTGGACCGGAAACATGCATCCTGGGACTGGTTTCGGGATAACACCCCTCATCAGCCAGGCTAGCTTGAATCCAGTGGCAAAGTGAGCAAGGGACCCACGTCTGGGCACACCCTGCCAACTTAGGGCGAACAAAGCAAACACAAGGAGATGATGGACGGAGCGCTGAAACTTTTCAGACACTCACCCCCAATCACAGATCTGGGTTGAATCCATCATCATTCTTTAGCTCACTTCGTTACCCCAGTTCAGACCCAGCTATATGCAAATCAGTCTTGACCCTGTGCCTCATGGGAACAGTCCAGCCCGAACTACCAAGCCAGGTCTTCCCTGGACCAGAAACAAGCATCCTGGGACCGGTTTCGGGGTAACACCCCTCATCAGCCAGGCTAGCTTGAATCCAGTGGCAAAGTGAGCAAGGGACCCACTTCTGGGCATACTCTGCCAACTTAGGGTGAACAAAGCAAACACAAGGAGATGATGGACGGAGCGCTGAAACTTTTCAGACACTCACCCCCAGTCACAGATTTTAATTTCTATAAACTGTTCACTTCTTTGAAGTGAATTAGAATGGCAAAGAGCAATTTTTCAGATTAAAGCTACGGTTTCTGCATTCTTTTAAGTTAATTCATGTTTACACACTTTTTGTCTTTTCAACACTCTGTTACACATACACACTTACCCGATGGCACATCTCTAGCTCTCGATTTTCCTGGTTCCCAGGGCCAGCAGCTTCCCAAATACCCTGCAAAGCCAAATTCCTCACTGCCCTAAATCTGCTCCCTCACCATTATGCATCCTTACTATTACTTCTCTACAGAGTTCTACTTCAGCCGACACCCTTCCCTCCCCTGGCATCCATTAAAAATCAGTGGTGGCTCCTCCGCTAAGGCGGAGGAGAGTCGCCCCACTGCAATTTCAGCAGTGCAAAGAATAAAAATAAAATGATAATAACAGGACGTTATTATCATTTTATTTTTCTATGGTGGCTGGGCTCTGTGACGCCAGAATGAGGGAGGAGTGGTTTCCACTCCTCTAAGTGCACATGAAGGTTTGCCGGCCCTCTGGGGCCGTCCAAATCATCATGCGCACTTGGCATGTTCTCCATTGGGCTGTGTTGCTCAGCTCCATGGAGTACATGGCCTGCCTCCCCAGGCACTGCCTGAGCGTCCAAAATGGACGCTCAGACCAATCATGACGATTCGGCTGGGAGAGTCAGGAAGCCTGGGCGCTTCTGGTGTTTCCAGCACAGCAGACAGAGGAGAGGCGTGCGGCAGCGAGAGAGGCGTGTGGCGCGAGGTGGAGAAGGTAAGTTTATTTAATTTTTTTAATCCACCCCGCCCCACCACCCCCGTTCCGAGGCAGCTGCCAATGTTGAAAATCCATACTGGCTTGCCCACTCTGTTTTTTGCTCACATGCAGAGCGTATTTTTTTTCCCCATACATGCATTGCACAAATAGATGTACACCACCTAACATCAATACTCACATACCCTCTCCATTCCCACACACAGAGTTTATCAGTTCTCCTATTTCATACTGTCAGACAAACTACAACTTTCACTTTTCCTGTAGGTCATCAATACTACACCTAGAGTAAGGACAAATCTATAAACCCAATGTGACCATCCTGCTACCTGTTCCATGTAGCAACAAGCTGCAAGAGGGTTGTAAGAAATTGGGTTACTGGTTGGGGGAGTGGTAAAGCCCTACTCAAGCAGAAATTACAATCCTTGCCAGGGTGAAGGTACAAGCAAACCCCAAATTAACCTGTTCTCATCCCTCTGGTAGCTTGGCACAGAGCAGTCAGGCTTAATTTAGAGGCAATGTGTAAAGTATTTGTGCAACACTTCAAACAGAAATAAGATAAAAATACACCAAAGAAAGGATCCCACACCAGATGAGAAAAATAGAGTAGCTGTAATAAATAAAATTAAAAAAAGACCATAATGACAAAAATCCAATCAGTAGAACCAGAGATATGCAATTTTAAAGATGTAAGTAAAAATAGCACCAAAAAACCCAAAGCAACACTCAAGATTATCTGGTCATGGAAGACCAGGAGAAACTCACATGTTCAGGCCAACTGCGATGGAGAGGGTGTTGGGCACAGGAACCAGGTTAGTCTTGCTGAAAAGTTACATTCTCAGTCCAGCACAAAGAGTCCAGTTCGTGGTGGAGGGGGGAGCGGGGAGCAAGGAAGCTTCGCAAACAGTCGTTGATGTAGCACAAAGAGAAGGCCTGGCATCATGAACAGACTTCGCTGTAATGCCAAGATCCCATTGTCATTACAAACAGTCGGGCTTGTGCTTTGCGGTGGCGCTTACTGTGAGTAGTCGATGCTGTAGAGGGTCGGGTTGACCAAACTTCGCATTGGCAGGCTGTGCGACTGACAAGTTTTTGGTGCCAATGTGCCCATTTGCGGTTGCGAAGAGCCCAAAAACTTAAATTCAGCCTCTCTGAGGCCACACCAAGGGCCCAGGGCCTGAGGAGCACCACTTGGGGGTCAGGGGCTTGCTCCAGCTGGGTCTGGGTGCTGGATCAGGTGGTTGGGAGCCTGTTATGTCCCTGTGGCTCTGAACAGGAGGCCAGCAGACTTGCCCTTGGTGTCACTCACTCTGGGAGTCCTGGGTTCAGGTGCAGGTCCAAATCCCTTCTACTGAGGCAGGAGGGTAGCAGGACAGTAATCCAGCAAGGCAGCAGTCCAGCAAAGCAGTAGTCCAGTAGGGCAGCAGTCCAGCAGAGTGGCAGTCCTTTCAGCAGCAACAGCAAACGCGCAGTCCATCATCCCCTTTGGTATCGCTTTCAGCAGCAAAGCAGTCCTTCTTCCTGACAGTCTCTACAGGTCCAGAAGTGTACTGAAGAGTTGATGTCTGAGGTCCAATATTTAGACCAGATGCCTCCTTGAAGTGGAAGAAGCTTCTAGACATTTCCAATTGAACTGCACAGCTTTCCTGCCTCCCCTGCCCTGGCTCCAGACTTACTACAGGAGTATGCAGTCCTTTGTGTGAAGGCAGGACACAGACTATTAAATTGTAAGTAGGGCTGTTCCCAGTTCCACCCTCCCATCCTGCCAGTATTGTCCCATCCAGACACATCTAACTTCTCTATTGTGTGTGGCTGTCTAGGAGGAATACACAAAGCCCAGCCATCAGCTACACCCAGTCATGTGACCCAGAGACAGGCTGCAAGCACTAAATGACTAAGGCAGAAAAATAGCATCTTTCTAAAAATTGCATTTTCAAAATTCTAATTTAAAATCCAACGTTACCATAAGAGAGGATTTGTCATTACAATTCGAAAGAAACCAAACATGAATTGGTTACCTGCTCCCATTTGGAAGTTACGGCCTATTAAATGTAATACGGTAACTGCAATGTTATAGGATGGGAGATGCAGGCGTAGCTGTAGTTAAAAACGAATTTAAGAGTTTTTGACTACCAGATCAAGTAAAACTTAAAATGACATGCCCTACTTTTCAAATACATTGCGTACTGCCCTGTGGATTGTTTAGGGACTAATCTAGGGGTGAATTATATGTATTAAAAAGGCGCTGACAACCAACTGAAGCATCCTGGCACCAGGCACTTTATCCCTGATCCCTCAACCCTGCTGGGAGGCGGGGAGACAGCGCAGGAGCGCTATAATTGCACTGGAGGTGTCCCGCAGCCCATCATAGACCGGAAGAGGCCGGGCCGGGCTACCCCTCTTGGTTGTGTGGTTCAGAAATGAGCAGTTTTCCAGTGTTTCTGCTGGTGAGTACCCAAAATATTCATGTGACCAGGACTTTAATAGTGATTCTGAGGCCTGACGTTTGGATTACACGTTGCAATCCCCTCCTAGACTAACAAACATTTAAAAGGACCCCAAATACTGGTGATTATTGGTTCTTTCTACTTCAAGATCGAACTATGGGGAAAAGGAAGGCTGAAGCTAAAAAGATGCCCCTTGCAAAGTCTGCACCTAAGTTAGATTCTCGTTCATCTTTATTAAATTATCTCACTGGGCGATGGGGGCGATTGAAAAGCAGATATCGACCGTGGAGGAGACTCTAAATGCGGAAACTAGGGGAGAAGGCCAGAGACTGGAGATGAATCTAAGAGAGGGCTCCCCAATACCTGAAGAAACTGAGTACCTAAAAATGGTTGTGCGCGAAATGTTTCGGATAGTGTATGGGTCAGTGGTGAGGATAGTGATACTCAGCCCCGACAAAGCGACCTAGAAACCCGGATGAGGATAATAGGGTAGCAAAAGGAGGCCATGTAGACTTAAAAACAGTGAGCAAAAAGCCACGGAAAACGGTAACAAAGCGGAAAAAAGTTTAACTTCACCATGCGAAGGACAAAATGAGAGGTCAACATTTCTCACGAAGCCTTACTGCTCAAAAGATGATTTAAACAAGCTATCTAAGCAGATAGAAGGGCTAGAGAGTACATTAAAGGAAGCCCTAGTAAAAAGGACGGAGAGGCTAAAATCTATAGAGACATCAATAGAAAAACACTTAGGAAATGCTACCTATAATAGTGATAACGGCATGATTAAGTGTGTGGGTTCCATAAAACCTAGGTCCGACCAAATATCTCAGCCAAAAGCAATAGAACCATTAAATAGGCAAACAACACACGAAGGGACTTATGGAGAGTTAAACTTGTCTTGAAGACCAATATCACCATAGTAATAATAGCAAAAGAGATATATATACAATTTCCCAGAAGAAGGTCCAAAACAATATATCACCTCTAAATAGTCAATCTAACCCTGACTTTTCACGTAATACAAGGGTTTCCCTTCAAATTAGTCCACAATCCTTAGAACTCCCTCCTGAAGCTACTCCCTATACGGTAGTTCTAACAAACGTACCTCAACTTCCTGACCATGAAGGAGAATCCTGGATTGCCCGAGAAATAAATCTATTCACTGGCTGAGCACCCGGATTGGGTTAACCGAGGCTCTCTTTCTCGAATTCAAAATGGCCAGGAGAATAGCTTGGATAGACAAAACGCTTAAAGCACTGGCAGGGGATTGTGTGGTGTTAACATTCAGATGTCCCCACTTGGTGCAAACAATTTTTGAAAGAGCAGGTAGCCATGTTATTAGGCCCCAGGAGGTAAATATTGTTCCATTAGGCTATTTTTACCAACCTTTAAAGTTGGAGAATAATAGAGACATGACTAGGTACTACCCAGCCGAAACCTATCCCAGGTATAGTGTCCCAGTAACCAATCGTTTTGACAGTCTAAATAACTTGGAAGATATTGATTGACTGAATAAGAGGCTTGAACAACAATTTTGAATTTAAGAAGGCTGGAGATAGAAATTTGCCCATTAAAGTAAGTAGTCACAAGTATCCTCCAATTCACCCTGCTCCTAAAAATAAACAGTGGATCCCATGCACAGTGGCTTAGCTATCAACTCAGCCTTACTCGGCTGACAAAGTGCAGATTATAAATCACTCAATTAAGGATGCTACTGTCATTGCAGGTATAAGCCAGATACAGACACCATCTGGTGCTCCTACTGCCATCACTGTAGATGACCCCCTAAAGATTTGCAAAGATAGAAATAACCCAGAGATAACTAATATAGTTTATTGGAATGTTGCAGGATTTTGCTCAAAGATAGCAAACCCGGTATGGTGTGATTTTATATGAAAGTTTTATATTATGTGTTTTCAGGAAACCTGGGCAGAGGATGTTGTACACATTAACGGATATCGCACTTTTCACACTGTGGCCGTAGCTGGGAGTCATGGGAGGGCCAAGGGGGGATTGTCTACTTATATATCCAACATGCTAACTGTAAGAAAAATAGAATTGAAATTTGTTGAAATATATTATCAAGTAATGACATTGCATACTGATAAAAAGCACTGTGTTGTATTGATACATTTATATAATAATGCCCCGCCGGATCAAATTGGGAAGATTTTGAAAAAATTTGAAAATGATTTGAAGTCAATACAAAATGAAAATGAAGGGGATGTGTTCATCATTTGGGGGGAGATTTTAATATAGCCCTGTGTCCAAACAATGGAAGGGAAGCATGTGGCCTTGCGACAGAAGAGGGGAATAGTGATACGCTCTTCCCGCATTCACAATGCGGGGAATCTTTAAATGAAGTAATGTTTGGCCACGACCTTGGCTTTGCAAATGAGATATGTGCCTTACCTTCCCCTTTTAAAAGTACTTTTAATGGAAGAGGTTGCTCCACAACAATAGATTACATTTTGATATCAAATAGATATTGTAATAGAGTTAAGTCTTTCAATACCTATAATATAATTCTGAGTGACCATTTCCCACAGAGTCTATCTATTTCACAAATAAACCGACTGACTCATAATGGGACCAAAGGGATCCATGCCCCCAAAACCTATCATTTGATAGAGTGAATGGTTATTCCCTTCGCTGGGCAATGGTGGACCCCTCAGAAATTATAAGGAATGTTTTAAGTAAGACTAAGTCCGCTTTTGCGACCTGTTTGGCAGAGAACGCCATACATGAAGTAGTCCTGACCTCTTTCCAGCATATCACAGCAGCTATACAGGAGGCCCTATTTGTACGGAAAGGAAAACAAAATAGGAACACAAAAGGGTGGTTTGATACAAAGCGTACGCAAGCTTATGCCAAGCTAAAACACGAGACACATAGAACCCCTAGAAACCTGAGTGATATAAGGCAGGCAAGACGGGCATATAAAAACGCACTGAAGTCACGTAAAGCGACGCTGAGAGATGAGACATGGACGGCGCTGCACGAGGCCGCGATGTCTAAGGATGGGGCGGCCTTTTGGAGGGCTGTCAGGACACCTTTTGTAGGCCCTGGGGATGCTCTGTCCATTGAAATCGCAATAACGGAGGAGCAATGGGTGGAGCATTTTGCGGATATATTTGATAGCAGCCTGTCCAACAATACAGTAGAAATCCAACCAGTAGGTGATGATGATATGGTACCTCTAACAACTGTGATTGACCTCCAGGTAACTCTGGATGAAGTAAATCGTGCAATCATGGCAAGTATGGGAGGGAAGGCCCCTGGTCCTGACGGGATCCCTGTAGGTTTATGTAAAAACAACATGGCACAATGGGGCCCGTTGTTAACTCAGGTAATTAAAGCTAGCTGCTCCTCCCACTTAATAGAGACATGGACTGAATCGATCCTAGTACCAATATTCAAAAAAGGAAATCGTCAAGACCCCACCTGCTATCGGCCGATATCGCGGCTATATTCTTTGGCAAAAGTAGTTGGGCGTATCATGCTTGTAAGATTGCAGGACTGGGCTGAGGAAAACAAGATCTTCTCTGAATTACAGTTTGGTTTTTGTAAGGGTCTAGGAATTGTTGAACAAAGCTTAAACCTGAATATTATCATAGGGATGTATACCCTCGCAAAAAAGGGCAGGTTGTTCCTAGCATTTGTTGACCTCACTGCAGCCTTCGACTGTGTGAAGCACGACAAGCTATGGAGGATTCTCCAAGACTTGGGAGTAGAGCCCACTATCATTCTTTTTTTAAGACAATTGTATAGGAATGCTAAGGCCAGGGTATGATATGGTACCAATGGAAAATGTACAGTACCGTTTCAAATAAACAAGGGGGTAAGGCAAGGCTACGTGCTGGCCCCTTTTCTTTTTAATCTCTATATAAATGGCTTAGGCCAAGCATTGTCGAATACATGTCAAGACCTCCCACAAATAGAAGGACGGCCAATACCAGCATGATTGTACGCGGATGATGCCGTCTTGATGTCCTGCACCCAAGTGGGCCTACAAAGCTCTGCAGTATTTATGCATGCTTTGGGGTTGAGGGTAAACACTACAAAAACCTTTGTTATGAAATGCGGCATTGGCAGCCATAAGTGTAGAGATATGTACATTGACAAACAAAAAATAGATTTTATAAATAGATTTAGCTATTTGGGCATTTTATTTGACCATAAAGCCACATGGACCCGTGCGGTTCAAGCAAGAAAACTGGCCTTTATGAATACCACTGCCGCCCTAGTGAATTTTTCAAAAAAGTTGGGCAGGAGGCCTCCGCATGAGTTACTACAAATATTCAGGGCTAAGTGCATCCCGACGGCCATGTACGGTGCAGGGATCTGGGGATATTCTGATCTTCAAGTATTGCAAGTTATCGAAAACTCTTTTTTTAAATATATTTTGGCAGTCCCGGGTAGTACCTTCTCTTTTGTTTGCCATTCTGAATTGGGGGTCTCATACCTAACAGATCTTGTAAAAGTGAAACCAATCCTGTTATGGCACAGGATTTGGACATCTGTAGAAACCAATCTTAATAGGGACTTTTTTGAAGTTATTTTTAAATCAGAAGGTGTTTTTAGAATTGCATTGCTAAGGTATGTGCTGGATTTTATGCTTGACTTAGGCCACCCAGAGCTGTTTATGGAGCCGAACACAATGAGAAGATGGACTATAAAAATGTTAAAAGTAAAAGGCTTGAATTCACTGGAAACTCTTAGACTATCGGAAGAAATAACGAAGCCCACAGTACTGTATAACCAAATGATCTTAATTACCTACAGCATACAACCCTATCTTATACGTGTCTGTGGTTTATACGATAGATTCCTATTGACAAGATTTAGACTTTGGATATTGCATAGAATAACAAGTTTTCCCAGCATGAACGACTGGTCAAAAGCCATGCAATTGTGCCCCTGTGATGATCGCTCAGAGCAAACGACACTCCTTGTGGTTTTATTTTGCAAATTTTATAATGTCCAAAGGAAAAAATGGATTGTACCTCTTCTAAAAAAGTTTGGTATGAGACAATGTCGATCTGCATTTCTAGCGCTACAGTTTTTAGAAAATGAATATGTAACCTGGATTTTATCAATGTTTTTAAAAAGTGTAGTAAAATGTAGGAAATCAATTTTAATGTGACCATTTTAATCTCGCCACCAAAGTAATCATGTAAAATTGACTTTAAATACCAAAATGAAATTTGATTTAATGTACTGTTGTGCTTTTATGATTTTTTTTCTTATAGAAATCGAATAAAGCTTTGTTTGTTTGTTTGTATTAAAAAGGCAGGTTTGAGTCTGGCAAAATGTTTATTTTGCCAGGTTAAAATGACAGTTTAAAACTGCACACAGAGGCTGCACTGGCAGGCCTGAGACATGTTTAAAGGTCTACTTAATTGGGTGGCACAATTAGTGCTGCAGGCTCAATAGTAGCATTTAGTTTCCAGGCCCTGGGTACATGTAGTACCACTTTACTAGGGACTTATAACTAAATTAAATATGCCAGTTGGGGATACTCCAATGTTACCATGCTTTAAGGAGGAAACACGTGGACTTTAGCACTGGTTAGCAGTGATAAAGTGCACAGAGTCCTAACACCAGCAAAAACAAAACCATCAAAAGTGGAGAAGGAAAGCAAAAATGTTGGGGGAAGACCATCCGAAGGCTGACAGGTCTAACAGGCCTTTTCCTGCAAGAGCCCAGCTGACCAGAGGCACCTGGAATGGACCCTGCTGTTTGGCCTCGACCTGACACCCTGTGAGTCTCCAAGTGCCTCCCCTGTGGTCCTGGGCTTTAAAAGTGTACTCTTGTGGTGGATTGAGAATTAAAGGACTAAAATCAAAATATACCTGGTTGGTGTATCTGACCCGTGCTCCATCGTGGTCAAATTGCGCCTAGGTTCCCAGTCTACTGCGACCATTGCCTATCATTGGCTTCCTGGCACTATTCCTACTTAAAATTAAAAAAATTTATATCTGTGGTTCACCCTATTGGATTTAAGTCATTTTGTTTATTACATTTTACTCTAGTTGTCTAATTCAGTTTAGGATTTTTATTGTTTTGCAATTTGACTTTATCACTGTTTTGTTACTGAATAAATGTTTGACACATTGACTCAAGTTAAGTCGGTCTATTCTGTTCCACAGCTACCAAGGGGGTGGGCTCAGCTTAATGTAGTGATTTTAATGTTCCACCCTCGCAAGGATTATGATTCTTCCTTGCACTGGGTAGTCACCCATCTCAAATATTAATCCAGTTTCTTACGCCTCTGAATGCTAATCATGTTCTACTCCACCTTCATAAACTACAACTGAACTTAAAAGTACATTTAGGAGAAACAAGGGGGCATATTAGCAAGACCCACGTTAAAATTATCGCCGTTTTAGCGGCAGGAAACTGCCGCTAAAACGGCGATAATGGGCTTGCTAATATGCGTTATGGAATTCAATAGAAGCCCAGGTTAGATGTCCTGCACATCTAACCTGGGCTTCTATTGGATTCTATAACGCATATTAGCAAGCCCATTATCGCCGTTTTAGCAGCAGATTCCTGCCGCTAAAGCAGCGATAATTTTATCGCCAGTCTTGCTAATATGCCCCAAAGACTTTGGGGTTATTCACAAAGGTAACTTACCCTTGAGAAGAATTTACAGGTGTAATTTACTCTTAGTCTTTTGAGTAAATTTACTACTTTTGGCTGTTAAAAATATTTAAGTGTAAAGTCAATCAAAAGTATAGGTTCACATGTCTCCACCCTCTGAAAAGGGGTGGGGCCAAATTCACGAGTGTAAATTACTAGTGCTAAAAAGAAAAAATGAAATAAGTCCAGCAGGGCACATGGCCAACCCCTGATACTGCAATGCCATTTCATAGAACTTAATGGAGGCAGTGAATTATTATAAAACACAATATGAAAAAATGTTACATTAAATGTAATTATTCAAAATAGTTTGAAATATAGATAAATCTTCACCCCAACTGTGTGAACCATAATGTTTTTAAAATGTTGCTATTTTTCTAATGCCAAATTGTACACAGAGGACAATTCTGCAAAGTAGAAAGGCAACCTAACATTTATTTCGTCTTTTTCTGTATATGAAAAAACCCATCCTCTACACTCGTACCATGTTTGGGGGTCATCCATTTCTCATTAAGCTCTTTGCTGGAGCAAAAATCTAACTGTTTCTAGAGTGTGAAAGGGTCGAACAGGTATTTGGAAATGGCCACAAACTCACAAGTCTGTGGCAATTTACAAAGTTACAAGTCAAACCACACCTTGATCCTCTCTTTTATGTGATTTACTACTGAGTAATTCATGGACTTGTATCACATATTGTATGTCACTATATCAAGGTCCACAACACTGACCTACAAAAATATTGTTACAATACATAACCTACCATTACATTGTCAAGGTAAGTGTATATTTACCACTGTTCACTCCGCATCTAAGTATTTTGATGATCTCATCTAGGCAATGTGGTAAATGTGATATGTTTGTCGTGTGCTATATTGCAAATGCATTCAATGAGGGACCGCCATCATTGCGGAGAATAGCACAATAGTACAACCATTTATGCCATTCATGCCTGACAGTAGTAAAAGAAGTAATTTTGGGCCATTTATATTAGTTTATTGCAATAGATGACTTTTTCAATTAGGTCCATTGTGTCTTACCTTTTACTACAATTCTCTTTATTCCAACGTTAAATGTTGCCTGACACTTGCAAGGGAGATAGGTGAAATCTTTGTGGCACAAATGAACAACAAGTGACACTCTGTGGGTAAGATACACAATCCTCTGTCTATTGCCGAGTTGTACGTTGTAGTGGTCATTGCTGTCTTAGATGCATCACTCCCTTATTAGTGATGCCTGGACAATCACATGTGGCTTGGCAATGGGCCCAGAGAGCAATGATATAGCCCGCAGGGCAACACTTTAAGCTCCCAACACCCAGGGCAACATGGCACCTGTCATTGATATGTGGCAAGGCCCCTAGCTCATATGGCTGTAGCGAAGCAATGCAACAGTGCTGGCACTGAATCCTGCCAGTTGTCGGGGGAACAGCAACTACACCATGAAGCAGACTCTTGGCTCTGGTGAGTCACCTTCACAGGATGGCTGGCACCCAGAACTGAGACCAGCCTGACCTCCTCATGACTGAACGTTTACTACTGGCTGGCAGTCGGGTTGCTCAGAAACGGCAATGGATCAGCTCCCCTTAGAGGAGGAAGGGAAAGCAAGGGATGTGCCTTGACATCGTTAAGGACAACCATCCCTGGATTACTGTGAATGGGTGGGGAGCAAAGGACCTCTCTCCTCAGCCCCAAAGAAAGGTCCAGTAGCTTTGGCGGCACTGTCTTGCGTGCCCTGCAGGGGCCCGACACATTACATTAGGGAAGATGTACGATGGGAGAGATTTGCAAATGAACTGAAAGGAGCACAACAAGGGGACCCAATAAAAAGTAAGGTCCTCATTACGATGTCGGTGGAGTTTCCTCCGCCCGACATCGTCTCGGTCAAAGGAACGACCGACACCCGACCGACTAATTAGGATGTGATCGAACACTGTTCGGTTGCACTCCTATACTTTACAATAGGAGCATGCATTCCGGAAGGAATGCATGCCCCCATTGTAAAATGCGAGGTGCAGTTAATCCCTACACCCCGTGGCAGGCAGCTCAAGCTGCCTGCCACAAGGTGCAGGGATCAACAGTGGGGCATTATAGGAGCCCCCTCGGGCCCCAAAACGGAGGCCACAAACCAAAAGGGGCCCAGCTGGGGGCGCCCAAAGTCGAGTTCTGACAGCCTTTCTGTGTTGGAAAGGTCGGCACAGAAAGGCTGTGTAAACCCTACATCGTAATCCCTCGGTTGGAAAGAACCGACCTTGAGATTACTGTCCGCATTCCGACTGGTGGACGGGCTCTCCGAGCCCAACGGAAGCCAGTCGGAATGACCATTTGCATTCCTTTTTGACCGACTCCATCATAATGGTTCGGCTGGAAAGGAATCCGACCATCATATTACGATGAGTTTGGAAATGGCTCAGACCGTCGGTCGGAGCCGTTTCTGACCGCATCGTAATTAGGCCCTAAGTTGTGTGTTCCCTGAAATTGGTCTGGCTGGTTCATCAATAAGGAAAAATGTTTGGGTCCCTGATAGTAGCAGTGGCCCATGGTATTATAACTGGGGTGACCTGCTGACCCAGAGAGGAGCTGTCACCAAGAACCTCCACCTTGAACCAACCTGGGAGACACCATTAAGCACTGTTGACAGAATCTGACACATTACAGTGTGGGTTGGTGACTTGTGGGCCCCACTACCCTGGTTGTCTCTGCCCTAGTCTGGGTAGGGCTAAAAGAGATGGAGAACACAACACCACAGACGACCCAGGAGTACTTTGAGCTCTTAACATTAGGAAACCTGACAATAAGCAGCAGAAATCAGGAGCAAGTTGGACAAACTGATTTGTCAAATAGGTGGCTGAGCAGATTTTCAATACATTTTTACGTGTGCCAACCCTAGGATGCAGAGGTGTTTCTATTGGGATCTCACCTTATGACCGTCATTTTTCGATTTTATGAGCTCTAATACTCTTTTCCTAAAAAGCAGGTTTTTATTACATACGAGGTTCATGTTGCTTGTCGCAGCATCATCCTCCATGTCACAGATCCGCTTCTCCGCTATGTCAAGCCTCCCATTCTGCTTGTTGAGTCCTCCACACATCTGATTCATGCTCATTGATAGGTTTTCTATTTTCAAGTCAATGGTAGAGAGACTGTGTTGCATCTCTCACAGTATTTGATTCACTCTCACTGAATCTTTATCATTAGTTTCTATGGAGACCGATCCATCATGGAGGCTCCCTGTCCCTATGGTTGCAGAGTTGAACACTTCAATTGTGTACACCCCTCATTAACGCCTAAACCACCGCGGCCAAAGCACCAGCCAGGCCAATCATCACTGGGAAATTCAACTATAGGGACAGAGACACTGGCACAGGAGAAAATAGACCTTGAAGATGAAAATGCCTCTATATTGATATATCCTCACTTTACCATAGCAGGGGGGCTCAGAAAACATTTGCCCCCATAAAAAAAGAAACTACAGGAGGCCTGTGTTCTATAAGCCATGCTATATCCAGCAAGGTTAAACATTGCCTTCCAAGGAAAAACACAAATATTCACAGATCTTTAGAACGCTATTTAATTACCGAAGAAGGCAGCAAAGTTACAAAATCCATGAAGAAGCCACAACTGGATGATACAGACTAAGAGAAACACCAATAGGGGCCCTAACATACAGCAGCTGAATATCATCACAGGCTGTGCAACAGATCAGGCTCACAATTTCTGGAGCTGCACAGACTTGACCGGGTCCTCCTAATCTCATCATAGGTGAGGGACAATGAGTAGTGTAGGCAAGTTCTTATACATTAGAAAAAATGGCTAAGCTAAACGTGTTTCAGTTAGCGTGACTCAATCAGCTTCCATTGACTGCTATTCATATGTGCAGAATAATATTGCATTGCTAATATCCTGCTTCTCGCTATTCCAAACATGAATGTCAAACATCTATAGACTTTCATAAAAAACAGTGCACAACCTCAAAAGCAGCTGCATGTCAATGCTCGGGGGCAAACATGGCTTCTTTAAATTGTTCGGTAAGGATTTTTTACATCACTCAAACAGTCCAGAGCCCTCAGCTCTCAAATCAGATCTCAGTGCAAATTCAAAATGCACAGTAGAAAAAATATTACCCTAGCATCAACGTATCTTCCTCTGGAAAATGAAGCCTAATTTTCCAGCCTTCAACTTCCAAACAACTGTACAAACCCTCTCATTGTCACACAGTTATGAGTGACCGGTCCTAGTAAATGGACTCCACCCTCATGCTTATGACTGTCTGCCACATGTAGAACATCTGATAAGCACCCTGAGAAAATGTGACAATATAGAGTTGTTAGATTTGGGGGTCTCTAGTTGGCAATGGTTTGCACCTTTGTCCAAATAGGGACCCTTGCATCTAGTCAGGGTAAGGGGCTACACTCCTAAAATAACTCCTGCTCACCCCCTTGGTAGATTGGCACGAGCAGGCAGGCTTATCTCAGAGGCAGTATGTAAAGCATTTGTGAACACATACAGTAATACAGTGAAAACACTACAAAGGGTCACAACACCAGTTTAGAAAAATAAGTAATCTTTACTAGAATTAACACAAGGTCAAACGACAAAAATCCACAATACTGTAATCAAAATTGAGTCTTTAGATGGTAGAAATAGCTTAGTTCAATGTAGATGGTAAATGCGACACTTTACTCTCAAAGTACCTTGGATGCGTAACGCAATACAAACAAAAGGGTCGCAGGGAAGGTGATGCGTCGGTTCCTTACACTCAGGGGAGTGGATGCGTCGGTTCCTTACTGCTGCGCAGGGGAGTTGAGGCTCGCTTCCTTACTGTGTGGGGAGTTGATGCGTCGGTTTCTTTTTTTTTTTTTTTTTTGTCCTCATACGCCATTAGATATGTCCAGAGCCGCTTTAATTTACTCTGCGGCCCCCCAATTGATTGGCACCAACAAGAGAGCTCTGATCTAAATGGATACGCTTTACACAATACCTCTCATATTTGGTCTGTTCAACTCTTCTCTCTGGTTGACCCTCAGAACTGACCCGAGTGGTGAAGTATTTCTATGTAAAAGCATAATCATTGGACATATATGCCCTAACTTATAATTTATCCAACCAACCCTTGCATGGCAGCCAGAACTCTTTCTTCCTCTTACTCTTCTTTTCCCAAACAACTTTATCCAATTTCATTACATACTTAATGGAATTTAACCAATCTAGAAAAGTCGGAGGCGTACACTGTGATCCGATCCGGTGCGAGGCGACAAGATGGCGCCTCGATGCGATGACGATCCGGTGCGATGCGACAAAATGGCGTCTTGGTTACTGTGCGACAACGTAGATGCGATGCGTGCACGCCCGACGGCCGTGCGGCGACTCAGTGAACTTCTGAGCCACGACAGGCCCTGCGACACGCTTCTCCGGTGATGTGACGGCGACCTCTGCGGCGGCAACACGCTTCTCCGGTGATGCGATGCGAGCAGCTGCGGCGGCCCGCTTCCTCGGTGATGCGACGGTAGCTGCTGCAGCGGCGACACGCTTCTCCTTCGTTGAGTCGCGCTTCCAGGTCCCAGCGACACGCAGTCTTCAAAAGGGCCCAACACAACAGCAGGCACCTCTTTGCAGGTAGAATTCCCAGCAAGGGAATTCAGGGGAGCTGGTTGGTGAAGTCTTGTATCCCTGAGACTTCAGGCAGGAGGCAAGCTCAATCTTCAAGCCCTTGGAGATCTTCTTCAAGATGATGAAAGTACACACAAAGTTCCTTTCTCCTTTCCTTGGCAATAAAGTAACCACTGCAGGCCAACCCCCAAACAGCACACAGCACAGGGGCAGTCTCCTCCTTCAGCTTCCTGGTTCTTCTCCTTGGCAAATGTTCGTCTTGGTTCCCAGAAGTGATCTAAAGTCTTGGGGTCTGGGCCCCAATATTTATACTAGTAAATCCTTTGTCCTCTGAAGGCAGAGGGTGCCTGTACCTAGCCAAAACCAGTTCTGTGCAGCTTCCTGGCAGGAGGTGGAGACAGCATTGTTGAAAACAGACCTGGCCCATGTAGCTGAAAGGAAATCTCCTCCCCCTACTCTCTATTCTATGAGGGCTCAGGGGAGTGAAAGGAAATCCCCGCCACCTACTCTCTATTCAGCCAAGGTCCTATTTAGCCCAGCCCTGACCCATCAGACTGCTGGAGCCCAAGCCCTCCTGTCACTCACAAACCAGACAGGCAATACACAACCTAGCAGAGGCAAGCTGGATGGTTAGGCAAGAAAATACCTACTTTCTAAAAGTAGTATTTTCAAACACAGAATGTAAAAATCACCCACACTAAAAGATGTATTTTAACATTCTGAGTTCAGGCATACCAAACTCGAATTTCTTCCTTGTTCCCTGGGTCAGTTAGGATTATAAGATGTTATAATCAAACTGCCCATTTGGGCCTATGGGAGCAGGTAGCCTTGCAATAGTGAAAAATGAAATTGGCTGTAATTCACTATCAGGACATGCCACACACATCAGGGCATGTCCTACCTTTCACATACAATTCACCCTGCCCTAGGGCCTACCTTAGGGGTGACTAACATTTAGAAAAGGGAAGGTTTGGGGACTGGCAAGTGGGTGCACTTGCCAAGTCGACATGGCAGTCCCAGACTCCACACAGGCTCTGCAATGGCAGGCCTGAGCCATAGTTTACAAGCTGCTTCTGTGGGTGGCACAACCAGTGCTACAAGCCCACCAGCAGCATTTGATTTACAGGCCCTGGGCACACACGGTGCACTGTACTAGGGTCTGACAAGTAAATCAAATAATCCAATCATGGAATCACTAATCCATAACAACAATTTATAAAGAGAGCATATATGCAATTTAGCACTGATCAGCAGTGGTAAAGTGCCCAGAGTCAAAAAACCAACAAAAACAGGTCAGAAACAATACAGGAGGAAGGCAAAAAGTTCAGGGATGACCCTGTAAAAAGGGCCAAGTCCAACAAGAGTCAATAATTTGGAACACACAGAACGTCTTAATCCTGTACAACATCTGCAGTAAATTATTTATAGCCATCACAAAGGAAATGTCCAGCTCACAGGCAATGTATCCATCTCTAGACAATCCTTCACTAAACAGGAGATGGGTTCTAGTGGCTAAATCAATGACTTTGGAAACTAAACAATCAGTAGAACAAGAGACGTGCAAATTTACAGAATTAGGTAAAAATAGTGCTTAAAATCACAAAGCGCCAGTTATGGTTATCTGGTCACACTGGACCAGGATAAAGACACAAGTTCGGGACAACTGCGATGGAGCATGACAAGAAACAGGGACCAAGTTAGACCTGCTGACAAATGTACCTTAAATCCTGGTTGTGTAGCAATGTGCTGCGCAGCAACTGTCCCGAGGAGTGATGCGAGTTCCACATCAAGGACGTATCGTGCAGCGGCGGTTCAGATGGGCTGCATTACACTGCATCAGTTCCGATGAGGAGCTGTGAGGTCCGCGTCGAGGATGCGCTGTGCAGCAGCAAGTCCGATGAGCTGCAAGGGCTGCGATGTGGGCCAGCATTGTGGCCGAATTGTGCTGATTGTCGAGATGGCAGTTTACAACTGCACACACAGGCTGCAATGGCAGGACTGAGATATATTTAAAGGGCCACTTAAGTCAGAGGCACAATGAGTGCTGCAGGCTAACTAGCAGTAGCAGGTGTCAGGGAAATGTGGTGGGGCAGCACGGAGGCTGTAACAACCAAAACAATTAAGAAAAACGTTTTTGCTCGCCAGTCTTCTGCTCCTCTGGACACAGGCTGAAGCTCCCAGCCTCCCCTATGGCCAATCCAGACGCTGCTCTCATACCCATGAGAGCAGTGTCAGGATTGGGTTGGAGTGGGCTTGTTTTGGGAGCTGGAAGTCTGTGCCTGCTGGTCTCTCCACCCAGCAACACAGCTGGGTTGGAGAGATGTCAGTGCGCATGACGGTTTGGCCTTCCTAAGACAGCCGGCCAAACCGTCATGCGCACTGACAGCAGTGCCCATCACTTCTCCTGCCCCTGCTGCAGTGCTGTGGCCCAACCCCCAAGACTCGGACACAGGGCGAAAAATTAAATGATCTGCATTTTATTTTTCATTTGCCTCTGCGGGCTGTGGGCAACACACCTACGCCACAGTGGAGGAGCCGCTGCTGCCAACTAGTAGCATTTAATTTACAGGCCTGGGTACATGTATTACCACTTTACTATGGACTTACAAGTAAATTAAATGTGTCAATTGGGGGTAAGCCAATTTCACCATGTTTTAAGGAGACAGAATTAGCACTTTAGCTATGGTTAGCAGTGGTAAAGTGCCCAGAGTACTAAAGCCAACAAAAACAAATTCCGCAAAAACAGGAGATGTGAGTCAAAACGTTTGGGGGAAGACCATCCTGAGACTGACCGGTCTGACAGGGCCTCAATCATTGTATAAGTGGCCTGACAACCCAACAGGTTAACAGGGACCCTATTATGTTCCCCCTTGGCAGCGGAGCACCCACTGTACAATGATATCCCTGTCGGCTCAAAAGGATCTCTCAGCCTTAAGTGCATCCTCCTGCAGGAAATGCACTCAAAGCAAAGCTAAATGTTGAACAGGTGCCAACATTTGTGTGCCCACCCCACATTATTTTTGGGCTTCACAATCAAACTCCAGAAAATTAGTCTGCATGTGAAATGCAAAAAATATATGACACAAATGTACTCATGGATTGTTTTGCCTGCCCAGGAACGAAAGGCTTCATATGACAGTCCGGGGCAGGGAAATCGAGTTGCCCTGATTTAAAAACAATTTGGGGCTAATACTATTATGACCACTTTGATCCTATGGACCAGTGGTGGACAGATCGCCAGGTAAATGGCTGAGACTCCACTGCCAGAAACCCAGCAGTTTTCCCACCTCTAACTGGGACAGACAATCAGTCAGTTTAGTAGATAGAGTATCTGCCATTTTTTGGAAGATGCCACGCAATGGCCAACCTCTTAATGAACCCAACAATCTCCCTGTGCCAAAAATGTTAGATATGTGTGAAATATAAAGTATTTGCAAAATGCCATGTCATTGTGCAATTCAAATGTGTCAATCCCCAATTGATGAACACAGTTTTGTATCGTCCCTCAGGATCACCATTAATGTGCAGTGCTAGGTTGCTACGCAGCTAGGTTGGTGGCATATAAATGAGATTACATACCTAATTAACTCTAGCAAGACTCGAAATTCAGAATTTGTCAATAAAGTATAACCTTTGTCGGTGCGCAAATCTGTCACACTTTTACCTGCCCAATGCGTGCCAACGGCTCGAACCAGGAGTGGTGTAGTCCCTGTATGAACTTTGGTGCCCCCGACTGGACTCATCTCTTTATTGTAGATCTTACTCATTAGAATAAAGCTGTAGCAACCTCCACAGGAGTGACGGATGCTGTCTAAAGTTTAAAGGTTTACTTAAAGATATAAAGCAGAGATACATATGCTGGACCCTCATTCAGTTAGTACAACAGTGCATAAATCATAAGTACAGAGAACTCAGTAAAGGTCAACTGAAAATCCAGCATAGATTTGCGTTTGATAGTGGGGAAAATGGGTCTCTCCAACAGAGAAAACATAGGTCCTTTTGTAGGACTGTAGACAAAGGATTCCATACATTTACTACACAAAAACATGGTTCCCAGGAGGTGAAACAATGGAGATCAAGCAAAGACAAACATGTTATTACAGAATACATTCGAAGATTCTCTTATTATGCTACTACATTAGATTCCGTCGTTCTCAGAGTCTATTCAGGTAACATGAGTTGATTGATACAAAGTATGTAATACAGCCTGGGACATACTATACAATAGAAAGCAGGTCTTTAATCCCACTAATACACACTCCACATGTAATAGTCATACTAACAGCCCCATATTTCACACTCTTGCCACCATTAAAAGCACAATAGCCTATGATATCGCACAGATTGACAGTTCACCAAAACTATCACACTGGCCAAAAATGCTTTGTCTATATTCATTCCTCAGTATAACACATGAAAAATCAATTTGCACTTATATTCAAGGCTTTATAGTGACTGTGGCCCCAATATATTTTTTCAAGCAATACATTATTAATACATGTATTTGTATTGTATTCAGCGAGTGGCTATGAATATCAGTAAATACATTTTATTCGTTGATTGGCTATAAATATCAATTGATATGGGGCTGTTAGTATGACTGTTATATGTAGTGTGTGGAGTGTGTGTTAGTCAGACTGGAGACCTGCTTTTTATGGTGTAGAATGTCTTTATCGCAGAATTGAATAATGGATGATATATATTTCCGTTAAAAATACATAAATGTAAAAATATTTTTTACGTGTTCATGTAATATGAATAAGAAAATGTAACAAAAAAAGAACGTATGATTTACAATAAAAATGTATGTAAAAATTGAACCTTTTGAGCGTGTGGACTACAAGCATTGACTGGTAGATGTAAATATAGGAGGGTAAGATCGGGGTCATTTTTTAGGTCGAGCATTCGAGACCTCTTGTATATACTTTAGTATATACTTATATGTGTATGTACTTTGTGGGCTCTGGAGGTCAGCCCTAGGACTTGTCTGCTTCCACTTAGGGACTTTTTTTTCTGTTCAACTGCCTCTATTTAACTGTCTTGATAGAAAACGACCAGCAGAGGTCAGTAAAATACCAGAATTGCTTTCTGCTTAGGGACTTTCTTTTTTTTATTTTTCTGGCAACTGCCTCTATTTAACTTTTTTGATAGAAGACGACCAGCAGAGGTCAGTAAAATACCAGAATCACTTTAGCATTCTCTAGATTCCAGTCCATAGAAATTGTCTTCCATGAGCACCCGTAGACAATAATATTTTTTTCAAATCTTGTATTTTCCGTGATATGACCACCGAAGGCCCTGATTTTATATTAAAAACAGAGCTTTGGACTATACCATTTCCTGCTGAAAGGCAATATTTCTCTCCATGTGTTCCCATGCCTGGCGTGTCACGCAGTTTGGTGCTTATTTTCCCTCCATGTTAAAGAACAGTAGATGTTTCAGCACCCAGGCTAATGTGCTGCATAGCTAAATACATATAAGGTCCCAAAGGCGAGAACGATTGCATTGCAAATGCTTGTGCAAATTTGCCTTTTCCCTGCCCTGGTACCCTGTTGATACAGGGGGGTCCTTTTTATAGTTCATGCAGCCTGGGATAGTTAGGCTTTCCTTGGTTAAGTACATCGCGTTCACCGTGACTGAGAAAGCTCTAGTCTTTCAATGTAAAAGCTCACAATTCTTTATTACAGCAACGAACAGGGCCGGCTCTAGGGCGGTACGACCGGTGCCACAGCACCGGGTGCTGACTTCGCATGGGGGCGGATGTTTGCTAGTTTATATTGTGCTGAAAAGCACCTGCTGCCACGTTCCTGGCCTCCAGCAATTTTCAGTCAACAATTAAAATGTCAAGAAAACTCCGGTGATTAATGTTCTTCCTGGCGAGATTGGAGTTTTGTCTAATAGAAATTTTGACTCGTGGAAGTTTTGATTCATGGTAAGGTAGCACAGAGGGTTAATATGCCTGCTGCAAAGAACATGTACCATGCAGATCACAAAATGAATGCAATGTAAACAGGTCAGTGGGTCACTGCTTTTGTCAGAGACTTCCCTTTGTTAGTTGCAGTTTACAGTGAGCTCTTAACTGTCATCAAAGAACTGCGTGCAGACTTCAAGGTATAGATTAGAGCGTATGGGTTTTTTTCCCAGACTTTCATTATTCTAATGTTGCAAAAAGGGTTCATTTGGGTACAAATCAGTTCTTGTTATTAAAGAGAGCCCCAATCCATTGTGTTACATTTTAAATTCAGAGGTTGTGCTTCTCCAGACCACGTACTCTTCAACTATACTGCCTACCTGTATGGATGACATGTGAATCCACCCCTTGTTGTCATATGTCTTATGCAACATTTACTATACACTTATTTACACACCTATGATTAATAGTCTCTGTGTAATGTGTGTGTTATGTAAAGTGCTCTGACAACCTTCACTTTTACGAGTGACGCTATAAAATTAATTAAATGCATCTGAGAGAGAGTGGTTATGGAGACTGTTAATGGGTGGTAGGGAGGGAATCCCTGGCGGAGGTGGTCATTGGGGGGCGCCCAAAAACATTGTCTCCCTGGGCGCCACAATTGCTGAAGCCGGCCCTGGCAACGAAAACAACAGCAGCTGTGATCACTTGGTTTATTACAATGTCACATAAAATAAAAGAAAGCAGGAAACTGGATTATTTTAGCGTCGGCTTGATTTCCAGTATTACAATTCAAAAACACATTCCACACCTAACAAAACTTGTAAAGATATTGCCCGTGGACTCTGGAACAACTAGTCTTGACCCCAGAATTGCCCCCTCTCCTTCAGTTCCAAACGGTGTACAGACTAACGCCCCCCCCCCTCTCCTGCCCACCCGTAGCTGAAAAACCTCCATTCACTTTCCCCTCTCCATGCACACAATCAGTCATCTCTTTCAGAACGCACCCTTTTTAGGTCTCGCCTAGGCAGCGCGCATGCGGTGTCTTTTAGAGACATAAAGTAATCTATATCATTGGTGAAACTCCGCCTATTGCCGGGTAATTTGTCCTGCCGCTTGGCATTAGTTAACTCAGGCATTTCTTTTGTTAGCGTGCTTATTACTGGCTGTGCTTCCAATGCGTCACTTCCATTTATTCCGGAAGCAGCACCGCAAAGCGTAATTGTTTTTTTAAAAAATAGTGCGCATTAACATGCGCGCGCAACCTTCCCCTTTCCAGCAGCGCTTGAAGCGGCCGTGGCGATTTCATGGCAGGAATTAAAGAAAATAGTGTGCATTAACATGCGCGCGCAACCTTCCCCTTTCCAGCAGCGCTTGAAGCGGCTGTGGCGATTTCATGGCAGGAATTAAAGATCCACAATAGTCAGACCGGGGACTGGTGTGCTCCCTGTATTGGCCCTTTTCCTCCTTGTCTGCTCCGGAATTCAATGAGTTTCCATACCAGTTACTGCCGCCAAACTTTCCTCATCCCACGCCTACTCCGGTAGCAGCTTCTGAATTTGTCACTCACCGGGCCTTCGAGAGGCCCACACTCTTTGGACCCATCCATCTTGCTGTTCGTCTCCAATATTTACTTGCCCTACCACCACCCGCAGGGCATATGCCGCTGCACAAAATACGGAGCAGCTGTCTTACCGGTCTTGGAGCTCAGCTCAGCCCACTCGACTCCCAGAGCATCCTCACTGCCCGCCACAAGCACCAGCAAGCGCACACAGCAATCATACTCCAGTGGAGGGGAGGGGCGTCGGCTACAGATGAAGCCAAAACCGCCAGTTTCGACAAGATGGAGGGTAGCGCACAGCCATTTTCACACACCACCATCTTGCTTCTGTGATTCTAAAAGGTTCCAATTATTATGCAAATGTATAAGGTGTGTCTACCCAAGCTCTTCAATAGAGAATTCTTTGCTAAGACCCAGTCCCATCCCAACACCAGTGGTATAAACCAGCCTGAATAGAGAGACCTGGTTAAGAGGCAAATCCAGCCTAATTTTGGATCATTCTGAGTTGAAACCACTGTGCCTTCCGCAAACTTTTTTTATTTTGTAGTTTTTAAAAAAAAACTCTGCCGCACATTTGTCACACTGATGGTTAGACGTTTGTGTTGCGTGATTACTCTTTGACATGCATTTCTTCTTTCTTTGAGGAAGATCTTTTACAATTTTTCAACCTCTTATACTCTTATACTTAAAAAAGTGTTCCTGTCGTAATCCAATGTCTATTTACATGGATTTAATATGATCCCCATGTATTGACTACACTTCTCATCAGCACCCTCTCAAGTCTTGCTTCCAGCCAATCAGAGAAGCTTGCCTTTGAATATGCCTTCCAATCAGAAGAGCACACCGCTGGAACTTTACCTTCAGGTGACAGCAGCCCTCGGTATGTAATTACCAGCCAGCTGGCTAACATACGAGACAATCGCTAGGAGTTTAACTTCTCAAACTAAGGTACATGCTTGTAGCTTTATTTCAACCTACTGCTGATGGTCGCCTGACTATTAGCGCATCACCAGCTAGTCCACAACAAGCTTCAAACAAGCATTTGCAATGCAATAGGTCACGCATTTACGCGAGTTTGAGCTATTGGTATTGTAAATGACAATGCCTTTTATTTATGTTTTGGTTTTTAAAACATAAATAAAAGGCATTGTTATTTACAATGCCAATAGCTTAAAGTCGCGTAAATGCGAGACCTATTGCATTGCAAATGCTTGTTTATAGCTGTAGTTCCCTAGTTACAAAGGAGTCATATTCAATAAGGTTTTACGGTGCTACCAACAGAGGGCCGCAAAGAGAACCATACTGCATTGAGATAGCACAGCCCTTTTCCTGGGGGAGGGGCACCAAAGGGAAAGAAGTATGTTTGTCTGTGGCAGCGATAATTGCATTGTTCCTTGCTGCTGGATTACTTTGTACTCACGTTGAATCGCCTGCTCGGTCTCCTTTTAGGTGCACTGTAAAACATGCATTGCTTCAAGCTGAGTCAAATAGATATGCATCCTTTTAAAACAGTCTTCCTTGAAGTACGTGACCGCTTCTAGGCAATATTTAAATTGCGGGCATGAATGGGTTTCAGCAGTTTACATGCAAAATAAACGCATTGAACAATTAGCGTATTATTTTATACTTTTTTTTCCACATCACCGTAATCTCTCCCAAGTTACTAAAACTATGCAGTGGCTCTTGATTTCTGTGCATTTTCCTCTGTCATGTTCCCACTCACAGCAGTTCCGTCTCTCTTTTCTGTTGTAGCTGCATGAATGCCATGCGGCCTGCACTGCCTGCATTGAGCTTAAATAGAGTTTTAGACCTCTGGGTCCTTCTACTTACAATACACTAATAGCCTTCATCAAACAATGGCAGCCACAGGAGACTCTTCAACAGCAGCGATTGCTTCTAATGGTTTGGGGGTGACCAATGCGATATCATCCGCATAAGCAAGTACTTTGGTGGTTATGCCATGAAACCGCATTGGTTCAATTTCATGACAAGTTGCAAGAAGCCGTAATAGTGGATCAATATAGATAGCAAAAAGCAAAGGCGAGCATGGACAACCCTGCCGGGTACCCCGTTTAATCATAATGGGCGCTGAATACTTCCCATTTATTCTCAAGCGTGCTGTTGGTGCCAAATACATAGCGCGGATAGCATTGATAAACCCAGACCCGATGCCGAACCATTTCATTACCTCCCATAGGAACCCCCAGGAGACCCTATCAAAAGCCTTTTCTGCATCCAGAAGCAGCAAAGCCATCGGGTCTCCTGAGACTTCTGCCGCATCAAATAAAGTGATTACCCGACGCGTATGTTCCGTCGTCCCCCTCCCAGGTATAAACCCATGCTGACATGGGTGAATGGTTTCTGCAATGATGTTATTCAATTTAGTGGCAAGGGTTTTTGAAAAAAAATTGCATCACTGTTTATAAGAGTAATAGGCCTATATGATCCAGGTTCCTGAGGTGGCTTCCCTTTCTTTAAAAAAATTATAATATCGGCACCTGCCCATGAGGCGGGGGCCGGCTCACTAATTTGAACACATAGAATAGTTTCGACCAGAACTGCTCCCAGCTCATCCCAGAAAATTTTATAGAACTCAAGAGGGATCTGGTCAGGTCCAGTAGCCTTACCTGAGGGGAGATCTCTTAATGCTTCAAAAATTTCTTCCTGTGTCAAAACTACATCTAATTTCTCCCTCTCCTGGGGTTCAATTCTATGTAACGGTATGCCACTAAGGAAGTTCTGAATTAAATTCTGGGAGACCTGAGGGCCTTCACCATATAGGCGATCGTAAAATTGTCTAAATACAGCCTGGATACCAGAGGGGTCTATAATTAAATTACCAACATCATCAATAATTTCATTTATGTCATTCCTTACATTCCTTTGTCGAAGTCTAACTGCAAGTGTATGACCTACCCTCTCGCTAAATTCATGGCAATGCTCCCTTTTTGCTAGGAAGCATTCAGATGCTTTTACAGCAGCGCGTTCTCCAATTTCTGCTTTGGCCCATGCAAGCCGATGCAAAATATAATCAGTAACTAAGCCAGCTTTTAGGGCAGCAACCAATTCCTCCTCAATCCTAGTTAGATTTTTATAAAGTGTTTCCTCCAGGAGAGACAACCTCCTATGCCTGGATACGCTAAAGCTCAGTGTCTCCCCTCTTACGCCCGCTTTAAAAGCGTCCCAGACAACGCCGACAGATGTACTATGCCGATTTATATCAAAGAAGGCCTTAATCCAACCCTTCATATGATGAACATAATCTGGATCAAATAATAGCCCTCTTTCAAAAGTCCAGGTTCGCTCAGTTTGTTCTCTTTGGTTGAAAGTTAGCGAGAGAACAAGAGGATTATGGTCTGACAGTATCCGAGGGGATTTCTGAATTTTCGCCTGATGAGCTAGAGAATGAGAGACAAAAAAGTAATCTAATCTAAAGATAGCGTTATGAGGGGCGGAGTAAAACGTACAGCCATTATCCCCATTGGCTAAATGATCCCATAAGTCAATAAGGCCGTGATTATTAACTAAATTAGTGAGTGCCCTAAAGACCTTTTTCTTACGGCCAGTGTATTTATCAGCGGCAGTATCCCAGAGACCCCCAAGCCCATTAATATTAAAGTCACCACAGACTATAAACGGAGCGGGCCAGTTAACTAATTCATCATCCAACAGCTCCAATATCTCCGGATCATCTGTCGTTGATCCATAAACTGAACATACAGTAACTATCGTCCCCTGAATAGAGCATTCTACTAGTGCCCAACGCCCCCATCTATCTGATAAAACTCTTTTAGCGATAATATCTTTCCTACAAGTAAGGATAGCAACCCCTCTAGTTTTAGTGCCCTGCTTAGTTGCCACCAAAAGCCTAAAGCCAAGTTGCTCTAAAATTCTAGACCGATCCCCCTCTATGTGTGTCTCCTGAACGCACAAGACATCTGCCCGCATTGTTTTCAAGATTATAGCCGCCCGTTGTCGCTTAAGTTGGTCATTGAGCCCACATATATTAATTGTAACAAATCTGATATTTAATGCATACATAAAACAATGTTAAATAGATTCCCAGTCATTTCAAACAGCTTATATATTGCGTTTTTCCCCAAGATGGCCATGGCCACTCCTTCCAAGTTAGAAATATACAATAGCCTATATCCATCAAGGCTAGTATCTGAAAAATTCCTCAAACCATATTTTGTGCAGTGCTGAAACCTACTACCCTGAAAACCTTGCCCCCTCCCACCCCCACCCACAGCAGCCCAGCCCCCCCACCCCAACCACCCAAACAGGCAAATAGGTCAGCCGTGACCTATGTGTGGCTACTGATCCCACATCTCGAGCTGCCACCGAGACCCTACCCCTCTGCCGCAGAAGAAGAAAAAATAAACAACACAAGCTCACCCGTGTATTAGCTAAGGAGGGGATCAATCCGACCCAACACCCCAGATTCATAAAAATGTACATCAATCAATGAACAGGTATCACTGCTTAAGTGCAACCGAACTCAATAGTGTAGGTCAAATAGAGAGAAATAGAGATCATTTCAGCCCTCGGCGATCCTATAAATCCCAGTCAGCTTATTGTCCTGAGGCTCCCCGACCTCCTACATCCTTCAGTTCTACCAGAAGTTCTTGAGCTTTTACCTCTGATGAAACCATTCGTATCCGCCCGTTCGTAATAACTTTAAGACGGGCAGGAAACAATAAATATGCTTCAGAACCCAACCCCTGAAATGCGGATATCATCTGTCGAAGCCTCCAGCGGCGTTCAACAGTAACATGACAGAAATCAGGGCGAGCAAAGAAAGTATGACCATCAAATGTCCGTTTGGAGTTGGGTCTGGCCAAATCCATTATAGCCTGTCTAAGAAGAAAGTTTCCGATAAAGATCAGAATGGCTCTAGGTTGCTCATTATGTCTGCGCTCGTTGCTTTTTCTCTGGATCATAGGGAAGCGATGAGCCCGTTGAATTTCCGTTTCCCAATTCCACTGGGCAAGCTCCGGGAGTGCCCCTTTTAGCAAAGACACTACAAAGGCCATTATGTCATTCCCTTCTGAATTTTCAGCAATGCCCAGTAGGCGGACGTTGTTCCGCCGTTGGCGGTTCTCGTAATCTTCGAGTTTCCAGGCAACATCAATGGATTGTTTCTCCTGCAGGTTAATGGACCCCAGTATTTTTGCGACCTCCTCTTCCAACGCCACTGTTCTATCTTCCACGTGAGTGACTCTCTCTGCCATTTCTGTGCAAAGCTTGTTGGCCTTGCGGATAGAGATTTGCAGTTTTTTGGTAGCCTGGTGTGATCTTCTACTTTCCATTCTTGCCTCCCCTGCATCTGTTTTAATGTGGAGTAAACTAGGTCCAGCGTTGGCGGGGTTGATAGACCAGGAGGAGCAGTTGAACCACCAGATCCAGCCTGCGCTTCAGGATCAGTATCATAAACCTGACTAGTAGCGGCATAATCCCATTCCAGCTTTTTGCGGCAGCCACTTTAGCCGGGCTCCTTCTAGATATTGATCTATGTTTTGAAAAAGCAGCCTTTGCGCGGCAGGTTTTTAGCACCGTGGAAGATCCGCCAGTATCGGTCTCTTCTGAGGAGATAGCGACACTCGAAGCCAGTGACTCTGAATCGTCATTGAGCGAGTAAAACTGATCCCCCTCGGGGGATCCATGCGTCCGTTCAGGACCCTTAACTTTGCCTTTGCCACGACTTATGGATTCTAATGAAGGAGAGCATTGAGTTAGTGTAGTATGAGGAGAATTGCTGTTTGCTCCACTCATAGGTTTAATAGCTTTAGTACTATTCTTGTCGGTCATCGTTACTTTGTTCGTGAAACCTATAGGGGGCTCTGACAGGTTACCGCCTTCAGGGACACCCGCGGTAATCATACCAAAAGCATCTGAGTTTGCCGGTTCAGAGCCCCCAGAGTTCGCCGTCATTAAGCTCAAGTCATTTACCTGAGAATCCATTGCAGGCAGAATCCGATCCACTGACATACCCTGCTCCAGACCGGTTTCCAGATGCAGCTTTCCTTGATGTTCGTCATCCGTGGGAGCCTCCGTTCCTGGATGCGAGCGATTTGTAATGCTTTCTGACACCAGGATGGTGTCAGCGGGAACAGGAGCGGGTGCGATGAACGAAGCCAGAGAGAAGGCTTCAATCACAGTAGTCTGCCTTAGCGGAGTGTCCACAATTGCGGGGGAAGCCGGCTCTCATTAGAGACGCTGGTGTCTTTTCCGCTGCCGTCTGTTCCCTTGAGTTGGCCGGCACGCCGTGAATGGATCGGAGCCCTTGCAGATCGTGTAGCAGGATTGACAACGATGTTGGCGCCCGGTGCTCCGGTCACTCCTCCAACACCAGCACATGCTGCCCCAAGAAGATTGGAAGCCTTAGTAGCTTTGATAGTTTTTGGAGCCATATTCCGGGCAAGCAAGCAGCGGTCCGCCCAAGGAGTACAGGAGAAGTGCCAGAAGCCACGAGCTAAGGAGCAGATTACGATAGAGAGCGATCTGGTTTTAAACACAAAACCGATGTCCAGCAACCTCATATCGGTCAAAAGGTAAGCGTTTTTTCAAATTTTACTCCTTAAACGCGAGCAGAGAGGGGAGACCCGGCAGCAGCTCTCATCGAGGTCAGTCAGCAGCCATCTTGCCCTAACACCATTTGTATTTGGCGAGTTTTCTGGGTATGCTCTAAATAAAGGGAAGACTCAGATAGTTACCAATTGCTTGATAAACTTATCGGATCCTCGGATGTCTGACTCAGCGGTATACTTAGGTATCATTATTACTCCTGAATTGAAAGATGTGGTTGCAAAAAACATTAATCCCATAATTCAAAAGGCCAGAAAAGATTTCGACAAATTTCATAATTTGCATTTGTCACTGGTAGGGAGGTGTAACGTGATTAAAATGGTATTTTTGCCCAAAATACTTTATCTGTTTAGGGCTATACCACTAGAATTTGGGAAACAATGGTTCAATGAGTTAGAGCATTTGGTCAATCGTTTTGTGTGGGCACACGGTAAGACAAGGAGGGCTTTACGCTTTATGACTCTTCCCTTGGCTAAAGGAGGTTTGGCATTACCTGATTTTAAGTTTTATTATTGGGCTGCCGCATTGCAATATATGGGGGTTTTGTTTGGTGGGTGCTCCAAGACCTTAAACGTTGCAGAAAGACTTCCGGATGTTTATAAGTTATTGATGGGTGAAGAGGCTCTGAATAGCTTTATGAAATTCAGTGAACCAAGCTACTACAAGAGAACAAAATTCAAAACCTTGTACGCTGCTTTTAAAATCTGGGCTGCCCTTAAAAAAAACTTGGTTTAGGTAGGTTACACCATTATACTCATATGGTTGGCAACCCAACACTGCCAGAAATCTTTTCTGATCAAATCATGGTTAAATGGGGTGAGCTTGGACTGCTGAAAGTGGGTGATTTAATGGGCCAAGAGGGAATTTTTCAATTTCGGGATTTACAAGACAAATTTAGTATTAATTCCAAAAACTTTTTAAATACCTCCAAATAAGAAGCTTTCTTTTTAAAAGGATGGGCGGTACAAGGGGCTTCGAAAAGGTTCGGATTATTGATATAATAAGAACAGGGATGGATTGCTCCATTAAAGGAGTTTATTCGGAACTTATAATACTCAAACAAGATGATTTGGCAAAACAGACCGAAAAATGGATAAACCGGTTGGGCAATGACTCCGTTAATTTCTTAGAGTCTCTTGAGTTGGGGCATACAGTTCTGTGCTCTGCCGCATTACAGGCTCAGCATTATAAAACATTGTTTTCACTCTACTATACCCCAGCCAAAATAGCACAGTGGGGTGGTCTTACGGGAACTAGCTGTCCTCGTTGTAACTCATTAGATGCGGATGCAATTCACATGTTTAGTACCTGCCCACGCCTTGACTTAATAAAGACATCAATAATGGCTTTCTTTGATCATACTCTTGGGTTTGAGGTTAATTTGACCGCAACGCTAATGCTCTTAGGGGTTGATAATTCTCAAGGGCAGCTCCCTCATTCCCGCTTTCTATTTCTTGCTATGGCTATACTTCGGATCTGTATTGCTACCGCCTGGCGGGATCAAACTGCTCCTACATTCCAGCACTGGCTTGCCCGGCTACTAGCAACATTTAATCTTGAAAGGGGAATTTATGAAAGACGGGGAAAAAGGGGAAAAATCTTGGGTAAAATAATTTGGGACCCTATATATAAATGGAAGGAATCACAATCTTGATTGGCTTGTGCTTAATATCTAATATCAGTTAATTTAGAATTGTAACAGCCATGTTTGTCCTTCTTTCCCCCTCCCTTTTTTTTTTTTTTTTTCTCTCTCTCTTTCCGTTTACTCTCCCTTTATGCGGTCACCATAGATACTCTAATGGAAGCTCTAATAGAAGTTAAAAATCTGCTTCTGTTTGTCTGTTTTTTCTCCCAATTTATTGTGGTCTGATTTTCTTCCTTCTAGCTTTGATCTTTTGTTGTTTAATATACATTGATGGTAAATCTAGAATGTTTAATCCTCAAACAATATCGATCTGTATACTGAAAAATTGTGCTGTTTATTTTTAAAAAAATGTGCAATAAAACGTATAAAAAAAAAAAAAAAGGAAGCCACAGGAGACGAGGACATCTATGACAATGCCACACATGCATGCTGGCGAGGTGTGCCCTCTAGAGGCAGGAGGGGTAACACAAGTAGAGTGATTCGAGTTATGGGGTCGTAGTTAACCATGGTTCTGCAGGAAGATGTCCTCATTTATTAGCAGCTATATTATGATGGGCTGCCATGACCCAGTAATGTCCATGTGGCCCCATTCTGGCTAGGGCTTCCTGCAGATTAGAGCTGGTTTGAGCATTTTTGCCAGGGATGATTTTGGTTCCCACCTCAGCCACTATGAACCCTTCCTGCGCCCTCAATGCAATGGTCCCTACTGAAACCATATGGCATGGGAAGTGCTCTCTGTGCCGCATTTACCAGAGGCTCTGTTACTGGGTGAGTAGAGTCTACATGAAGACGACCTGCCCATAAATAGACAAACAAGCTAGATGGACTGCTGACCACACTTCCTGTTTACTCATCCCCTTAGTCCTCTGTGGGAGCAGTTAGGCGACATACACTAGTGCAATACAAAGCTCCTCTTTAATAAATAGATGAATAACCCATTAAGCTCTTTAACTGGTACATACATTTTAAAGGATTCCATACCATTGAAGGCAAGGCTCATAATGAAGGAACCCAGGTAAAAAATAAATAACTGATTTTGTTGGGTATGCTGGATTTTTGGGAAGTAGTGTTTAACCAACTTTTCTAGACTCTCTGCCGCCAGGCCCATCGAGTTTTCTAACCGTGAAGTTATTTTTTCAACCTGTCGATCACGGGTCACCCCTCTGTAATGCATCCTTGTGTATTTCGACGGCCTAAGTGCCTGGCTGTGAAGTCTGACAAAACTGCAAGGTGTTTTTCTGAGATTTATGGGTTCATTTTCGAAACCTGTAGCTATTTATTAGCAGCAGGAGTCCAATATCCAGCCCTTAGCGCTGATTAACCTCAGGCTTTTTTTACAAATACAGGTGCCAGGCTGCCTCATATTATGATTGTTACACCCAACTGCACATATTTGATTGAATGCCGCAATATCGCCATTTTAAACCAAGTCCAGGGCAGCCTTTCTCTTTGCAGTCATTACATGGCGCACTGATGGATGGAGCCCTGCTGTGCTGAATATTTAGCAGGCATAATGTCGGGGCAGCGCTTGCGATTTCTTTTTTTGTATCAAATGATAGAGTATTGAATAATGACTCCATCTTTCTAATGGCAAACTTTGCGTTTTGATGAACTGGGGATTGGAGAAACACATTATCAGCGAGCTGTGCATTAGAGGAATGCATGAATATTAATTTTCAATACTCAAAGTGGGCCATGTTTACCGTAATTGGATGATTACTCACTGGTAATTGTGTAATAACATCAGTCAGTGCGGCGCAGCTTCCCTCAGAATAAGTTGGAAACAGAAAATAATGGTTTATCGATGTGACCATGGGAGTCAGAAGCCACAACACAGGCACAGGAACACATTATTTAAGCAGGGATGTCATGGACGACCTGAGATGAACTAGAATGCCTGTGTGCCTCTGTTAGCTGCTTCTGAGCGACCCCAAATCTTTAGTTTACTGCCTGAGCCACTGTGAGGCATAAGTTTCATGTCGGGAGTCTTAAATGACATAAGCGTACCTGAATTTATGATAGACTTCTAACACAGTATACAGACCACTACCGGTGTCCTGACCTGCTGCGACAGTATGAGGTGCACAGAAACACAGCTTCATACAACTGAATGATACACAGGGATTGCATCTTGTGCTGCAGTTTTTGTGCCCTGAGGATATAAACTCTGTGTGGTGTCTAATTTTATTCTGTAGTGGAGACTAGGTTATATGGGCCAAATATGATTTATAGGGGCATATCAGACTATAGTGTAAGGTGTCGTAAAACAGATTAACTTTGAGACCTGGCAGGAAATCTGGTAAAATACGTGGTGTCTACAAGAAGAGTAGCGGTCAGGTAGAAGAGGTGTCATCTGGTAGAAGAAGTGCCATTTGGTAAAAAAAGGTGTGATCTCGTAGTAGAGGTGTTAGAAGAGGTGTTGCGTACTAGAAGAGGTGTAGTCGGGTAGATGAGGTGTCATCTGGAAGAAGAGGTGTGATCTCGTTAGTAGAGGTGTTGCCTGGTAGACGAGGTTTGGTCTACTAGAAGAAGGGTCATCTGGTAGAAGATGTGTTATCTGGTAGAAGCCATGTGATCTAGTAGTAGAGATGTTGCCTGGTAGAAGATGAGTGGTCTCTTCCAAGAAGCGTCATCTGGTAGAAGAGCCCCCATGTGGTAGAAAAGGTGATCTGGTAGAAGAGGTGGTGCCTGGTAGAAGAGATGTGGTCTTCTAGAAGAGGTGTGTTCTGGTAGAAAAGATGTCATCTGGTAAAGTAGGTGTCATTTAGTAGAACAGGTGTGATCTTGTAGTAGAAGTGTTGCCTGATAGAATAGGTGCAGTCTGATGAAAGAGGTACGGTCTCACAAGCAGATGTGGTGATGTACAAGCAAGGGTGGGCTGGTTAAATAGGTGTAGTGTTTTAGAAGATCTCTAACCCCCCAGGATATTGCGGCCTGAGGTGGCAAAATTTGTGGCAAAAAAAGCAACATTTTTTTTATCCCAACCCTACAATGTGCTGTATTGTTAGGCAGTCAGAACATGTGCCTGTCACAAAAATAACACTCAGACCTTGGTCTGTCACTGCTGGAGACTCTAACAAGTCACAGTCTGTGACCTGGCTGAGTGTCCAGCAATACCGCACCTTGGAACCGGAAAGTGTCTGATGCCAGAGAGTGCATATCGAAATTTGAAAACCCTACTCTATCTGGCATCTGACAAATACTATTCCAAAGGTGCACAAGGCAGCAGGGGGCAAATGGAGTGGCAGGGACACAGGAGACTCATGAGTGGAGGACAATGATGATGAGGAGAGGGGCATGACGAGTGTCCAAGGGTGTGATGAGGTAATGGGTGTTTCGACCATGGGAGAGAGGAGGTAGAGGAGGGGGTGGGGATGTAAAGGAGAAGATATAGCTTTTCAGCCAGAGCTGTGGACTTTGCTATTTGGGAAGCAGGTTCGAGTCCCTGCATCAGATCAACATCCTGTGATTCTGGGCAAATCCTTTGATCTACCTGTGTCTAAAAAACACAAATATGAACTTGTGTAATGAAACTGGGGCTTATATAAAGTGCTCCATTATGGGTCGAGTTGGCGCTATATAAAATTGCAGAAAAAAGTGAAGCAGCAGCGAGGGTGGAGGAGTGGAGAGTGCCAAAAAACCAAAGGCATTGTAGAGGAAGGAAGCCTGGCAAGACAGGTAGGTAAGCAGAGAGCAACCTGTTGTCACAGGAGAATGGTCCTGTGCATTTGCCAAGGATTAACAGGGAGGCGACAGAGGAATTTAACACCTCTGTCTCGAGCTAGTCTGTTGTTCACCCTCCTTCTATTGCCTCAGTGCACAGCCAATAAATGGAGGATCAGCCCCAATTTTAATGTAAAAATCAAAGGATTCTTTTTACAAAAGGGCAGATTTTGTGTTTTTAATTTCTTTTTTGCTAATTGAAAATCGCGATATCCTGGGTGTCAGAAGATATGTCTAGTAGTCTAGTAGAAGAGCTGTGAATCTTTGTAAGTATTTTATTATTTAGTAATGATATATTGGAGGAGGTTTCAATTTTTTGAGCAAGTATGGTCTAGTGTGGAGGTCTGTGCTGTTTGAGGGAGTGCATTCTTGTGTAGAAGGTTTAGTGGAGGAGGTGTGGTAAATTAGAGGAAGCATATTAATAATGAGGTGTAGACTAGAATGGAAGGTCTAAGCTGATGAAGGAAGCTGGGTTGTGGAGATCTGACCTCAAGTGTAAGGCATAGTTGTGCACCAATGTGGCATTTAGCAAAAGATGTGAGACCTATTGTGGTAGTGGTCCATTAGATTATGTTCATTTTACCTACGGATACATAGTGGTGGTGGGGATGCAATCTAACTGAGGATGTGAGCTTTAGTAAAGGGGAGGTGATCTACCACAACAGGTGTGGTGTGGCCAAAGAGGCTTGATCTAGTTGAGGGATTGTGAGCTGGTGTGGAGATCCGTCTAGTTGAAGGATTGCGAACTGATTTGGTGATGTGGTCTAGCTGATGTGTGGTCAGTTGTAAAAAGTCTGGCCTAGTGCCAGACTTTTTTCTAGGATGGAGGTTGTGGTCAACTATGTGTTGTCTTGCAAAGTAGGTGTCTGGTCAATGTACTCTCTAGAGGAGGAGGTGTAATCTAGAGAATGTATTGCCTGGGAATTGTGTAGGTAAATAGGGGATTGTCTAATCAAAGTGCCTGGATACCCTATCGTGTGATCAGCTGTGCTTTACAAATCCTGATTGATTGATTGAAAAATGAATGACCTTTTCAGTTGTGAGTGCTGCTGCAAACACAAGCTTTGAATTTTACTCTTGTTCTCCAGCTTAATACACTGTATGATCGGTTCTTCTGTTAAGCCAGAGAGCCAAGGACTTGCAGTATACTAGAAGCTTTACTTTTAATACCTAACCTGTGCAGTTTCCTTAAACTTGCTGATGGGCAGCTTTTGCTTCCTCCACTCACCCTTTGCAAGAAAATAGTTTAAAACGGAGGGCTGCGGTCTTGCTAACAAGACAGATTTAGCTCACATACACGTTCAGGCACAGATATGTCAATTACTTAGAAAGGCATGGAGGGAAATTACTAGAAGAGCAAGCAGTCACTTCCAAATCACACATTTAGAGATACCTTGGTAGGGCAGCCACTCATTGGACACTCATAGAGAACAGGTATCTCTGCATACAGGCAGGTTCGGTAGTACACAGGATCTGTGTAATCAATCGCGCAAAGATACTTAGGACCTTATCTACAAGAAAGTGACTCAGGGCGGCACCGCAAGCCACTTAACTGCACCACACTGAGTCTCTTTCAAGGCCCAGGTGTGTCATATTTACAATAATATGTCACATCACTGTGCTTTCCCCTGTGCTGGTGCACAATTGGCTGCCATGTGCCAATTGCACCATGGTGCAAGGATGTCTGCGTCTCAAGGGACACCTTCCTGCACAAAAGCAATCACAAGAGGTGATTTTCTTTTTCTATGTGTGCTGCAAAATGCAGCACGCATAGAAAGAGGAAAGAAATGAAAACATTTCTCCTCGTTGCACCTTCCTATGCCTACCCTGGGGAGGCATAGCATTCTGATGCATTCCCAGGTTTACAAAAGGTTGTAAATCTGGGAATGCGGCAGAAGCCATGGGTGTTATGTGGGAACACCCACAGCAGCATCCATGGCACGCCCCTTTCACGCAAAGTGCTGCGTGAACAGGGGCCATATTTACAAGTACACAAAAAACATGCAGGGTGGCTTTACGAGTCCTTGTAAATATGGGGCAGCAAAATGCGCTTCAGGGGCATCACAAAAAGCAACATACCGGCGGCGCAGGGGGCTTGTAAATAAGCCCCATAGTGGGCAACGAACCAGCTCAGGCAGTCTGAAATGCACCATCATTTGGGTTACCAGACACACAATCAAGAGATTTAAATAGCTTCTCGTGCACAGGATGCATTCTACAAAATAGTGCTGTGGGGCTCTTTCCTCAAAACTCTCTTTCAATTTCCTCTCCCTTTCTTTTTCTCTTATTACCTTTTCCTCAAATTACAGTTTCAGTTTTCAGATACTTTCTTATTCTCTCTCATGGTTTTCATTCTAGTCATCCACACCTTCTTGTTATTCGTCGTTTCTCTCCCCCAACTCACTCCTCGTTCTTATATTTTCTTGTTATTTGCACTCCCTCCCCATTTACGCTCTTCCCATTTAGGTTCAACTGTTTTATCTCTCTCTGTCATTCTCTTTTCCTGATATTCTATCCATTTTCTTTTTATCAATCTATCTTATGCTGACTCTCTTTCTCATGTTGTATCTCTGTTTCTCACTCTCTCTTGTGCTCGCTCCTCTGCTCCTCTTACGTCCCCACTTTCTCTCTGTCCTATCAGTTCCTGTATTTCTCGCCCATCTCAGTTTCTTCTTCTCATTCTCTCTCTTCCTGTACCTCTTACTCTCTATGTCTTTCTATAAATCTCTCATTTTCTCAATACTGCTCTTGATCACTCTGCTAACCTACTCTGCCTTTGGTCAATCTTATTCCCACACCCTCTCTAACTCTTGATTTGTCGCTCTAAACCAAAGATTTTTCAAACTTTTAAATTCCACACCTCACCCTGTGTAAAAAACATACTGGGGCCTCCAGAATGAGTAAAAATATTTTCTCATAATTATTTCATACAATTACCAGCTCCGAACATATTTTTTAATTCAACCATTGCAGTTATGTTCAGTTATCCCTTTTAAAAATGCAATCAACATGCTAATAGCACCCTGGACTCCCTAAAAGTTTGAAAGTATCCATAGTATGATCCTTCCTTATAAATGGGAGGGGGGACTTTGAGGGTTATTTGGAGCATTCCCTCCTGTCCCCACTTTGAAACCTATTTCCAACCAGGACATTACTGATGGCTCACTGCCCACTCAGTTTTCCGAACTGTGTTTTAAACAGGATATTTGTCTTTGTTTTTCTAGGAGCAAAATAAATGTTCCTCTTGGCCAGACTCTGGGAACCTCTTTAACATCAATTCAGCCCCTCCTTCCTTGGGGGTCTCGCTCCCAGTTTGAAGACCTTTGCTATAAACATACAAAACGCATATTTAATAGCTGAAAAAAACACATCTCATAACTCATCATAAAGGAAAGTATAGAATGTCACTGATGTGTCTTGGGTACACTAAAACCTTGTGTATGGTGGCGCACTATACCTTAAGGTTTCCAGAGGAGCTAAACATGTTAGTTCAAATACTTGTCCTCTGAAATGGTTTTCAGTGAAGATAGAAAAGGTCTAACCATTTCAGCTCTGTGGTGTGTTGCCCCATTAGCATTCAAAGCAAAGCTTGGTCCAGCAACATCATGAAGCAATAATGACTACTATATCCTTCCTTGCTAACTTGTATGATAAGTAATGGCATTCAGAGATGCCAATATCAGTGGTTTGAGAACAAATAGCATCAAACCAAATCAAACTTAAGGCAGGCACTGAAGAACGTGCTATTAATCTGATGCACTGATTGGGAATAGTGTCAGTAAAAAGTAAAAGCAGTGTATAATAAATAAATAGGAAGCAAAATGAATCAAGCGTTTGATACAGCATTTTATGATCTGGAATTGGTGCTGGAGGGTAATGGGAGGAAAGCGTTTAAAATTTGGTCTCCATTGACAGTTAAAGAGATGGTTACTGTAATTTTGTTGATTATTTTTGAGAATGTACTGGATAGACTCTGTAGATTAATTTATACTGAAAATCCTGTAGCATAATCTGTTTTAAATCACTAAAAGTCATTTTCCATTTCCACCTTACCCTTTTAAGCGCATGAGCCATGGGCTTGAGAAAAGGTGCTTCCAGCCCTCTTGTAAGCCAGCCGAAGTTATCCTGATCTTCATGAAAGATTGCAAATCCAATCCCGGTACTTTCAACCAACATCACCAATCGAGGTAAAGGTGAATTTGTTTGGAAAATGGTTCTGAAGTAGACGCGAGATGGACTGGAGACAACAATCTATTGGAACTCTGCTTAGCTTGATTTATAATAGGGGTTGGGAAAATTGAGCAATCATGTGTCCTACCAATTATGGCAAAGAAAGTTAAGGTCAGGTTTCCAATGCAGGTGCACCTACTGACTCTGTTGTCAGAAACCTTATACCAATGGCCTGACGGATAAAGGGTGATCTATGTAATAACATCAGATTGCCAGCCCAATTTAGAGCAGCTTTTTCTGTTTGGGATTGCTAGGGACAACCTGACAGTCCCAAACAGAAAAAAATACTAATGACTCCTACACTCTGGAAGAAGACTCCCAGAGTGTTAGACTCATTGGCATTTTGTTTTTCAAAAGCAAATTCATGCTTTCTGAGTTTATTTTTGCAAACCAAAAACGTTTGGTGTGCAACTCCATTAAACATAGCGGCAGCTCACCAATCGTTCTATGCCTTCACAGGAGCCAGTGTGGTGGTTGTTCCTGTGAAAGCATAGACATGACCTCTGGACTGGAGCACGTTTTACAAATATCAGAGTGGTGGACATAATGTCCTCCTCCACCCAGATGGACAATAGGCCACCTGCCAGGCAATACATCAGGCCATTACAGTAGGCCAAATACTTTGAGAGCGAAGGGATGCATATGATGGAAGCCGAGGAGAGGGTCACTTGAAAGAACTAAAGTAAAGGGCCCAATTTGAAAGTTTTAAGCAAATGTCAGTTTTCACACAGGATTTCAGGAAAATAGTAGGAGAAGATTTTTTGAGACAGCATATATATATAATGTTACCCAGTGGTGGTATCCACTGGGTAGTTATAGTTAGGTCAACCGTTCCATAGCAAAAGAGATTTTTGTGTTGCTAATTACTTTGACCCTGTTTGAAGACACCATGAAATTTCCAAAATGGTGCTACTGTTTGACTAGTTTGTGTGTGGAAAGTTTTGGAGTGATCCATCAAGCAGGGGATGGGAAAAAATAAAAGGCTCAAAATGCAAAATCCCCATGCATTTTCCACCGACTTCTTTAAGAAGTGGTATAGCTAAAACTGCTGAACGGAACTATACCAAATTTGGTGGTAAGCTAGATTCTGGTCCACAAATTGTGCTTTTCTGTGATTTGGTGCAAATCTGCTCAGTAGTTTTTAAAAAAATTAAGATTTAAAAATAATTGTATCTTTGGATGTGTTGTAGAGCTTATATTTAGCCTCCAATTTAGCACTCTTTTTTTAATTTAGCATCTTTTTCTGATGGTGGTTTGCATATGTTTTCCCTAATACGATAATGTGCCACACACTTATTAATTTATGATAGAGATTTTTGCCTTGTTGTCTGCACATTTAGTTCCAGGGTTGCACCTTTTAGAACACAATGCCTTCTTTTATTTTTGCTTGTAGGAGATGACTGTTTCTCCCCAGATTAATTAAAGACATTGTTCAGCAGTTGTGGTGCAGTGTGATAAGCTTACTATTTTATTATTTAAACAGCATCCATCCTTAAGTCAGTGAGAGGTTCACTTTATGCCAGAGTTACCATGGAAGGTGCTATGAGCTGTGACTGAGATGCAGTTCCGCTGTCCCTGACCTTCATCCTGAGAAGGAAGATAGCCATCCGAAAGAAGTGTGCAGGTCTGTACACTCAGATGGTGGTGCATTCATTAATGCACTAAGGCTGGCTTCCTGGTATAAAGGACCAAGGTATGGGATTAGGTCATTCCAAGAGGCCTGGCAGATGGGTACTCCTGACATGCTCTCTTTAGAAAAGAGAAATTAGGGATAGATAGGAGTAATCATAGTTAAATTATGAACAATTAACATGGTTGAATTGTTTGAGTTTTTCACCATTCTAATAATGCTTACAATACTTATGTGTCTTATATTTCTAATAATCGCAGTTGAGGTTTATTTACAAAGATTAGAGCTTTTCAATAAACATTTAAAAATGCATTATCATATCTTTTCTTTGTGACACCTTGGGCATGCAAAACTGGCAAATGAAAGGATTATATCTGTTTACACAAATTCCTGGGAATCAGACTTGTCATGTTCGAGGTTACCAACAACATCGATAACTCTGTAAGTTTAGAAGTTTAGATGTGGTACTGTGAGCTAGCCAAACACACCAACATTTACTGATTATATATGAAGACTCAGGGGCAGATTTAGAAGCCCCTTGACCCTCCTTGCGCCGTCATAGTGTCACTTTTTTTGATGCAACGGCAGTGCAAACAATGCGGCCAATTTACAACGTGACGCATCTAGGGAGATGCGTCACATTGTAAAGCCCCTTATCACATTATACCTCCGTCAGCTATAATGTGTGCAGGGTGGGCGTTCCCACGCAGGAAAGCCTCATAAAAGTGATGCAGTGTCACTGCGCCACTTCTAGGACGCCACTGCGTCAAAACCGTACGCCTGCTTGAAGCAGGCGTAAGGAGTGACGCAGTACAATAAGTATAGGTCTCAACATGCATTGCTGGAGTTGCGTCGTGCTTGCGACACGACTCCAGCAATACGTGACTTTTGGGCCAACAGATGCGTCAGAATTTCTGACGCATCTGTCAATCTTTGCGCCATGGTGCGCCGTATTGTAATTTCAGCGCATCCATGGTGGTGCAAGGGTATCGCAGGCTGGCGCAGGGAAACTGATGCATCTCTATAGATGCGTCAGTTTCTAGTAAATCTGCCCCTCAGTCTCTGTATTATGAAGTTTTGTTGATCTAAATACACACTCTTACTAAATTAGTAGGAACTGTATAACATGGTGCCACCAACGTTCTAGGTTTGGTGCCTATTTAATGGGTCTCCTGAGTAGTTTACTTTCATGTGCCCAATGCTCCTTTATTACCTTTATATGGAGATGTCCATGGTGATAAGGGTTTATTCTTCTCAGTTTAATAGGAAGCAGCTATTTATATCTCTAGGTTAATCAAGTTTGATT
Source organism: Calotriton arnoldi (assembly GCA_963921515.1). Lineage (NCBI taxonomy): Eukaryota > Metazoa > Chordata > Amphibia > Caudata > Salamandridae > Calotriton > Calotriton arnoldi. Next base: position 732,950 of record CAWUFW010007329.1, on the reverse strand, counting down.
TTTTTAAATGATTGTTGCCTACACTGTTTTCCTTTCTTTCAATTCAATTAATTAAATATGCATTACCAGTGATTATTGCTGGTAATTGCAGACAAACTGTCACTAATCATTTTAATATATATTGGCTCGCCAATGGCAGTGGGAAAGTTACCTTAATGGTTGAGGCACACAAAGGGGTATATTCACAAGAACGTGTGATAACTACCGCAAGAGTAGCGTAACGCAACTTTCAATAACGCAGCCTATCACGGGAAAATAACCCCGTGTCAACGTGGAATTCACAACAAGGCGGTACCATGCGATAGTCACCAGATAACGCGTCAAATGCCAGCGTGGAAATCAACACCACGCCCAAAAAATGCGAAACGCGAAAGCGAGAAATCATGCGATGAGGCCAATCGCGGTACAAATAGCTGCGAAAAGCAGCTCAGGCATGCAACTCCCACGCATCTGGCGGGCAATTGCACCATAAAAACCACAGGCACAACACACCAGAAACAAGCCAAAGCACGTAGCAACATCCATGCACCCTGACCCAGCGCAGAGGGCAACGCGAACCCCACAACCCCCACAGACCACCAGCAAGGAACAACGGGGTCGGGGAAGGCCAAGGAGAAAATGGAGAGGAAGACGGGGTGCAGACCGCAGGAAAACAAGACCAAGGCCATGGAGGCGACAGAACACTACCAGCAAATGACCCACAAGCAGACCACCTGGAATGCAGTCGCAGAGCCCAGGAGGCCAATCCAGGAAGGCCAAGAGGCTCCGCCAGGATGTGACAACCTAAACCAGGCACAAACCCGCTGCCAACAGGAAGGCAGCAACGGCGACAGGAGGTGACAGTCCAGCGACACAGGAGGAGCAGGAGGAAAGCCAGGTCACAGTCATCAGTGTGGAGAGGGTGCAAGGAGTAGGGAGTACGGACACAGCTCGACAGAACCTGACACAACAACAACAGGGTGAGGATCCAACAGGGACTGGGGGGACGGGGGGTGATGGGCACAATGCCACACATGCACAATGAGGTGTAGCACACTGCACATCCACAATTACCCAGGGACATGTCCCCCATCCCCGTAGCACACTGCAGCACACACACAGCAATCACAGCACATACCATGACAATGTGGCACAAAGTGCAACACCCACACTGCAGAACAGGGGACACAACTGGGTCCACCCATGCGCAGAAATAGAACAATCACATTGGACAGAGCAGGGAACTGTGAGATGCACATCTACCCCTACAACCCCACATCAGCCATGTAGGCCAAATGTACACTGTCCCAACTCAAATAGCCACCACCGTCCAAACAGTCGCAATGTACATTGTCACACAGTCTGCATGCCGACAAGAACAAGGCGCCAACACAATGCCAACATGCACCTCCCCTTCACAATGCAGAGGGACAAACAACACCTCCAGCAGGTCTGAACAGACAACCCATCAATGATGCCCGAGACGAACACCACACCCCCGACCCCGACGCCCTACAACAGCCCATGGACATCCCACACAACCCACCACCAGGACCAGGGCAAACAAGCTACTCAGAGGAGAACCCAGACTCTGCAACAGACCACACAGCATGAAGCACCCGCAATCACGGCTGCCTCACAACACGTCACCCACCCACACATGGCATCCCAATGCCAGGTGGCAGAACGCCAAAAGGAGGTGGCCCAACAGGTGAGGGTGTTGCCGAAACCATGGAATGCGAACTAGAACACATACGTGGGTGTCCAATACCCTTCAGGGACCACCTACACCCCACAAAGGAGACCCACACCCCCACAGAGACACATGCACATATCATGTTGAACTGGCTACGGGCACGTGCGCCCGGCCCCTTTATTGGCAGGGCCACATGTACAGTGACGCCTGTGCTGGATGTGTGTGGGGTGAGTATAAGCCAGCCCGCACGGAGTGCTTGGTGCTGGCAACAACCTGAACAGTGGACACCAGTGTAATGGAAACAGAAAACACCAGCATAACAGAGTCAAATGCAGAGCAACATGGAGGGATCCGGAGTAAGGACAGAGGACACCCAATATTCAGTCAGGAGGTTCCGTGAGTTGCAGTGCACTGAGGTAGGGGCACTAGAGAAGAGCGCGCTCATGTGCAGAAATTGCTAGGATTGTGTCCCTTCGGGTTAGTCCTGATGCAGATGCAGTGGGGTGTGTTACACCTGCATCAACTTCCTCATCAACCTCCCAGGTCTCCCACACTGCCTGAGGTGACATTGCTGCGCAACCTCACAAAAGCACAAAACTCAATCAGTAACCGACAATGGCTTGCGGTGCACTGAGTCACTGGCACCTGGAGTGCTGAGCAGGGTATCAGGCCGATGATGGCATCCACGACAGGTCTGAGCAACTCCGTAGGACTGTCAGGACCACCTTTGGCTGATGGCGGTTGGAGGTGGTCCTTGGGGTGGTGGCATGTGCCTCCTGCGGAGATGCGACATCCGGGCCGGTCAAGACTCGATGCTTTGCGTGGGCCCTGGTGGCCCGCAGTTGAGGCCGGAGGATGCGGACAGCGCAGGGCCACAGACACATGGCGTTGATGACCCCAAGACCATCGCTACAGAGGCCATTCAATGTCCCAGAAGGAGGGGTCCCAGGCCTGAGCAGCACAGAGTTAGTGGCCCCGGATGCACTGCGGCCGGCACAGGCACCCAGCCACGGGACGGTGACTTGCGTTGCAGTCAGATGGGCCATGCGACCTGAGCGGGTCCCCATCAATGTCTGAGGTGTATGTTGCAGAGGGTTTCGGGGGACAGTGGAAGGTGTCCTCCAGGGCATGATGCGGAAGGTCTGATGTTATCTGGAAGCAGCAAATGGAGGAGTGGAAAGCGCAACCCTTGTTTCCACCAACAATTCGGTATCAGCTACATGAGGATGAAAACTAGCCCCTAGTCCATAGACTCAAACGCCACCAATGTACGACCAGTCAGTGTCCATGAATGTCGGGGAACAAACATAGTGGCACAGGTGCTGAGAGGGGATGCAGTCTGCGATGATGCCGGTACACAGATGTGAACTCCAACATTGCCAAATCAAGACTCTGTGAGCTACTGGACCGCAGTGTAGGCCGGAGGCAGCGGTCAGCATGGGCCCACAGACACGTGTCGTGTGCTTGTGATGCATTTGTTTGCTTCACTGATAGCAGGGAGTTTAGTGATATCACCCCTGCAGTAGACATCTGGTCACTGCCATGGTGTAATCAAGACTCAGTTCCAAATGTGTGACCTACCTGACCGTGGTGTAGGCCTGAGGTAGCGGTCAGCATGGCCCATTCACCGAGTGTCGCCTGCATAGGTTGGATGGCCCCACCGGCCTGCGTAGTTCAGGTTCAGTGGCACCACGTGTTGCCAGTTGGCGTTGAACAGGGTTAATGGCACCACGTGTTTCCGGCTGGCGTTGAACAGGGTTAGTGGCACCACGTTTTTCCGGCTGGCGTTGAACAGGGTTAGTGGCACCACGTGTTGCCGGCTGGCGTTGAACAGGGTTAGTGGCACCACGTGTCGCAAGATGCCCATATGGAACTATGCCTCACTGATCGGGGGTCTGGTGCTGTGGCCGCTGGCCGCTGGCCCGGATTAGGGGTCATTGCCATTCATGACTCAAGACACAGTTCCACATGTGGGACCTACTGGTCCGAAGAGTAGGCCGGGGGAGGCAGTAGAGTACGTCAACGGAAAAGGAATAACGAGGGCCGGTGTCGTGGCAGCCGTGATGGTCTGAGGTGGCTGCCAAGGTCTCGGGCCTCGGGCTTGTGGCTTGTGCCGGCACGAGGTGGGCCCTCCTTGACACACGCCGGTGTCGGAAGGTGATCAGTGTGGTCTGGCTGCGCAGGGGCTGGCCTGATGGGTTCGTGGACGAGCGTGCCGGGGTCCGGCAGGCGCACGGCATCTCAGGCAACTCCGCTCACGGGGATGACGTCGGCCTCGTGGCGAGGTGGGAGGCGCCGCCCTGGCAGAGACGTGGGTCTTTCCGGAAGTGGACCACGCCCAGGCCTACGTGGTTTTTATTCACACCCCTACGCTGGCGTGGCGTACGCCGGGCCATCCCACTCCGCTGACGCTTAGGGGGGCGTAACAGGCAACATTTCCGCGAGGTCCCCCACTGGCTGTGGTGACATGGTGGCGTCCACTGTCCACTACACTCCATACGCAAGCGGTGTATGTCGCCATGGATATGGGTGTGTTCTGCATACTGTGAGGTGTCCAGCACATCTCCGGCACTCTTGGCATTGTGCACTTTCCCAATCATGGTTCTCCTGCATCCTTCACACATGCCTGGTTGCCACCTCTCCCCACATTCGGCTAGTATGTGGCTGGGGTGCCATGCCGTTGCTGACTCATTTTCAGGGCTTGCCCATGTGGACATTGTAAGTTGTTCTGTCGTGTCTGGTGGGTGGGCATATTGTTGTGCCTGTTGTATGTGATTTAGTGACGTGTGCATTGCCCGAGTTGTGAGTTGCATGGTTGTGGTGTTGAGGTGTGTGGGGTGTTCATTTGTATATTGCCAAGGGGCTGTACATTTCCCTTGTTGCCATCCTGGGGACGCTGGTTGATGATGGACTGTCGGAGGAAGAAGGTATCATGCACACTGGCTGTGTATTTGAAGGCGACATTGTTGGGTGTTCCAAGGTGTTCTGTTGTTGCCTGCACATTGGTGTGAGACGTGTGCTTCCTGTTGCGGTGATTGTGTGCTGTGTCACCAGGGGGCACAGGTAGTACATGTGTGCTGTGTGTTGCCCCCAACACGTGCGTGCATCCTGCTATGGCGTCTGGTCCTTGCTTGGTCTCCAGCGGATCCTGCGCATTGTGTTGTACATGTGGGGACTGGGGTACCAGGGTGATGGTGACGTCCAGGACAGGTGTGGGGGACTTGGATGTGGCTGGCTGTGGGACTCCTCCGACTCTGGCGGGTGTTGGATGGGGGTCTCAGGGGCCAACAGGTGCAGCCACGCCATCAGCTTTGTGTGGGGTGGGATGTTGGTTGTCCGCTGTGTTGTTGCCGTAGGCCTGTTAGGCGATGATGGTCAGGATGCGTAGGTTGGTTGTCCCTTTCAGCCTGTAGTGGAAGGTGACATTGTCAGATGTTGGGTCTGTGCAGCTGGTACGTTTCCTGGGGTTCCGCTGTCTTTGTCTGCACTGCGTCTGTGTTGGTCCGGGGGGGAGGGGGGTGTTCCGGGTGTGGGATGGGGTCCTGGGGGGGGGGGGTGGGTGTTGTGGCCCTCTTGGGTGTCCGGGCCGCATGATGTGTGGCTCCATGGCATCTGTTGCCCTTCGGATGTGGCCCTGGGCTGTGCTCCCTTTTGTGGTGCTGGCTGCCGTCCGAGTTTACACCAGGTCAGAGCAGGTGTAGATTTCCTGGTGCTAACGCGCCTTATCGCCTGTTTTGTGTTTTTATCACGGATGTGGCTGGTCGTTGTTAATGTTGAGGTGTGCTGTTGTCTCTGCTTTTGTCACGGGAACGCCTACTCTGCATCTCATTAGCGATATTTGCGAGGGTCCACTGTGGCGATGTTTTTTGCGGCTGCTATCGCGGGTAAACTGGTGCTGTGGGCTGTTAACACCGGCTTGTGAATGGGGGGGTACATTTATCATGACTTTGGCTGCGATAAAGTGCCGTTAATTTGGCGATAGCTCCTTGTGAATATGCCCCAAAGAGTATAAATGTGAAGTTTTTTATTCCTCGGTTGATTTTTCTGTAGTCAATGCCAATTCACTGATATTCAACACATACAAAGAGGCTGCAGTTGCAGCTTAATATAGACCTTATGAATATTTAGAAATACCATTAACCTACCAGGAACATCATAATTGGTCCTAAGGCGCCCTCGCACATACACTTCAAAATGTCAGACTGGGCCCTCTCAGTAATGATGCAGCAACTTGGCCAGTCTTAGCAGGCTATACGCCTTATCTGAATGCACATGCATTAAACCACGGTGATACGCTTTCTCTCTTGAACCATCTGGTTAGGCTGTATTGATGTGTGATGCAGTATATTATGCATACATGAACTACGCCCCAAGCAAGGGCTCCTCAAGCTGGTCAGGCTCAGTTAGCTGTGCCTGCAATTAGTCCTATTACTATTAATACCATTATGGGTAGATTCCCTACCAAACGTGATGAGATTCCATTTTGGATTGCAGAAAAAACAAATCAGCTTGAGGCAGGGTTTCCCCATATGCGACCTCAGGATACATTTCGAATTCTTATTAAGGGACTTATTACGAGTCTGGTGGACCATCAGACTGGCGGGGGTGCCGCGGTGTCGCTCCAGCCACAGCCGCACCAGCAGTCTGACCACCGTATTATAAGTTTGGCGGTCGGACCATTATTTGACCACTGCAACCGACAGGGAACCGCGTTCCCTGGTAGGAGCATAGTGATCAGGGGCTCAGAATATCGACCTTACACGGCGGTGTAAAAGCTGATGGTGGGGAAAACAATTCCCTTATGTGTTGCAGGGATTCTGCACAAATGCAGAACTATGTGCAGGATTATGGGACCTTGGTGTATAGGGACTGGGTCTTCCTACCACCTTAGTACCCACGAGCCCAGGACCGACTAGCTAAAGTATCTAACTTGCTCTCCTACTCACTCACAGAGAAACAAATGATTAGACACCCCAGAACACAACACTCCCAGATCTCTCAGGAATCGCGGTAGCAAGACACCCTTTTGCTCACTCTCTTGTACTTGTCCACAATAAGATCTGACAAAGACACGGAACAGTTTAAAATATTTATTTTAACTAACGTGCCCTAACATGCAGTATATGTGCCACAACAAGCAGAAAAATGCATAGCACAAATACAGTCAGAATTGCAGCTAATCCATATATCATGAAGGGAGATGTCATCATAAAAAAGAGAATGGAGAACAAACTATAGTGCCTAAACTCCCTCCCCTTGCTAAGAAGAAGTATTATTATATAATAGAGTCTCTCTGGGCTTTGTCAGCAGACCCCATACCTTAGCCTCTAGAGAGTAGATCTACATAATAGGTGCTGTCTCGCTCTTCTCCCTGGAAAGGTCCCTCTCCAAGTGTGTGCTACCTATTTGTGTATTCTAATAAGACCAGAGTGCGTTTGTCCAAACAACAGCTGCATCGGTATGTTTTGTCTAAGGGCTAAGACCTGGCCAGAACAAAATAACAAGGGGCATTGTTGTTCGACCTTGCACATAATGTTCAGTCAAAATCCCAGGAAAATGCAGAAAGTGAACACAGCGATGAGTTCTCATGTGAAAGCAGTCATTGAAATTATTGCAAACATAAAGACGTGTAGCAACGTGCGCAAAAGCAGCAGGCAAGCTGCAGCGTGCTCATGTTAAGTTAGTGAAAAACAACAATGTCCTTATTGGCCACGTGACACATGCAAGTAGGTGCATGCAGGGAGGCACATGTTGCCCCCCCCCCCCCTGTGTGCAAGCACCCACCCACCCAGTTCCAGCACGGCTTGGACTTTGCAGTCGATGCCGTGCTGGAATGTGCTGTGGTGGTCCCACGGCGGGGCACAATTAAAGGCTCCTGAACCTTTTTACTGCACTGCCGCAGGACCACTACGCTGCCCGCCCGCTAGACAACGATCTGTATTGTAATCTGGAGGGTGGTCAGCGTTCGGGTTTGGTGGTGCGGGAGCGGGAGCGGGGCAGTGGTGAACGGCCCCAATCTTGCAACGCAAAACCGTAATAAGGCCCTATGTGTCTTCCACTTGATATGGTTCCGCCAGTTGAGGAGTGTAATATGTGGGGCATTGTATTTGCTGCAATTTACACCATTACTCATGGTACTCCTTCAATTGCTGTTTTACCTGAAGTCCTTAAACAGATTCCGGCAGAACATGGATTAGTCCCTGTCCTGGATTTTTGGATGAAACTCACTGGCAATTTTGCCACAGTGTCCTCAATTATTTTAAGTGATATTAAAGGGGAGGCAGCTTCTTTGATGATACGTCAATGGTTCCCTTTAGTTCCCACAGCAGACCAGGAACCTGAGCTCGCTAAAATAATTTATGAAACCTATACATATATAGGTCATGATAGTTTGAGAACCAGGCCTTAAAAGCCACAACTTATAGGCAAATCTGATGCCGAAAATACCAAGCAGACATCTGAGTCTTCTAAAAAAGCACTGAAATAACAACAAAGCTAAAGCTAAAACACGGACTGGATCTCCCCAACCGGAGTCTTCCAAAAAACATCACAATTTACATAACCATGATACACTTAAACAGCCTGATAGGTATCAGTATTCTGATACATGTCCTTCTCGTTCCTTTCAGGACTTTACAGACAAGCGGTCAGAGAGAGGGCGATGAGGCGACTGTAGACAGGAGGATTATATGAACCAGAAAATGGACTCACAGCGCTCCTCTGACCTCATCATAAAAAAGAAAGCTCAATTTAAAAAGGAGAAAGTGGCCAGAATTGCCACTAACTATGCCACAAATTCTCAGAACTCTCCTTCAGAACAACCTGTGGGTGAGAACTCTGTTCGACAGCACAGCAGAGGTCACAATAGTTCACCAGACTCTTCAAGTGTTTCTGGTGGTGAGACGACTAATGACTATGTACAAGTAGAAACTCCAAATCAGTGGTTAAGCCTTCCTGATAGGCTTTATGATTTGGACATTCAAATTGAGGGTGACATTTCATGTACTATTAAAGTAATATTCTTGCAGAATTTAACTAATGGATACAACATTTGCTTGGCTGGGTTAGATTGGCTTCTAGAGTTTGTTAGAAAAGTCCCTCAAGAAGAGGATGTAATCATACCTTCCCTTTCCTTTCTTGTTCCCAAGGAAGTTAAAGCAGCATATCCCACAGATATCGTAATCAGGCAGGTTGGATAAAGACTCACCTGATCATGTTATATCTATAAGGTCCAGCCGGCAGGTGCAAGCACAATACCTATTAAACATGAAGCTAAATGCCCTGTTAGGGAGATTCTATCACAATTGGAATATCAAGGTGTGATTGAACCTTGTGTCTCCCCTATCAATAATCCATTATTTCCTGTGCTTAAACCTCATCATTCCTGTCCTATAGTCTTAGACTATAAACAATTAAACAATCACACATGCAATTTTGCTGTACAAAATGTAAACAGTACAGGCTTAATAAATAGCATTGTTCGTAAAAAATACAACACTACATTGGACATTTCCAATGGCTTTTTCTGCTAAAATATAGTTCACAAAAGCCACAATTTGACTCTTTCCTCAGAGCCCAACAAAGCTTCTGTAAGCCCTGGGACAGGGCTCTGGTGCAGGGCTGCCAGAGGCCTCTGTAGTGTTTTGACGGATGGGAACATCAATGACCCACCTCACACAGAGGGGTGATTAATGGCCACACCCTAGGACATCTGAGCTATGGGCGTGTTGTATGTGGTGACTGAAATAATGGTAACGCCTGACTCAGGGTGTGGTTCTTTTGATAACCTGCAACCAGTGTGTCCCTTGTCCACTTAATGTGTGGTAAGCTTGCAGGCACAACGCAACTCTGGTGACGAAAGTGTGATACACCCCACAACTTCCTGCTGCCTTGTCCTCACTGCGGTTGCCCTCACAAGCCTGTGAGTGTGCCACACTGCACAGCACCACGCCGTGGCAAGCAGAACCCCTCTGCTCGAGCAGTTCAACCTCATACAACACCAGGCCATGGCCCACAGCAACCCTGTTTGCCGCAGTGCCGGGAGAGACCATGCGGTGTACAATTTGTGTGGATGCCCGGTGAGGCCCCAGCTCACAGCAAGAGAGACCTTCACTGCTGCAACGTGCAGGAGCACTTGAGGTGCTGCTGTACCAGCCCTGATCTGTGCAGCCCTGATGTCACCTGCAGAGAGGCACCTGCAGTGCCACCTCTGGTGAGAGTAGGCAGCCTACTCCTTTGAGCACAGTCCAACACCAGAGATGCCTGTCCAGCACTAGAGGAGCACATGCACAGCCTGAGACTGTCTCCATGTGGGGAGAGCTTCCCTAAGGTCTAGGTCACGATGTCGCCTTGTCAGGTGAGCACCACTGCTACTCAGGGTAGACTCTTGAGCACACACTCACTGGCAGCTACTCTGATGACCAAGTGGCCTCTTCCCTGCCCTACCATCAGCAGAACCAACCAAGTAAGGCGACCCACTGCAGCACATCAGACGCCCAGAAGCATTAGTGCACCACACTTGCAGTGTCCAAGCGTAAGAATCCCCAGCTCTGCAGCACCACCAGACAGCAGCACTCTGTATGCACTAGCCGACCACATGACATTGATCCCTAACCCGGAATCTTTCGCAACCAGTGGCCCGGCGCCGACAAAGGCAGCTTGATGGAAAGACTGGATTGACCATTTAGAAACATACTTTGCGGTCATAAATTTCCCTGCAGAGAGGAAGAGGCCACTCCTTTAACACCTCGGGGGGGGGGAGACTTTCACAATATTGTGAAAAGGGTAGTTAAAGCAGGACCTCTATACACATATGATACCCTCAAGATTGTGATTACAGAGTACTTTGAACCATTCACTAACCCAGACTACAAAAGGCTCCTCCTCCACCAGACACAACAGAAACCGAAGGAGTATGCGCGTAGTTCATCCAAGCATGTGCTTCATCCAAACTCAGAGAGCATATCCTGCAAATGCCCAACCTGCCAATGGTGGGCATGCATTGGAAAGGTACAAGGAGCTGTCAAAGGCACGTGCCTCGCACATGGTCACTGCCCTGCACCGAGGAGTCAAAACCAAGCCAGCAATGCAGTCCAAAAGGAGACTCTGAAAAGCAAACCAACTGCCGGTAGAACTCCAGCCACCCTGCACTCCTACCGGTGGTATGGAGGGCCTTAACCACCTGCAAGTGGCAAGAAGTGCACCATGTGTGGCAAGCCAAACCACTTTGTGAAGGTGTGTCGCTCTACTCCAAAGACAGTGAAACCTAGCCCCAAGCGACTACACTCTATAGACACCACATCAGAGATCCAACAAGGGAGCTACATGGACAATGACGTACTGGAGACTATCCAAACCATCCATGCAAAAAAGTCGAACAGTCTCTAGGCACGGGCAGAACCACGGTGCCTGCTGCAGGTTCTGAACTCCCCCATCAAAGTCCTCATCAACACAGGGGCCTACATCAACCTCATGGCATCATAACTGTATCATTCCATGCCAACTGCCTCACCACTCAGGCCTATGCCAGTAAAAGTATATGCCTACAGAAACACCACGCCCCTACAACTAGTAGTGCTCCAGGTGCAGCTCAGCTACCATGACACAACAACAAATGCCAAGGTGTTCATCTCCCAAGAAGGTACTGGATTTCTCCTTGGATGCCAGATGGCCAAAAACCTTAGCCTGGTCCATTTCGCCTTCCCCATTCATGCGTCAGCAGCAGAGATGCTGGTGCAAGAATTCTCTGCCCTGCTCAAAGGGATCGGATGACTCTAGAATCAAGAGGTGCATTTACACATTGACAAATCAATAGAGCCTGTGGCACTCAGACACCGCTGAGTTGTGTTTCACCTGCAACCCAAAGTCAAGCAAGAGCTGAAGCAACTAGAAGATGCGGGATCATCAAGGAGGTGGCCGGACCCACCCTGTAGGTGTCCCCCATCGCAGTGGCCAAGAAACCGAAACAACCTGGGGCGGTGAGAATCTGTGTCGATTAGAGAATCCCAATCCTTGCGATCAAACGGGAGGGGAATCTGACAACCACTATTGACAATATCATAGGGTACCTCACTGGGTCAAATTGGTTCTCAAAGATGGACCTGCAGTTGAGATATTATCAGACACCCCTTCACCCTGACTCCTGCCAAATATCTACCTTCTTCACACACGTGGGACTACACCAGTACAAAAGACTGAACTTCGGCATTCCTCCACACACGTGGGACTACACCACTACAAAGACTGAACTTCAGAATTTCTAGTGCAGCCGAAGTCTTCCAAAACATCATAAGAAAGGTGCTAGGGATACCCCAGCATGCTAAACGTCAGTGACAATATTTTGATACCTGTCCCCCCATAGAAAGTCATCTAACAAGGCTGTGATCTGTTTTCTAGTGGCTATAAGACAATGGCGTCAAGCTCCACCACGAGAAGTGTGAGTTTCTCTGCCAAAACATAAGCTTCTTTGACTAACAAAAGATGGGGTAGCGCCAGATCCAGAGAAAGTGAGGAACATACAAAATGCGCCAGCCCCCACCTCAGTGAGAAGCTTCCAAGGTATGGTTTCCTATTGCGGCCGGTTGATTCAAAACCTAGAACACCTCAAAGGGCCCCTCCGGGAAATAACCAGAACAGCGACCCCATTGACATGGCGTCAAGCCCATCAACAAGCGTTTTACAAGACCAAGGCAGCGGCATCAGCAGAAATCACACTATCTTATTTTGAACACAGTAGGCCCTCTGCACTAGAGGTGGATGCCAGCCCTACCGGACTTGGAGCAAATGTCTCTCAATGCCTGGAAGATACAGTATGAGCACCAGTTGCCTACGCCAGCAGAACACTGATCCCCACCGAACAGAAGTACTCACAAATTGAGACGGAAGCAATAGCTGTCAACAGGCAATGGGATTGTGTGAGACAGTGTAAAATCCCAACTCCATGCTGTACCTGTTTTCTTTGTGGAAAGGTTAGCTGTGTTGCTACCTCTGCTATACCTGTTTTGTGCTGGAGGGAGAGCTTGCATTGTTGCTGCCCATGTTGTACCTTGAAAGAGGCTTACATGGACTGGTCCTGTCTGTATGTTTCTGTTCAGTGTCTGTTTGTGCGAACCTTGGAGTGCTGCTCATTCTGTAACGTTTAATGTTTTAAGGGCTGGGATTGGAGCATGCACTACTGAATATCATATATGTTCTGCTATCTTCGATTTTAGCTCAAAGAAATACCCCTTTACTTATAATGTGTTATGCCAGCAAAATGCAATGTCAACCATTAAACATTTTAAGTAGGTTGGTCATTTATTGGGGGGGGGTGAACCGGGTGGGGTGGGGGAGGGTTTCTGACAACATTTTGTTGCTTACGTGAGTTTTGGGAATAAAATTAAGTTTGAAACCACTGTATGAGACAATGATAAATATCTACCAGGGCTGTCACAGCGAACAAGAGGTTTGTTATACCCATTTTAGTCTAGAGTTGGGGAAGTGATTACATCATTGAGGAGTGGTGCATTCCTGCTTCTCAATAGACAGCTCTTACTGAATGAGACTGCCAAGAATATTCGATCTTAGTTAGTAGTGAGTATATTTGCTAAGAGTTCACTGAAGTTTGAGAGACTCGTAATAAAGTCAAGACTAACTAAAAGTGTTTAAGGGAGGGTGAAATTAGTGGGTAAAACCTAGCAGAAGAGTTAACATGAATAGGCATCGTAGTTAATAGGCTTCATCAAGACAAAAAAGTATTCATTCATAACATTACATATTTGATTGGTTTCCCATTTATTAATGTAGCATTTAGATTCCGATTTCGAATTAGGAGGAGGTATCTCCAGGGAACTACCACCTCACCCGATTATGAATATAGTCAGTGCTTTAAATGGGCCGGTACTGTCCGGTACGGAGTACCGGCACTTTTTTATTTTGAGAGGGAGAGTACCGGCACTTCTCAAGAGTGACGTAATACTTTTAATTGGAGAGTACCGGCACTTCTCAGAAACAAGCAGGTACTCTAGTACAGCCAGAGTACCTGCACTTCTATTTTTCCATTTCAAGCACTGAATATAGTGGGTGTATCTCTTCCTCTGTTTATGTACGGGAATTCCTCCTTTTTAAGACAGGAGTAGTTAGGGGCATATCAGCAAGGCGGCGCTATGAAATTATCGCCGCTTTTGCGTCCGTTTTCGGGCGAAAAGCGGCGATAATTTCATCGCCGTATCAGCAAAGACACGCTATCGCGTGTTTTGCTGATTTAGCGCCCCTTACAACAACGCCCAGCTTTGCATCTCTAATGAGATGCAAAGTGGGCGTTCCGTGCCAAAATAACTGGAGAAATGTCGCTAACCGACATTTCTCCAATTATCAAGCTGCACGCAAACAAGCAGAGCAATAAGAAAAGTAGCGATAACCACAGTTATCGCTACTTTCCTTACGCCTGCTTGTAATCTGATTTAGCCATGTAATCCAATGGGAGGTGGATTACATGGCTAAAACCACCCTGCCCTATCAGCAAGGTATCGCTGGTCGCAGTGCGATTATTGCTGGATTTCCAGCGATAATCACACTGTTTTCCAGCTAACGCATGGATTCCTATCGCTTGGGAGATAAGCGTTGCTGATAGCACGCTATCTCCACGATAGAATCCAGCGTTAGCCTGCGATAATTATCCTCGCGCTAAAAGCGCTGAGCGATAATTATCGCAGGCCCTTGCTGATATGCCCCTTAGTTCCTTTGTAGAACTGGGATTGGATACGGGACTCCGCCTTAAAAAAAAGTAATTCTGCTCTGTGCATGCAGTCCCTATTTTGGTCCCAGTAGCTCAAAATATGGTGGTGCAGGAGAGGGGTTACCTTACAGATTCCGAGATTTGGCCACAATACCTCCAAAATTATGGAGCAGTGCTTCAGTGAATGGGCAAACATAACAGTAACCCTTAAGACTTACTATGTAATGAAATGTTTAATGCATCACATTATATACGAGGTGGTAATTCAAATCATCCACATTTTAAAAGGAAAATGGATTATTAAAGTGACCTGGATAGATGCCATTGTCTCCATTCTGCATTTTAAATTCGAGGGGCTTTGAATATTAATATACCATATTTTTATTGTGGCCATATTTTTTTACACGAAAGTCTCTAACATTTGTGGCAATAGAGGAATGATAGCAAGAGGGTTATATTTAAAATACAATAAGGAGCAAGTGATCAATTTATGTTTACGTTGCCAACTAAAATAATGTAAAATTTAATTGCATAGTCCGCTGTGAACAATTGATGAACAGGCTGGCAGCATTTCAATTTTAATTTGTCACTTGAATAGGCAGCGTTCGGAAGAGGATTTATTGCGTTTTCCATTAGAGAAATATTAATGATATAAATCCTTTTCAAATTACATACCAGTGGCATTGAAGTAGTTGATTGACCACAAGTTAGTGTACTCAGCGGACTTAGTAAATTTTTTCTGAGTTAGAAGCTGTGGCCCCTCGGTAGTTGTGGCTTCGTACTGCTGATGCACTGGACTGTCACGTGTTTTTCCAGGGTCTGGCATAAAATATTTGATTATGAGCTAACCATAGCGGAATTCTCGTGTGGGATTCTGTTCCATTCAATCTTCAGAGGCCCATTGTTCCCGCCCCTGAATTTACAAAGGACCCCATTGTTTCCTGGACGGGCTGCATTACAGCCCTGACCATTTCAGCAGCTCGACCCTCAGCAGAGACATGGGAAAACATGTAAAGCTCCAGCCAGCCAGTCAACCACTTCCACGAAAAGCACCCACCCTCCTAACTCCCCTCCTTTCCCTCCGAAGAGGAAGCTCGCATGCACATTTACCCTTGCTCAGAGCAGATGGTAATTGTGTGCACTAAACCACAATGAGAAGAAATACCATGCAGAATTATTGACAGCAACCCAGCTACTCGACGTATTACTTTTTCTGCTGGCTTTCACTTGCAATTCCATGGTAGTGACAGGGTGTTACCACAAGTTAACATTTGTTTCGTGTGCGATGTACCAGACAACCTATAAATGGTGGTGCAATATGAGTAAAATATGGGTGGAGATACTGGTTTAAAAGTTTAATTTCAGCATCCTGCCCCTGGGTGGGGCCTCCTTATCCATTTAGCAAAACATGGTACAGGGGACCTTTATTGTTTTACACTGCAGTATTATTTTCTACTCCAGATTTTGCATCCTCTTGATAATATTCTGCTCACCACCTTTCTTACACACTTCTTAAATCTCTACTCAGTTCTACTATCTCCCCTATAATCCGCTCACTCATTGTTTCTCTCTGGTCCTTGCATCCTTGCATGTCTTATTTGTCTGGTTGAGCTAAGACAGTTTTATTCATGTTCCTCTCCCCTCTACCTCTTCCCCATACCTTTCCCATCCTTTGTTTATCCCTCATCTCTTCTCTTGTCCTTTTCCAAGCAACAATCCCATGATACATCATGGATATGTCTTTCCTTTACAGGCCCAAAAAGTAGGCATAGTTAGAGAGTGCATGGCCACATCTCCGTCCAACGGCAAGTATCATTCACCTGACTCCATGCCATGAGACCAATCTTTTACGGTCTCTGTCTATAAAAAATACTTTTTTAATTAAGGACTTTTGTTGCGTTGTCAAACCTCAAACGTTTTTAATCAGTCTCTAAACAAATCCAAGACTCAGTATTACAAATTAGGTTCCCTCCTTCAACTTCCCTGCTCACCTCTCTCTCTTGGCTCGCTCATTATCTCATATGTATGAATAAAAACCGGTTAAATGCCTTGTTTTACCTATTGCCATTTGGGACATTGCTCTTTAGGTATCTGTTGTCTTTTCCCTCTGCCTTATAATAGTACTAATATTCAAATAATTCTAAAGTTGTTAGTCTCTCGGGTGCATTGGGCTTAGTGTGGGTCAAGTAGATGATTAACAGTTTTCACCTGTTCTCATACAGTTTTTAGGTCTTGCCTTGGCAGCGCATGCGCTGCATGCGCTGTCTCAGCGAGACTTAAAGTAATCTGTATATTGGCTTCAACTCCGTGTAATTTCTCCTGCCCCTTGCGATTGGTTTAAGTCTGGTATTGCTGTTGTTTTCTTGCTTTCTGTTGGCTGTTGATCCTATGGTAACTTCCTTGTAGTCCCGTGGCAGCGGCGCCTAACTACAGTTTTCCTCCGCTTTGCTGGCACTTAATTGCCTGCAGTGTGCCATCTGTTTTTTACCCCTCCCTGACGGACGTGTCAGACAGACCCTGCTGACAAATGTAAGCGCCGGTCGTGGTTGGGGGCGTGGCCCCCCTCCTCTCCCTCCTCGCCTTGTTCCTCTACAGGGATTGTATTTGTTTTTCGGGAGCAAGCAGCAGCTCACATGCAGCTTGCGTGCCTTTATCTTGTTATCATTATTCCCACATTGCGGCCGGCCCCACCCTCCAAACCTTCCTGGGCTCGGCCACTTCCTCACTGTCTGCCTGTGATCGGCCATCCACCCCGTTCAAAGGCTTCTTTCTTTTAGAGCGTGTGATGGCCCCTCTTCGCTGCACGGATCCCATGTCAAGGTAACTTGTGGGTGGGACATTTTAGCATTAGGATTATATCTCGTTATGCCGATGATGCCTCCTCAAGTCCGACATTTTCTTCCCACCTAACACCAACGTGTCAGCCTGCCACAGAGGCGCTTTCCCTATGTGCTCTGCCGCCGCTGCTCAAACGGAGAGTGTGAACCGATCACAAGGGCTTAAGAAGGAGGAGCTGGGAGAAGTGGGGGCTGGGGCAGTCATTCAGAGTTGGCGTTCTCTGGGGTGCATCGGTTCTGTAGTACCCGCCTCCCATGCCCCCCGCACACACAGCTGTAGCAGCGCCACCTTCATCCTCGTTTGTAGTAACAATTGCCCCAACACGGCAGAAATTGTCCAACCTTTTCTGCATTACCTATGTTATGTTAACATTATTTTTTATGGCGCTGTATTGCTATTAGTAAGGCTTTGCAGCTCCCTCGTCTCAAGCATTCTGTAAAAGACTGGAGTCTGTTTTCTGTTTCTTTCGAGTAGAGTTGTCAGGAGTATGGGCACAGTTACTATTTTGTGTATTTTATGTTTGGTTGTAAGCATTATGTGTGTGTGTGTGTGTGTGTGTGTGTGTGTGTGTGTGTGCGTGTGTGTGTGTGTGTGTGTTAGACCGGTGCACTGGCAGAGCCCTAAAAAAATGTATTGCTTGTCTAGAGCGAACGCAGTGTGGGTGGGTCCAAGTACTAAAATATATAGTTTATTCCAGGTCTGGAATTGCTGCATTTTCTGGTGAAAGTACAGAAAGATAATGACAGGAATGATGTAGTTGAGATTTGATGTGCATAAATAGAGTCGTTTTTAATTCCGAGATCTGTATATACGTAGCTCTCTACATGTTGGGATTGGGGGCAGTGGATGCGTGGGCCCGTTTGTCAGCTGCGTGCCACTGGGGCACAGAGGGGCAGTGTCAATGATGCAGTAAGTCCATTGCAGGCAGTAGCCTTATGGTGCACAGCACATGACAAGAGGTTGACAGATTGTGACAAGTGGTCTGAACTTGCCATTTATTTGCTGCACATCTTACATTACCTTACATTGAACACTCTTTCTCCCCCTCTACGTCTTTCTTTCTCTTACGTTTACCTCTACCTCTTTCCCTATGCTTTTTCACAAATTCACTGCATATCTCCCAAGCGCCTGCACCTTGATACCCAAATGACTCTCCCCTAAAATAATATTACAGAAGTCATAGTTTAAGCATATTCAGAGTACCAGACAAAATTCTATTTTGCCTTTTGGGTGCCTCTTTTCCCGTGGTAAGAAATGGCAAGTTCAGACCACTCGTCACAATCTAAACGGGCACCTCAAACACCCTTGTCTATTCAGGACGGAGTCGCGTAATGTCTTGCCCCAGGGTTGAAATCGCAGGAATGCTGAAGACCACGCCCGGACCTCACTGGCAGAGTTATGTGATGTTCATGTCCTGAATAGCTGAGGGTGTTTGAGGTGCCGGTTCTCAGAATTATGAGGTGCATTGGCAGCAGAGCTGTGTAAAATTCCCAGCACAGGAATAGTGTGCGTTACTGGTCATGGTTGAGGTGCACTGGCAGAGCCCTAAAAAATGTATTCCTTGTGAAGAAAGCAAGACGGGGAGAAGGGAAGTAAAAACATTAAATGTATTGTTACCTTTAACACTAACCTAGTCCATCTAATTTTTATATGACACTTGCAGCTGTACCCCGTGACTCGCTAAGTCATGAGCATCCATGTACAAAGTTCTATAGAAAAATCATACAACGGAGTTCTTTGTTTTTTTTTAAGGTGGGGAGGGCATATCCTTACCAAGTGCATTAATGTTTGGCCGTTTACTTCATGTATTATGTAATTTTATAAGTATTATTTCTAGGCTTTTTGTGCCATGGAAGGCAGCCCTCAGCAGCACACCACACCATTAAACTCCACACCACTCCACAACACAAAATACCATTCCACATAATAACACTCCAAAACACACAATCCCACTCCACATAATTCCAGTACACTTAATAACACATAAATACAATTCACATAATTCCACAGCGCACCATGCCACATAATTTCAATACACAAATCCACTCCACACCACACAATTCAACGCCACACAATTACACAGCTAACTAATCCAATCCAACCCACATAATTCCACAACATACATACACTCCATAACACATAAGTAGAAAACATTGCCATTTACAAAGCCAATAGCTCCAGCAAATACAAGACCTATTACATAAGTAAAAAGCTTTGCCATTTACAATGCCAATAGCTCCAACAATTGCGAGACCTATTGCATTTCCAATGCTTGTTCTGTCTTCCTCTGATTAGGTGGATGTGGATGAGTTGCATCTGATCTTGTGAGGGAGAGAGTTTCAGATTTTGGAGGCAATTCCGGAGAAGTATTGGTTGAAGGTTTTCTTCTTGTTGGTTTTTTTGGGGCTTGAGTATTACGGGGCATATACTTCTTGAAGATCTGTTTTCACCCAATAGGGTCAGTTTTTGAGTCAGGGAAGAGGGGGTATTGTGGTGCAGCACTTTATGTGTCATAAATGCAATTTTAAGATGGATCCTGGTCTCACAGGGTAACCATTTCAAAGACTTGAGGTCAGGGGTGATGTGATCTCTTTTTTTGATCCAATGATGAGCCTAGCTGACACATTCAAAGTAGCCTTCCAGCGGTGCAAGTGTGATTTTCAGGAGGCCCACAAGGGTGTCGCTACTATAATCGAATTTCGATAACACTAGAGCTTGAACTGCTGTTTTGAGGTCGCCATGGGGAGGAACATTTTTAGTTTCCTTAGTGCTTGCAGTTGATGGTTAACTCCTCTGCTGGCAGCACAGAAGTGCTTTTGCATGGAAAGGGTATTGTACAAGACAACAAGTAGGGATTTAGCAGAATCAATGACGTAAGGGGTGCAGTTCAGGGCAGTAAGATATGGGAGCCAGTCTTTGATTCTAGGGGTGATGGCATGCGGTGAGATTGATAGGAATTCTGTATTGAGGGCATTGAGTTTGAGGTGGTTACGAGTCAATCAATGGTGCGTTTTTGTCAAGGTGTTATTGAGGATGTTGATGTCATTGGGAGAGGAGATTTTCATGTTGAGTTGAGTGTCATCCATATACATGTGGTAGGAGATGTGGGCGAGTCTGAGGGTTTTGGTTAGGGGCTTCATATATAGGTTAAACATTGCCAGGGAGGGAGGAGAACCTTGGGGTACGCCAATCGACACTGGCAACTGATCAGAAAGAGCTTGGTTTATTAGAATGCGCTGGGATCTATTGTGAAGGAAAGAGGAGAACCATTTTAGCACAGTACCAGAGGGACCTATCCTCTGTTCTAATAGGTTCAAAAGGGTGTCATGATTGACTGGTCAAGTAGTATTAATAGGCAGGATTCATTCCAATTGAGTGAGCAGAGGGCATCTTCAAAATTGTGGGCAGGGAAGTTTTGGTGCTGTGGCCCAGTCGAAAGCCAGATTGACATTGGCCGAGGAGTTGAAATTGCTTGATGTGATTAGATGGTAAAGGCTTGGGTTTCAATATACGTTTTCTTCATTTTTGTGTGTGTGTTTGTGAATTTTGTACTGATTTGTTTATCATTTTATTGTGAAGTTGTTTTACTGTTTGAGGCCTAGTCTGCCCTGTACCAGGCCTTGGGTGTCTTTTTGATGTATTTTTCACATTCTATCTGCTGCTGTGCTATATTTTTTTTTAAACATTTAGGAGCTTGTGGATAGCCTTCTACTAAATGCAAAATGAAGGTTATTTTTTGTCTTCATGTGACTGCTGGTGGCTCCTGACGTCCAGTCCCATTTAGCCCGGCATGTTCCTTTATTCTCAGCTACCCTTTTCCCCATGTACTTGCCCACCATTTTTGTGAGTATGTGTGATAGGGTTGATATTATTTTTAGTTGTTTTCTGGACACTATTAATAGTTTATTTCAAGGGAAATTGATGTTGCCTTGTGTTGTTTGCAGTTGGGAAATTTTTGAAGTTGATTTCATTTTCATTTTTGGCATTACTGATTTATTAGTGGTGGGTAAAGGGCAGTGCCACGTGTAGGTCCAGAAACATTTTGGGTAATTAATATATATCTGAGCTGTCTTTTCCCTACAATGCTACAAGATTTTTTTTGGGTGGGGGTGTTTTAGGCAGGGCAGGACAGTTATGTGCTTTGTTCTCCATGCCTCCTTCTTTGCTGGCCTTCTGGCGGTGGACATTTTGTGTAGACAGTGTGTGCGTTTGCCATACACTGCTATTTTATCTTGTTTTCCATGCCTCCTTCTTTTCTGGCCATGCAGTGGTAGTCATTTTGCGTAGCCAGTGTGTTTGTCTTAGACTGATGTTTTATCTTTGTTCTTTATGCCTCCTTCTTTGCTGGTCATGGGGCAACCACCATTTTGTAAAGCCAATGAGTGTGTCTATTTGATGGTCATTTTGTCTCTGTTTTCCATGCCTCCTTTTTCAGTGTCCATTTCGTGTATAAGCTACCTTCCAC
Source organism: Calotriton arnoldi (assembly GCA_963921515.1). Classification (NCBI taxonomy): domain Eukaryota; kingdom Metazoa; phylum Chordata; class Amphibia; order Caudata; family Salamandridae; genus Calotriton; species Calotriton arnoldi. The sequence goes on along the minus strand of CAWUFW010007329.1, from coordinate 711,257 downwards.
CATTTTATACTGCCAGTGTGTGTTTCTATCCTTTTAGTGTGTTTTTTTTAAATATGTAACTCTGTTGGTAGATGGCCTGGAGTATGGAGTAGGGTTCATGTGGGATTACTTTTTTTAAAGGAAATATTTGTAAATTTTATCTATTTATTTAGAGTTTTATAAAGTGTGAACAAAACCTACTTGGAAGACAAAGTGCTGTTCTTTTAAGAGCTATTTTTTAGGAACTTTGATAAAAGAGGCTCATTACATATTTGTTCGTTTTTTTGTCTATTTCTGGTATATTTATTTAAGCTTGTGGTTGATTGTAATAAGGTGTTCTTTTTTACTCATTTATTAAATTTTTGTTTACCTCCCTCTTCCTCACATAGAGTCCCCATGGGCCCTGAAGGGGCACCAACAGTTTTTATCTTTTTATTTAATTTTTGCTTGCCCCCTCACCAAACATAGAGTCCATATATGCCCTTGAGGGGCGCCAACAATTTTAAAATTCATTTATTTGATTTTTGTCTGCCTCCTAAAGAATTCCCATGGGCCTGGGAGGAGCACCAGCTATTGTTCGATTTTTTTTATTCGATTTTTACCTGCCTCCTCTAGAGCCTATATGGGACCTTGAGGTGCACCAGCAATTATTTAATTAATTTATTTGATTTTTCCCTGCCTCTCATATAGTCCACAATGGCCCCTGAGAGGACATAATTACCTTTCCTGTGTAATATCTAGTAAAACAAAAAGGTTTATGCATGGGTACACTACTGTTAAGCATTAATTTTGACGTGTATTACATTGGCTTGACTACCCAGGTCTCACTAGCTTCCGGTTTAATTTTTATTGCCTAGAGGTTAATGAGATGTCATGTCACAAACAATACTGAGATGGAGAGAAGTCTGGGAATTATCTGACAGTGACACAAGAAAGTACTCTGCTAAGTGCTTTCACTTGTGCTAAGTGCAATGCTGATCCATGAAGGAAGATAGTCCCAAAGAAGAAGTTTCCTGCCAGAAAGTCACCAGTGAGGAGAAGAAGAAGGAGTCTGTTGCCACCACAAACGTCAAGCGCTCACCCTTTTTCAGGCAATGTGACATACCTGCTGCACCCTCCTCTGGGCAGGAAGATGTTGGGAGGCAGATCACTCCTGCATCCGCAGCATCAACACCCCCAGAACCTAAGTGCATGTCTCTCAGTGCTGCTGTGACTCCAGTCATGGAAAGCAATGAATCAGAAATGGGATTGCCTCAGCAGCAAACCAAATCATTGCAGGAAGTACCGCCAGCAACAGATCTTCCGAAAGTATGAACAGATCAGGAGGTTGAGCTTGCTGCTGCTGTTGAGCAAGATGTTTTTGAGACTGCTCTTTCCACATCGGCACTACGATCTCCAGCAAGAAAAAGAAAGGACATTCCCCCATCTTCTCCAAGCCCATCTGCAGATGACCTATCCATGGATTGGACTCTGATACCCTTCACAAGAGAAAGGGAAGAAGAAGGTTCCCCAAAGCCCTCAAAAGGAGGACTGTGATCGGCCAGTGATTGTTAGCCTGGAGAGTGACACAGATGAAGTACAGCCCACCTCAATTGGACCTGCTCGTAGCCATGTCGTTCTACCAACACTACCTGTTTCCATCTGTGAAAGAAGGCACCAAAAACCTGCAACCACCCCTCCCCCCCTTGCAGTCACAGCATGCCCTATAGAAAGGTCAACCCAACTGCCTACCTCCACTTCAACAAGTTTGTTAGGCTTTGGCATCATATGAAAGTTTGGAACTTCTATACACTGAGGCCAAATGAGGAGCACATCACAGATGCTCAAATTGCAAACAAAAAAGGCTTGTCTTGGCACGCTAGGTAGACATTATAATACTAGGGGATACTGGCCCATCTGAAAAATCAGCATGCAATCTTGTGGGCAGAGCACCTCAAAACCATAGCTGCTGGTGGTGGTAAAGAAGATGTTAAACTCATAGAAGGCGGTGGTGATACAGAAGAAGAGGAGGATGTCAGCTAAATAAATCCTGTGCCTGTCACTCATAGAAGTGTGCAGTCATCACCCACAGCAACCTCAGACTGGCACAGGGGACAAGGGGCACTTTGTCACCCCATAGTGTCCATGCAGCCTACCTGCTCCCTGTAGGCTGTTACTATGGAGGTATCACAAAGAAACTGCCACAACAACCACCCATCAATGCTGTGTTCAACAAGGAGTCCCACTACCACAGAACTCCTGATAAAGTCCATTTATACAGTGGGAAGCTGGCAAAAATATTAGCTCTTGACTTCCTCCCTTTGTCTTTCGTGGAAAGAGAATGGTTTCTTGAATTAGAGGACACTCACTGTCCAAAATGGTAGGTTGTAAAATGAGGGTTTCTGAAATTAGAGGACACTCACTGTCCAAAATGGAAGGTTCCTAGGTGAACTTATTTTTTGATTGGTGCCATGCCAGTGCTGGACCATCAAATGCTGCAATTGGTTGCCGGCGCTATGAAGGAGAGCGCTGGTCAGTCCATCCACCTCACAACAGACGTGTGGACCAGTCGTCAAACAACAGATTACATGTGCATCACTGCACAGTGGATCCCCTTCTAGGGAATAAAGCAACAGATAACTGCTGGTCTCACAGCTGATGATGCTTTTCGGGGGATTCCCCATGGACAAATTACATACATCTGCCAATATCTTGGACATATGTAATACTAAAGTGTACAAATAGATTCAACCCAGAGGTCTCAGCACTGGATTTGCAGCCACTGACAATGGCAGGAATATTGTCAAAACCATGGCTGATGGATTATACTTCCTGTGTTTAGTGCATTGCATAAACCTAATTGTATAGAACTTCCTAAAAAAAAGTAGTGACCAACAAAATGGTCACCTGCCAAAGAATTTGCACTCATTTTAGTTGTTTACTCAAAACCTGGAAACAGTTGAGAATCACTTAGTGTGCTAATAAAGCACTTGAGAAAGCTGTCATACAGGAGGTGCCAACACATTGGAACTCAAAATAGTGCGTACTACAATGCCTGTCTGAACAGTACAAGTGTATCAACAATTATGTAATTTAAAGGAGAGGGGATGCAGCTGCCAAAGTGTTGGCTATGGAGGTGGACAAATGGGGGTGAGTGGAGTGCCTCCTACTAATGTTAACTCCTTTTGAGATTGTGCATAGGCAGTCAGCAAGATGTAGACTACAATGAGCCAAGCGATCAAGTTGATGCATCTGCTGCAAGATCACATGCAAAAGGTAGAACAAACATTTACCAATGTCAATGAAGAAGCAGCTTCTTTGGTTAATAGCTTAATGCTTTGCTTGAACACTAATCAAAGGCTGAAAAAAATGGTTGTGTCCTCTCAGGAGTACACCTGTGCCACAGTACTGGATCCATGGTACAAAAAAGCGCAGGCCACTTTCATTCCTTTAATAGACATGGCTGCCTTAGTTTAGAAGACTTTGATCATTAGTAAAGCGAGTGATCTGGAAGAAGAATGACTGCAAATTAGAGGCCATGGTAGAACTGAAGTGCAGCCTTCAACCTCAAGAGAAGTTGTTGGCTCGCAGTCTCTGCAGCAGTAACCAACACCATTGACAGCTACTAAACAAACAGCAACAACAGCTCCAAGTTTACTGCCAACTGCAATGCTTGGTTTCACATGGCAGGACTTACATGAAATACAGAGGTGCAGGTAATGCAGGCCCAGCAAGAGGCAGCTCCAAATACTATTCAGAAAATGGCCCAATACAATCTGAATGACCCAGCAGAGGTGTACCTGGGTCAAATTCATTGACCTATGAAGAAGGAACAGTGACCAGAACTCACAGGCTGGCAATAATGTGTCTATCATGTCTGGTGGCCAGTGTGTCTTCAGAATATGTGTTTAGTGCAGATGCAGAGATTGACAATGATTAAAATGAACAAACACTTAATTCCCAAAAATGATAGTGCTCCTGAAAGCACGACCATGGAGGATGACGTCAGACCATTTGGTCTGACGTCACAAGTGTGGAGAGTGATCATTTTCCAGATAACCTCTCTGAGTTTGAGGACAACTACTTTACTGACTAATTGATAACAATAGAACAGATTGATCTGCTTTATAATTGGTTTCCTACTTATGCCGGTTATTGTACATAAATGTAAATGGAATGGTTCAGTGTGCATGGTAGAGATAGTCATTCAAGAAGGATACAGCAATTGTTTAGCCAGGGCAGTCCAAGTGGCGAGAGGTCAGAAAGACTAATTCAACTCTTGGTTCAAATTTTGGCTTTGAAATTAGCATTGGGTGTGTAGGCAAAATATTGTGAAAAAATTATCATGTGGATAAAATATTTTGTCAAGAATATTGAGGACAAAAATATTGTGAAGGTAAATTTCAATGTGTAAGCAAAGTTTTACTATATATAACTCTACAACTATTTACCTTGACAATACATATATCTTCAAGGTACATAGATGTGGCATTAAGAATAGTAAATCTATATTTTCCTATATGCACTTACCTTCTCAATATTTTGGTTCTTGATATTTCTGACATGATATTTTGTTCACACAATATTTTTGTTATTGATATTCTGTAAGTGAACTGAGCAATGGTTTCAATCTGCAAAGCAAGTCTGTATATCATAAAAGAACAAGATGACTCCCATCCCCTTCCTTAGTGTCATTCACATGCTGGGCAGCCAGTGAAATTTGAAAGACTGCACTGTGTCGTGTATAGCTTCTATGACAAAGAGAGGCACATAGGTAAATGGACACCACACTTGGAACAGGTTACTTGCACCAGGAATGAAAAATTATGATTATTCATGTTATGGCTGGGAGGGTCTGGTAAACTAAACGTGATGTAATGTTTTGGTGATCATCACCATGTATCACTGGGAAAGCTGCTTAACTTTTCTTGATTGACCATTTGTGGCTCTCACAAGGCTTATTTACACAGAAGCCCTTGCAATTGATAGAAACTCCTGAAATCTGCAGGAAACCACAAATTTCCTGCCACTCAGAATTCACCCATGTCTCCCATAAAAAAATGGTATATTACTTGTTGGAGCGGCCTAGCACCCATGACAGGGAAGGGCCCAAAATGCCACATGGACACATCCAATTTTTCCATTGAAAACCGCACCTTTTTTGCAATTTGGGTAGCTGTGGAATTTGGACTCTAGCTCAGACGGCACTTAGGAAAACATAGCAAACCTGCAAATTTCGGAAAACTAGACACATGGGGAGAGAGGGGTGGTGTGACTTGTGTGGCTCTCCCTGCAAATTCCATAGGTTTATGTCACAGAAATGCAAGGAAAATGTGCGATTTTAGGCAACATTTGAGCTTTGCAGGGCATTGTGGGTGAAAAACCATTGTGGATCCACACTGGGCACACCACCCTGGCCTCCCCTGGGTGTCTGGTTTTCAGAAATGTGTGGATTTAGCAGGTTTGCCTGGGTAAACGTATGCCCCAGCGCAAATACTGCCACTACCCCTATTGCCAATTTCTCCATGTTGCGTTTTGGGGCCTTTTGTGCTGCAGGTGTTAGGGTCAGCCACACATGTGGGGTACTGTGTTAATAGGGACAAGTGGGGGAACACAGGGTGGCAGGAAAAGTGTGCATCCCTACAGAATCTGGAACTTTCCTTCATAGAAATGTTAGGAAAAGGCATGATTTTAGGCAAAGTTTGAGGTTTGCAGGGCATTGTGGATAAGAAAACATTGTGGGATCCATGCAAGGCACACCATCTTGGAGGTTTATTTGGTTTCCCAGGGTGGAAGAGCATGGGCTCTAGTAGAGCAACCATTCGCCATGGCAAGTAGGAGGATATTTGGTTTTTACTTCTACTCTGCCGGCCCACATGTCAAAACTACGGCCAAAAGAATCAAAATTTCCTCTTGCTTGTCATGGGAATGGGCAGGTGGGCAGAACGACTGTAGGGGATTTAGGGCTGGAGGATAGGCCCAACCCCAGGGTGGTCCACCCAAACACCATATTTGTTTCTGTACAATAAAATAGATCCCTGGTGTCTAGTGTGTCTTCTGCCCACCTCCAGGGGGCAGATCATTGACGAACACCCTCATCCAACCTGAGTGGGATTGGGCAGAAAGAGTAATGGGGCCCCTGGTAGAAGTGAGCACAGGCCAATGCCCAGGATGGCCGCTTGCCCCAAAAAATAGTCTGCCCTAATAAAATCCCAGTCTCTTATAGGCTTTCTGCCCCTGGTAGGGGCAGATTGGGGAAGAATACCCCATCCACCTCCAGGGGGGAAATACTAATGGGGCCTATGGTGGGAGGAAGCACAGACACATGTTCAGGGAGGGGGGGGTCACTTTCTCCAAAATAAATAGTGTGCACAAAAAGAACCCTGGTGTCTAGTTGACTTTCTGTTCCCTCAGGGGGCAGATTGGGGGTGAACAGCTACATTCACCCGGGGAGGGGTGGCAGAAAAGCTAATGGGGCCCAGGGTGGGGGCTGCACAGGCCTGTACCCAGGGGGGCAGCTCTGCCCAAAAAAGAACCAACAAACCCTGGTGTCTAGTGGACCTTCTGCCCCAAGGGAGCATTTTCGGAGTGAAAACCAGCATCCACCCCCTAGGAGAGCAGAAAGACTAATGGGGCCCCTGGTAGGGGAGAGCACAGGCCCATGCCTAGGGAGGCGGCACCCCCAAGAAAAAATTATGTCCCCCAAAACAAAACCCTGGTGTCTAGTGGGCTTTCTGAGCACCCCCATCTACCACCTGGAGAGACAGAAAGGTGAATGGGGCCCAGGACAGGAGGGAGCAAAGGCCCATGCCCAGGGAGGCACTCCCTCCTCACAATCAACATCCCTGGGGGAGCAGCAAACTTTAAAAATCTTAAAAAGAAACCCTATAGTGCAAGCATCAGAAGGTGCTTTTCAGCCCGCCCCAGCATCGGCCAATGGCCAACAGACGCACTGGGGAGGGAGTGCAGGGGCGGCCATTGGCTGACACCCACACTTAAAATGATAGTCAGAATCCTTTTGCTAGTTCACTTCATCACCAGCATCATTCTGAGTAAGGAGAACCATGTTTTACCTCTGATATCTTCCCTGTTAGCTCTTGGCAACCACCACCAGAATTAAGAATGTACTTTGGGAAACTCTGCAGTGAGATATGGGCCAACTGGGAGAGGTAGCATACATCATTTCATCTACAGAGGTAACAAAATAAGTTATTGGGAAGGAGGGATTGCTATTTTTTTGGATTTTGACCCTATTGGAGGTCATTAGTTACAGCGGGTAGGGAAAGGTCAGTAAGTAGTAGACAATTACTACTGATGGGAGGATGGGTGCTGCGCAGCCTGATCAAGCCATTAAGGGGAGCGAGGGTTGTGAATGGTCATATTCAGTTATCCAACTCTGGTAGAGGGTGGTGCACTGGACATCAGAAGGAGGTAAGGTAATGCAGTATGTAACCGACTTAAGAAAGCTCACGTAGGGAAAAACTAAAGAGGGCTAAGGGAATGTACACTGTGGGGCAATTGCTTTGCAATGGGACAGGTACAGAAGACAGCCTCTGTTGTCACTACATTGGTAGAGCTTCTTGTTTAATTAACGGTGATACTACACTAACTACTAAGGCAAAAACAGATACTCAGGGGAACAAAACATTAATCAACACACAAAAATACTCCTATCATCTCCTCCCAAAACAGGCCCACCCCTTGACACCAAAAACAGGAAAATGTCAAAAATATACTCAACCCTGTCCACACTTGCCTTTCATACCCTCTCCTCCCACACAAGGCCCACCTGCTCTCCCTTAAAACCTAAAAAGTCCCCAAAACAGACCACCCTCTTCTCAACTGTTCCCACCCTCACCTCCCACAACAACAGTACCTCCCCCTTCCCTATAAAAAAGGAGTCTCCACATCCTCCGTCAACCTCATAAGTTCCTGCTGGCCCTTTTTTATTCACTCCAGGTCTCTTGCTAATTTTTGGAGGAGGGCAGAATTGGTGGATGATGTTGATGAGGGTGGTTTGGGTCGCTGTGGACCTTGGCTTCCTGCAGTAGCGGCAATGACATTACCGGGGTCCATTCCTGAGGCAGCCTCCTTCTCCTCTTCCTCAAAGATCACCAACCAGCAGTACACTCCACCACAAATATCTCCTGCTGGGAGTGGGCCTCCAGGGCACGTCCTCTGGCAGAAGTAGCTAGATGATCCAAAGAAAGAAGAAAACAACATAAATTGGAGTACTCATTACAACCACTTCTTTATATGGTCATACAGCAGCACAACATTGCTGGTCTCTATGGCCATTGGAATTTTGTTTGATGTGATTCTTGGTCACAGGGCTATGTTTTTTCCCATACATCCTTCACATAACGCCGTAGCAGTGTGTGACACTATCACCACTCAAGAGACTGCAATGATCATGAAGACCATGCACTCCAGACCACCCACAGACCCCTGCCCCACCACGTCTTCATCAAAGGACTGGACCCAATCAAGGAAATACTCACCCGATCCTTAATATCTCAATCATCACAGCCACCTATCCGGTTGCTCGGAAACACGCTACAGAACTCCCCACACTTAAGAAACCCTACCTGCCAAAAGTCAAGGAAAAGATGATAAGCAAACACCTGGGCACCTCCCTCGCTGACAACCACCTTCTCGACACCACTCAATCCGGATTCAGGCCCAACTACAGTACAGAGACTGCCTGCATCACCACCAATGACGACATCTGGTTGATCACGGACAGAAGTGGAACCGTGGTCTTCATCCTACTGGATCTTTCTGCACCCTTCAACACTGTCTCCCACCCCATCCTTATCCAATGAATGCATGAAGCCAGGACCCAAGGACCCACAGTTTGCTGGATATGCCCCTTCCTGACAAGCCGCACCCAGTCGGTTGTCCTGGCCCCCTTCCCCTCAATGCTGTCAACCTCATTTGTGGAGTTCTACCAGATCCTCACTCAACCCCATCTTTGCAACACCTACATGACCCCACTCACAAGCATCATCCCCGCCAATGGAATCAACATCATGTATCATACTGATAATACCCATCTCATACTCTCCCTCTCCGATAAGATGCCAAAAACCCAGACCAATTTCTTTGCCTCACTGACCGAAGTGGCCAGATGGTTGAAAATCAACTGCCTCAAGCTCAATACAGACAAGAAGAAAGAAGTAATCTTAGGGAAAGACACCTCACTCTGGGACTCCACCTGGTGATCTGTCAAACTCAGACCCCCCCACTTCTTCCAGCAGCCCATGCAAAGAACCTTAGAATAGCAATCGACAACCAACTCAGAATAACCGGCCAAGTGAATGCAGTCTCTGCCTTCTGCTTCCACACACCACAAGATACTCAAGAAGATCTTCAAATGTCTCCAAACCAACACTTGTAGAACCATCTCCCAAACCCTCATCACAAGCAAGCTGGATTATGGCAATGCACTCTATGCTGGAATCTAAACTCAGCTTCCGCAAAGACTCTAGACCAGGTGTCTCCAACCATTTGATCGCGAGCTACCAGCAGCTCACAGACACCTTCAGAGTAGCTCACAGCCTTGAGTTCATTTTTAGGTTTCGCCTGCACAGTGGTGAAATCTATTGTATTTAATATAAATCTTAAAAGGGGCTTAGATCTAACCCTTACTTTTCAGTGGTTCATGTGCTTGCCACTTACTTTTCTTCCGTTTCTATTGACTGTAGCATACTATTTCCTGTTGTTCCTCTGTGTGTTTCTCTTATTATTGTCCCACTGCCCAAATACTGTTTTCAACTGCTTTTATCGAACTTTTTCATGTTTTGCCTGAACAGCGCTTGCACTATGCTTGTTTAATTGATCTCCCCATATCTTTTTTTCTGTTTGGCTGCACAGCGCTTACGCTGTGCTTGTTTACTTATTTTATGTTTTGGCTGCACAGCGCTTGTGCTGTGCTTGTGTCCCTATATAGGTGGTTTTATAACAATTTCACATCAAATTGTCGGCTTAGACCAGAAGTTTCCCATAGGTTCATTTCCCCTCATACCCTTGTACTTATTGCTGTGTGCTGACTTACTCTCAGGGAGGAGGGAAGGGGGTGGTCATGTACACACACAAGCATGAATGATGAGCTCTCACAGACTGGAGTTTCATACTTCCAGGGAAGCCTGCTCACAGTGCACTGTTTGCTTATTTTTTTTACTTAATTTCCCCGTATCTTTTTTTTCTGTTTTGCCAGCACAGCACTGGCGCTGTGCTTGTTTACTTATTTTATGGAGACAGCTCACAGTGCACTGACTGCTCAGGCCATGCGTGTGTCCTCTGGCTCCGATCTGACTTCTGCGTTCTATTAAGGGATGCATCCTGAGGATGCTACAGTCTGAGCTGGTAAGCGTTGTTTGGTCAAACCTAGCGAATGATTACCACACCCATGTGTGAAGCTTTTTTTTAGATGTGAGACGTGATCTGGCGTTTGCAGCACCTCCACACTCACCTGCTTGGAGCAACGGAGGAAGATGCAGGCTTGGAGAGTGCTTGAAGTATGTCCATTATGGAAGAGTGTTGTGTCACTGTAGCATCTGCACACATCGGAACCTCGTGGGGTTCTGGTGCTTAATGGGAGAGGTCACATGCCTTCCGCTTGATCAGTTTAATAGCTTCACAATTCAGCATAATCTCCCAGTATCTTTTTTGTTTGATTTGCCCACACAGTGCTTGTGCTGTGCTTCCTTACTAATCTCCCCGTAACTTTTTTTAATGTTTTGGCTGCACAGTGCTTTCTTACTTCCTGTGACGACAGCTAGCAGTGCACTGACTGCTCCGGCCATGCGTGTGTCCTCTGGCTCCCAGTTGTGTAGTAAACCTATGACTCAAGATGTCACGTAATTAACAAATACATGGGCCAAAGGCAACCCAATCCTGGGACCACTAGAGTTGTTCAACATGCTTTAACCTGACCCTACACACTCTGCTTTTGCATCACTTTGGAGGATCAACATCTTTTCTGTAACCCTGGGAATAGGTATCACCCATGCAAGCTATTAAGTCATGGTGCATTTTATTTTTAATTGCGAGGCGGAAGGCATCTACAGCACGCCCTCCCTTTGAGATTCCTCCCACCATCAATTTTAAACCTTTTGTTTTTCTAAGTTTAATAAGCTTTATTAAGAATTTAAAATTACATAAGATCAAAGGATAATAATATAGTGAAGCTGAAATCCATAACGAAATAAAAAATGTTGAAGGAAATAAAGCTATTAAATAATTTTATCAATAACATAAGGAAGGGATAACAGGGAAAAGAATAAAGAAGAAGGGGAGGAAAGGCAAAGGGAAGGGGAGGAAGAGGAGGGAAGGAGAAGAAAAAGCATATAATATATAATGGACTTATTGAAGACTGAATATCAAAAACCTCCTAACAAAGAAAGTGTACAATATAAAAATCTATAGCGAAAAATGAACTGAGAAAAGGGCAGAGAAAATAGTATATTACAAGTTATGGAGGCTTGCAATTTTCACAACACTTACAGCGAAACTGGTGTTTTGCAACATCAGTTAAATAATTAGTTAGCGGCAACCAATATAAATCTCTATTAATATGAGGGTGATTTGAATGAGCAAAAGCAATATCAAGCCTATGATTATGACAAACATTATACCAATAAGCTTTAATTGAGATATTAGTTGAACATTTCCAATAAAGTGTAATTTGTTGAAAAGCTAAAACCAACTTAAGATCAAATAAACCATGATCATGCGAACTTAATCCCACAACATCTCATTGACTACCTAGAAAAAGTATTGTGTATGACATGGAGCAGCGTACATTAAAATTTTTTAAAAGATAGGACCAAATTTTCTTCCAAAAAGAAACAGTGGGGGGGGGCAAACAAAAAGAAGATAAAACAAATCAGCATCAAAATGACCACAGAACCAACACGCTTTATTATTTGTATGAGAATAATTAGCAATAGAGGAAGGTGTATGATAAAATCTGTGATATAAAAAGAACAGAGATTGAGTGGTAGAGGCAGTTCTAGAAACTTTTTAGGAACTAGACCAAATTTTGTTCCAGAAACTTATAGACCAGACACAGCGGGGAGAGAATGTGGCCTAAAAGCTAGGGTGGTCAACCTCGGAGCAGGGAAACCAGGTTCGAGTCTCGACAGCGACGCTCAATGTTCTGTGATTCTGGGCAAATCACTTAATGTCCCCGTGCCTAACAAAAATAAATGTGCCCGTCTGTAACGTAACTGGTGCTCATGTAAAGCACTCTGATACCTTTGGCTCTAGTTCACGCTATAAAAAAAAAACCTAAAACAAACAAATCTTCTTCCCAGCTAAGTTCCATCTTAGACTTAATTCGAGAAGGATCGGGAGATAAAAGATACTTATAAATAAAGGAGGCTTCAGGAACAAGTGTAAGTAGCCTAAGAAGCGAGTCTTCTGTCGAAGTAGCTTCAACACCCATAGGGAACGAATAATAAACATCTAAATCTATTTCCAAAAGGAATTAAAATTTATGCCAAAAGGAACGGGGACAACGACAATAGCTTGAAATTGAGGAAACAAGCAAAGATTCACGCCATCAAATAAATCTTGGACCCAAACAATTCCCCTAAGTCTCCAACATTTCCAGTATAGAAACCTATTATTAATAGTGATGAGATGAATATAACAAAGTGGAGAGTGCAAAAAAGACTCTCTAGAGAGAATCTGTGAACGATAATGAGGTTTCAACTGAAAAAATGTGCGTTTAAAAAGTGGTAAAGAGGAGATAGTGTTATTTTCAGAAAAAGCGAGAACTTCTTTTGTAGAGAAAGGCGCAAGCAAAGAGCGTTCAATATCAAGCCAGAGGAGCAGAAAGGGGGAGGAGCTTGGTGGAAGCCATTTTGAGGCCTGCCGTAAAAAAAGCTTTATGGTAAGCACGAATATCAGGAAAATTCACACCCCCATCAGACTTAGGCTTCCTAAGATGCAATAAGGAAAGTCTAGACTTTTTGTTACACCAGAGAAATTTGGAAAGGAGAGAATCTATTTTTTTTTAAAAAACATAAGCAGGATGTGAACCGGAATCATAGACAAAATGTATAGCAAAATGGGAGTGATCATCATTTTGATGGAGTCCAAACGACCCCACCAAGAAAGAAAAAGAGGATTCCAAGAAGAGAGAAGTTTATCAACTCTGTTAATACCTTCTTTCATATTAATGGCAACTGTGTCGGAAATTGAATTATTAAACCAAATGCCTAAATAATTTGGCTTAAAGCCATTCCAAGGAAATCCAGAAGAATCCAAAGACTAACACTAAACTTAGTAATTGGAAGGACTTCTGTTTTGTCCGAATTAATTTTATAGTCTGAAACAGAAGAGAATTCAGAAATCATCAAAGAGTGGAGAGAGACCTCAGGATGAGAAATAAAAAGGAGAATATCATCTACATAATGAGACATCTTCAGTTAGTTATTATCATAATGAAAACCAGATATAGAGTTATTGTTACGAATATGAGAAAAGAAGGGCTCAAGGGCTAAAAGAAATAAAAGAGGAGATAAAGGACAAACTTGACGCAGTCCACTATGTAAGGAGAAATAATGGGAGGTATGGCCATTTACTAACACAAAAGCTCTGGGGGCTGTATAAAGCAAAGAGATAAAAGAAGTAATATCAGGGTCGAAACCATGCCAACCAAGAGCCTTAAATAAAAAAGACCATTCAAGCCTATCAAACGCTTTTTCAGCATCTATAGAGACAGCAGCTAAGGAGTAGGAACTTGATGAGGCCTTATTCAGCACATTAAAAATAACCGCAAATTATATGAAGATAGCCTGCCTTTAACAAATTGACATTGTTCCTTACCAATTAAATCCGGTAAGAAAGGCTCAATACGCAGAGCAAGCAATTTGGCAAAAAAAGTATAATCAACATTTGCGGGTGAAATAGGGTGAGAATTCTTGCAATGCATTGGATCACGACCATCTTTATGAATGACGTAAATGATGGCTTCTTGAAAAGTTCCTCCCATCATACCAGTAAAATTAAAAAATTGAAAAAGTTGCAGTAGTTTAGTAATTAACAAATCAGAAAAATCCAAGTAAAACTCCACTGTATACCCATCTGGGCCAGGAGCCTTACCTGCCTTGAGTGAGTGTAGAGCCTTAAATAATTCAGGAAGGGATAAATCAGTTTCAAGGGATGCAACATTGAGTGTTTCATGAGTAGAAGAAGGAATATCTTTACAATAAGTATCAATAAGAAATATAGAGGCGGGGACTCCGGAGTATAGAGACTACTTATAGAACTTCACACACTCTTCCAAAATATTTTGATTTTTGAATAAGTGTTTCCATCCAAAGTTTGAAGACAATCAATAAATGCACGTTCTTTCCAAGACTTAAGATAATTAGCCAAAGGTTTCCCAGCTTTGTTGTGACCCCCATAATAACGAGCACTACTACGCAATAATATAGATGCTGCATTGTCAGTAGTTAATTTATTAAAATCAAATTTAGCTCGAATAAGTCCTTGTAATGTGGAACTGGAGGATGCAGCATAAAATTGGTGTTCCAAATCTTAATAGTGGCTAGTAAAGATTCATGATGATTAAGAAAAAGTTTCTTTTTCTTTGAAACAAAATCAATAATACATGAACAGAAAAAATTCATCCGTAAACGAAGTGAAAGAAGAAGGAAAGACTAAATCTAATAAAAAGAGAATTATTAAACCTCCATCTATTAGATTTGGGATGTGATTGGAGTAAATCTAAATATGCAACAACTAGAGCATGGTCAGAGATAACAATAGATTCAATAGAGGAAGAAATGAGATTTTGAGCTAATGATTTAGAAAGACAGATATAGTCCAACACAGTGAGAGATCCATGAGGAGGGTGAAAGAAGAAAAAATCAGTTGCAACAGAATTACAGAACCTCCATGCATCTATAACGGGGTCAATAATCTGATTATAATCACCTCCTAAAATAAAAAAAAATCATCTTTATACTGAAGACATTTTTTTGTAATAGTGGGCCAAAACAAATAATCCAGTTGGGTCGGTCCATACACCTTTAACACAGTTAGAGAAATGCCATTAATAAGTAGCTTAACCAACAACCATCTACAGTCTGAATCTATTTCTTGAGAGAGAACTGCACACTTCAACTTTTTATGACATAAAATATTCACCCCTTTTTCTTAGTAGATGTAGGTGACACCAAGACCAAACTAAACCAGCTACGTTTACGTTTTAAGGCCTCCACCTCTGTAAGATGAGTTTCTTGTAAAACAACTAAGTCTGAATTATAGGAAGCCAAATGATATAATATTCTCTGTCGATTTATAGGGTTAAAATAAACTTTTACGTTCCAAGATATAACTCTGAATGTGAACAACAGCAAGAATATATAAAAATACACGATCAACAATATTAGAAGAAAAGGAAATAAAAGAAGAAAGAAGAGGAAGAATAAAAGGAAGAAGCAAGAAATAAGCGAAAAAGAGAAAGGGTTAGGAAAGAACAGTAAAAAAGAAAAGAGAACAAGAGATACAACAAGAAAAGACGAGTCAAACTTGACAACTGAAATACGTACCTTTAGAGGAAACAAATACAACAACAATGAGAGGCGACACACAAATGAAGACGACACAGCCAATAAGGGAGAACGCACCACAACGCGATGCCATAAAGGAAATGAGCAAAAAGTGGGTACAACAGGAATCTGGAGAAACTGCAAACGGATTAGAAGAGAGACATAACATCAAGCCATTGAAAAAACAAGCAGCATAAAACAACATGCAGCATAAAACAACATGCAAAGGAAGCAATAAAGAATAAGAAACAGATTAAATCATACAATATGAGATAAAAATAAACTTATAAGAGTCAAATTAATGAAGAGGGACCAGCAGTCTCCATCGACGCCGTCGAATGAGTATGAATGAATTTCCGTAGGTCTGAAGGATCATCAAAAGTAGAAGTACGATTCTGAAAAGTAACTTTGAAGATGCACGGATAAAACAAACCATATTGCGCACGTAATGCAGCTGAAGAGACAACTTGACACAGGAACAGTCTTGCACCAGATCATACAATCTGCTTTTTCATTTTGGCTATATTAAGGACCTGAAGTAGATTAGGAAATTTAAAAAATAGGATGATCACACCACGCGGCCTGGTCGGAGTAGAGAAAGAAGGCAAGCGAGGACCCAGTCTTTGAGCACATTGGATATGTAGGTTAATAGTAGGTGGAAGATCAAGAAGTTTCGGAAGAAAAGAAGTGAAGAAGGAGACGGGATCTTCGCCCTCAATACCTTCAGGAAGACTATACAGATGAATATTATTGTGCCTATTTCTGTTCTCAAGATCTTCCACAGACTTCTTCAACAACAGAACATCCTTCATCAAGATAGCAATTTTAGTAGTCACATCTTGCATATCACTGACACGTTGCTCCACCGAATACATTCAGGACTCCATGGACGACCATTTATCATCAAGCATCTGAAGATGACTATTTGTTTCCTTAATAAATGGACGGCAAGCACGAATTTCCTCCAAAACCATATCCAAAAACAAAAGAGATACGGATTTCGGTGGAGAAGTAGGGTCCTGTTAGAGCAGTTTAGTAGCAGCAGTGGGTGGCTGCATCTTGGAAGACACAAAGGGTGAAATTTCAGAGCGAGAAGAGCCAGATTGGGCCATATCGTGAATGGTGAGGAGACAGTCCATTGAGGGCACAATATAAGAATGACCTGACACAGAAAATGTATCTGTGTGCTTTGTAGGTAAATGCATTAATTTCTTGGTTCTGCCCATATATCACGCGACCCCAGGGACTCAAAATAAAGAGTGTCTCAATGCCTCCACAGAAAAAGAGAAGATGAGGCAAAAATATATAAAATACCTTTATTCCTATTAAGAAATGCTTCAAAATAGCAGAGGAACAAGGAAGGTAACACAGGTGAAAAGTACCTCACAGCCGGTAAAACACTGACAAAATGCCGACATCGCATCAAAATGCAAAATGGCGGCCCGTGAGGCAGAAAGAAGAAACATTGTGCTGAAAATGATGAAAAAGGCAAGGAAGAGAGGACAGGACACTGGCCTTCACTTCAGAGGAAGTTCCAAGGAGCAAGCAAAGCCATTCCAATGTTGAAGCTTCCCTGGAGCCGCAGGTACATTTTTGACGTTACCAGCGTAGGGTGGAGCATCGATATCAGGCAGCCATCTTGGGTTGCATCCAAGCCACATCCCCCCAATTTTAAACCTTTTGAAAACTTTCAGCCATGCTGCACCTCAGTCACGCTGTTGTGCAACATGACTAAAACATTGTCAAAGGCAATAGCTTATTGTAAGTATTTTCCCCATCATGGAAACACGTATAAAATAGCACATTTAAAAATAGGCGTAAGTGTTCCTGTTTTTCCACTGTAGTCTAGGGAAGAGAACACCAATATTGCCAGGTGTGGATGTATTCCGCGCGCACAATCATAACTTCATAGCGGAGAGGGAACATGGCGGCTGCACGTTGGTAGTCGCTAGCACCCTGAGCTTCCGCTCCAGTCATTGAATGCACTGAATGTAATAAATCGAGACAATGAGATAATTTAATCGGAGAACAGCAATACCTCATCGGCGTGTGTTTTCCTGATTCCCTGCCTTCTTAGTTTTCTTCCCGTCTTTTTTTTACGGCGTGGTTGCTGTCCGCCGCGTGAAACTTGGGCGGCTTGGGATGTGTAGAGGTGAGGCGGGTAGACGCATACCTGCGCCGCCCCACTGGTTGGAAGCCGCCCTGGAGCTCCGCAGAGGACGCAAGGCGGCCGCGCGAGGCCATCTCCGGGGGAGTGACGGCAGAGTCAGCATCAGCGGCTTCTTTCGTCAAACGGCTGATCAGAGGACTCTGCGGGAAGAGTGCGGTAAGACTGCGGAGGTCTCTGCCATTATACCGGAGCTAGGCGCAAGGGCAGAGACAGGGACTGGGGGTTCAGCTCTTCAATTTCGGCAGCAATTGCAGGAGGTTTTGGCCCCTGGGGTCAAACCCCCAGACCCTTACATCCATACAGGAGGCTTTTTCTCCCATTAAAGTTACACCGCAATTAGCCACCACTACTAGAAGGGGCCATAAGAAGCAGAGGAAAGGTGCTGTGGGAGCTGCGGACGGGCTAAGGCAAATATAAAAATAACTCTGGCAGTATAGATAGCCTTAGAAAGGATTCAGAGCTGTCTCAAAATCCGAGCACTGGCAAGGTCGCCCTCGGGGGGTCAGAGTCCCCTTCCGCCGTTGATATATCGGCTTTAAGTAGCAACTCTGCCTTTCAGATATACCAGGTCAAGGGAAGATCTATAAAACCTAAGAGGTAAAAAGTAATTCCGTAAATACCTTAGTTAGGGTGACCCCGTCGCTGCGTTCCTATTTCAGGGTCCAACCAGAGGTTCTGGTTATCACTGCGCAGGCCGGATCTCTTGAGCGGAGCTTGGCAAGCATGGACACTTCCGTAGTATCAACATTACCATTGATAACGGTATCTGACAGCAGTATGGAGTTAGCACTAGACCAGGTTTCCCATCAGGGTAACTTAGGGGTGCCTTTGGGGCCTTTGGGACCCGAGAACAGTGCGAACGCTAACTCCTTGGCTTGCCCTCCGAATCAGATTCAGCCACAGCCACAGCAACAGCCACTGCAACCACCGCAGCCACTAGAAGTTTTTAACGGTAACTCTAGGGGGGAACAAGAGGAGGGCTCCTTATCTTTACCATCATCTTCACCATCAGGCTTGGAAGTTCTTTTCACCACATTATCTGAAGATATAAAAAAGGGTTTTGCAGTATCTGCAGTCAATCAAGGAGAAATTAGGAACTTTTGTGAATCGTCGGAAAAAAAAGTGGACCTTTTAAATTCCAGGACTGTAACCCTCGAGAATAGTGTTGGTGAATTAAAAGAGGACCTTGGGCGAGCGAAGTTGGACATTCAATCGCTAAAGATAGAACGCATGGATCTCAGCGACAGAATGGAAAAGTTAGAGAATAATGCACGTAGGAATAACCTACGCTTACTGAATGTTCCGGAAGGCAGCGAAGGATCCGATATCCGACCTTATATTGTCTCTTTACTCAAGACCTCCCTACAGCTCGAGGACTCAGAAGAAGCACTAAGTCAGGATATACAGAGGGTGCATAGGGATCCTTTCCGAAGAAATCCCAATAGATCCAAACCCAGGAAAATTCTTATTAATTTTCTCACCTTTGCTCTAAAGGATAAAATCCTTAACGCAGCATTGAAATTGAAAACAGTTCGGGCAAAAGAGTTTTCATTTGAGATCCGGTCCTACCTCTCGAGGTTCACTTTGGAGAGGCAGTGGGAGCTGGGTAGGAGGTTGGAGGATTTAAAAAAATAGGCGCAGTAGCCCAACTAAAATTCCGGCCTTTTTAAAAGTGATGTACAATAATAAAATGCACAATATAAGAACGGTGCAGGAAGCGGATGAGCTGCTTGACAGTATTAGCAAGGGGGGATCATAAGGGTTAGGTTCAGTTGGGGGGTTCAGTTGGGGGTAGCGTTTGGTTGGGGTAGTAGTAGCACTATTAAGTGAAGATTTAGCCTTCTCTTTCTCTTTTTGTGCTGAAGAGTCAGCATATTAGAGGATCATGGGTGAGAGGGGCCCATATTAAAAGGAAATAATAACACTAAAAAGAGGAGAAGAAATGGGAGTAAAAGAGTATATTTATTCGTCTCTCTTCCCTTCTAAATCGGTCCCGACTGCCTCATAGGGTAGATAGGGTCTCTCAGCATTTTTCTCTTCTGTATTTTTGTCTCTTTTCTTTTTCTAATGTAACTGGTTGGGGTGGCATCTCCGGGATGCATTTGCCTGGACTTCATCTGTCCAGATAATTGGGGTAAGGGTTCCCAGGGGTGGGGGAGGGTTGGGGGGAGCACTGGGATAGGGGTAGGGGTGGGTGCAGCAGACTAAAAAACAAAAAAATCCTCATTCTCCCTTATTTTGATTGTACTTACCTCACTCCTAAAGTGATGGCTTTGGAACTGGGTTGGTTTAAGTGCTGGTGTTGGTCATTTCAAACTCAAATTCCTCTTTTAATGTTAGGTTTTCCGTTTGATCTTTCATGAGTCTTATACAGATTTTGTCCTGGAACGTCAATGGCTTGCGTACTAGACCGAGAAGAGATAAGATCATACAGTATCTTCAAGATTCACCAGCTCAGGTCATTATTCTTCAGGAAACACATCTTCTCAAAGAAGAGACAGTTTCTCTCTTTAAAAATAAAAGATGGGTGGGCTCGTACGTCTGCACTAGTCAGACAGCAAATATCAGAGGGGTCCTAATTATATTTAAGAAATCAGCTAAGGCGTATATTTTACAGCAGCTAGTTGACCCAGGTGGCAGGTGGGTTATCATTAAAGTTATGATAATGGGGACACTGTTTACCCTGGTTGGATATTATGGACCCAATCAAGATGACCCCTCCTGTCTTAAGACTATTTTCTCTCATTTATTAGACTTTCCTGAACCGATAATTTTAGCTGGGGACTTTAATATCGTCTTGAACCCCGCATTGGATAAGACTCCAAACAATAGAGCCATGGTCCCCTCAAAATCTCGGGACTTCTTATTAGAGGCAATAAAGCAATTCGCTTTCTCAGATATTTGGAGGGAAAGATCAGGTCAGTTGCCAGGCGTATCGTTTCGAAATTACAAATATCGGCACCAATCTAGAATAGATTATGTGCTGATAAGTAATTCGCTAAGAGGCAGAGTTAATAAAATCTTATACCTGGCTAACCATCTCTCAGATCACTAAGGTATCCTTTTGGGTCTTGAATGTCCATTATCCCGTCCTATCAGGACATGGTCGTTCGACCGTTCCTTACTCTTGGAGGAAGTGGAGATTGATTTTTTACAACAAGAAACCGAATGGTTTCTGAAAACGAACTTAGGGTCGACTTCCATCACTTATGTATGGGACTCTCTAAAAGCTTTTTTGCGAGGCCAAATTACCAGCAGGTCATGCTTCAGAAACAAAAGATACAAAGAAGAGATTTTATCTATTGAAGGAAAGCTGAAGGTTGCCGAGGCCGACTTAATTAGCCAAGCCTCCCCTGAAATCCAGCAAGAACAAAAGGCTACGTTGGATAGTCTAAAGGGTCAGTTAGGGAACATCTTGCACTCTAGGCTTACTCGAAGATGGGAGGCAAGTAAGATGGCCCACTTCGAGTATGGGGAAGGGGCAGGCAAGCTCCTCGCGTGGAAGTCTAAAACAGACCAGGCGAGGAACCATATTAAAGAAATCATTAGTGGTAACAATACCTTTTCTTCAGATGGGGAAATTAGTCAGGCCTTTCAGACCTATTTTCAGGAAATCTATTGCGAAGATAAAAGCCTGGATATTCTCAGTGTTCAGAGTTGGCTGGGAGATATTCCTCTTCCCTCCCTGAAGTCCGATCAACAACTGCATTTAGATCAGGTGTTTACTCAGACCGAGGTCAGAGAAGCTATCCAACGCTGTAAGAACGGGAAAGCAGCAGGCCCTGACGGCCTTCCAGCCGAGATCTACAGGATGCTGGGGGATAAGATCATCCCCACTCTGACGTTGCTTTTCAATCAGGTGTTAGAGGCCGGCCTAGGGCTCCCAGCTTCGTGGAATGACGCCACAATAATCTTGATTTTGAAACCTGGGAAAGTTCCATCAAGCTGTGGGTCATACAGGCCCATATCACTTTTGAACGCTGATTACAAAATTTTTACTTCAATTTTAGCAGCGAGATTGGGTCTTGTGGTGGGAGATATTCTCCACTCAGATCAGAAGGGTTTCGTCAGGGGCCGGCAGCTTTCGGACCTCACCTATGACCTTATCGGCGCAATTGATCTGGCTTCGGCATATTCCCTTCCATTAGCAGCTATGACTTTAGATGCTACCAAGGCCTTCGACAGAGTGAATTGGATCTACCTGTCGGAGGTCTTGAGGAAATTTAACCTAGGGGAAAATTTCTGTCGCATGGTCCAGTTGATTTATCAGAACCCAACTGCCAGTCTCCTTGTTAATGGGAATATTACTGACTCTTTTAAGATCTCAAGAGGTACCAGACAGGGTTGCCCACTCTCCCCTCTCCTTTTTGATCTATATATTGAGCCATTTGCTCAACGGCTCAGAGATGATCCTAATATCCAGCCTTTTAAGTATGGGGAGTGGGAGAGGAAGGTTGCCCTGTATGCTGACGATATTTTAGTTTTTTCTGCTAATTTACAGTCAGCTTTTCCGGCTATCATTAGTCTAGCCCAGGAGTTCGGTTCTGTCTCAGGTTATGAAATCAGTACCTTGAAGACGGAAATCATGACTTGGAATCTTGAAGGGACTCAGCACCAGCACCAGATCAGTTCCAAAATGAGATACTTGGGAGTCAATGTTCTTCAAGACATCACTAAGATCGCTGAGACCAACATGGCTATGGTGGCAAGGGATTATCAGAGGCTAATGAAATCTTGGGCCCTACTGCCCCTATCCATTATAGGTAGGGTCAATTTGATCAAGATGTCGATACTCCCTAAGATCACTTTCCCTTTTAACTGTATTCCCCTTCATTTTGAAAAATCTACCATCGATAAGTTACAGAGTGAAATCAACTCATTTGTCTGAGCGTATAAATCACCCAGGATTGCCTGGAAAAAGCTGAGGCGGAGGAGAGAAAAGGGAGGCCTAGCTTTACCAGATCTCCATTTATACGCCTGGGCTTTCCAACTTTCACACTCACGTATGCTGTTGAGAATGCCTGTGAATACTGGTGCGGGGGGGATGTTTTTGGCTATGCTTAGAGGTGTCAAATTTTCAGGGGAGGGTTTCCTGTTTAAATTCGGGGACCCGAAGTTTTAAAAAAAGTTAAGCTGAAGGTTCTTCATGGCCTGGCTAAAACTTGGGCCAAATTGAGGGGTTCAGTGGCGCTTGGTTATTTTTCCAGCTTGGCTCCCCTCTGGGATTCCCCGGGGCTCCAGAGTGTTTAAAGGACAGGTTGGCAATACCTTTGAGAGAAGCTGGGTTAGCGGTCTGGGGGACCTGCTCCCTGGAGGTACCCTTGTTTCATGGGAACAACTGGAGGACAAGGTTGGAGTAGGTCTTTCCAGATTTAAATATCTTCAACTGGAAAGCTGGGCTCAATCCCACCCACAACTAAATTGTAAGAACGCTGTGGGTTGTGGTAGTTTCTTAGAACGCCAGCTTGTGACCAAGCCCCCTGGGAAGAAGGAAGTTTCTTTTTGGTATCAGGCCATGCTTGAAGATGTGGATGGCGAATTCAATCTGGCTGAGGAATTGTGGGGTGGCTCCTTACCTGCACAGGACTGTGTTCAATTGTGGCAGAATTCTTGTAAGACTTTAAATGAAGTAGTGAAATTAGCCTGGTTAAAAAGGAACCACCTGTTTACTATCCATAGGGCCTATTTTTCTCCTCACAAAATGTCAAAAATTACTAAAGGGCCACCGGTGAGTTGCAGGAAATGTGGGCAGGATTCTGCCTCGGACATCCACATGTTCAAGGAATGTCCAACACTTGCTTCCTTTTGGGATAGTGTTGGAGACTTTTGACAAGCACCTTGGGATGTCCTATTAACATCGATTTACCCTTAATCATATTTGGCTCTGCAGATAAAGTTACTGGTCCTGCTGGAGCTTTGCTTTTCTATGCTATCCTCCTGGCTAGGAGGCAAATCTGTATAAGATGGACAGAATCAACCCCCCCCTCTTTCTTAGACTGACAGATTTCAGTCTTGGCGGTTTCTAAGCTGGATCTTGCCAGATCAGGCAGTAAAAAGAAGAGAGCATTCTGGAACCTCTTGCAACTCAGATGGGGCTCAGAGGTGATGGGCTGAGGTTTTTTTTTTCTCTTTTTTTTTTTTTCTTTTTTCTCTCTGAGTCCTATGATTATGCCGCTAATACTCTTCGGGCTAAGTCGGGTACTGCCAGTCTCTCTGGTAGTTCTACGACGAGAGTCATCTAGCTCTTGGAGCTTGGCAGAAGAGGTATCTCAGTTTGGTTTCTTCATTGATCCCCAGGTTGGTCTGGTACCAGTAGGCGGGTCTCCACTTCCAATGGCCTACGTTCCTCAGTTTGCTGAGTGCGGGTACAGATATCTTGGGTGTGATTTGAAGTGAGGTTGGTGGCGAATGAGGATTACAAAAAAAAAAATAATAATAATAATAATAATATTGCCAGGTGTGGGGTTTGGTTAAGGGATAAAGTGAAGCTAAAAAAAAAGAGCACATGGACATTTTGGCTATCTACTCACAGTACCCACTCTTATACAGAAAAGAACAGGTGTGTGCTTGGAAAATATGCACTTCATAGGAGTGCATCTGCATTGTGTACATTTCTGAATGCAGGCCAGGAGCCCACAAAAATGTCAGACATTCAATATTCGATTTATTGCTCCCTTGTTCCTATTTTATGATACCTTTAATGATATTCACCACAATAGTGTCTTCTTTTGAGTCTAATCAACTACTGAGTATTTCGATTTATTACAAGATGTTAATTTCTTAATTTTCAGTATCATTGTTGCTGATGCTTATTATTATTATTTTTTATTGCACATGGCACTCCAATAAGTTACGGTTGTAAGGGTGTTCATCTTGTTTGTATTGCATGTCCTTACAACACCCCTGACATGCACTTAGGAAGACCTCTGATCTAAGTCGTCCTTAAAGCTATGTGTGAGTGGTGTGGCCTTTTTCTTACACTGCGCAGATATAGTTGCTATTAGTGATATATCTGCTTCATTGAATATCTATATCGGCTGAGACACCGGGAAAGCGAACAGGGAGGTTACTTAAAGAAGTTTAGATATGTATGGACCTTTTATAGGTTCAAGAACTGTTTGAAGGAGTCTTTAAATCTCCTACCTCTGACTTCATATTTGCAGAGAAAGGGATATGTCTCCACATGTATACGTGAAACAGTTGGGCAATGCAGCAGACCAAAATACAGATTATTTTGTCTATAGAAAGATAATCTGAAGTTTAATGTAAAGGGCGATGCAATTTTCACTGCAGTTATATTCTTCCAGTTTAACACTCAAATTGATGTAAGGCCTATAAATCTGAATGCAGCTTACTGTATGTAACAGATGGGCTGTGCATGCCAAATAGAGGAAACAATGCATAGAATAGCACTATGCTGAAAGTGGAAAAGCAGCAGTGGGTCCCAACAACAACCAAAAATCCCATTTCCCAATGCATGAGAGTAATGCACTAGAAGGACACAGATGAGAGCTAGTTCTCTGAACCTTATGTCCCTGCATATGAGCAAGTAATTCTCTAAGGAACGGTGAATGCATGGATTGCTACACCAACATGGCTAGTGGCTACGCATTATCGAAATGTAATCTGGATGCTGGGTGAGAGAGGGAGAACCTACTGTCAGCAGGTTTTCAATTAATAAGACAATGGCTGCCAGAATGTACGTGGATATGGTTATTTGTGGTACAATTTTATGTTTTTATATAATGGCACAAGATGGATTTACTTGAGATTTAATTGTTGGCCTCTGATATTTTTTCTTGTATGGAAAAAAACATGATGGATGATGTGACCCCTGCCATTTGTAATGACTCAAGCTGCTCAACTCTCTATCACTTTTTGTCAAATATTCTACGCCAGACAAATGGCAGCGGCATGTGAGCCAGACTTTGTCCTGTTGCAATAGGAACAGGGTAGCTTCATCCAGATCCTTGTCTGATGGGAAAATAATCAATTCCAGAACAGTTTCGGCCTTATTTGCTCTCATCAGAGAGATTCTACTGGGGCACAGTGGGGTTGAGATATGCCCAAAGTAATTACCACATCCCTCACTCTTTTTAAGTCGCAGCCTACCAGTCAGCACAGCTGTCTGGTTTGCTAAAGACATCTTTGGGACTTTCAAAATGTTGACCTAGGAATGCATTCCGTCCGTTGAATACCATTGACTTTGTCATTTGCAACCCACCTTTTCTGGCTTTCTATTTGCTGTCTTTATTTGCTTTAGGCTCCCCAAATTTAGATTACCCCTCTTGTTGCCTAAACCGTGTTTACTGTATTCTTCTACAACCTCACTTTCTGTAAACTGGCCTTTAAATCGTGTTCTTATCTTGTCACATTTTCTGTGTATTCAAAGACAAAGGTCAAATGTCAAGCTGTTTTTTCCAGGGAGCTTGGTGTTTATTTTTCTTTCTCCGACTTCAAAGTGAGAGGATTTATGTAACAATCATGCAGGCTCTGGAGAAGTGCCCGAGGAAGGCTTTATGATGTTTGTTTTCTTCCTAGCACATATCAAAATTTAAATGTCTGTAAATTTACTGTGCTGACGATCAAATCAATACACTAGGTTATGACATTTCCACACATTGTTTGTGAGCTGTACAGGTTTTATCAGTAAAACTATTTGCGATTGCAAATGTAATGGGCATTACAATTGAAGACGTGTTGTCTGTAATGGCAGTATGCTAGCATACCATCCATACTCCATGCTACCCCATTCCACTCTACTCTGCACCACTCCAAGCCACTGAAGTCTACTCTTCACCACTCCACTCCTCACTACGCCACTCCACTCCACACAGCATCACTGCACTCTTCTCTGCACCACTCCACTCTATCCCTCTCTACTCTGCACCACTCCACTCTACTCTATGCCAATGCACTCTACCCCACACTACTCTACTATGCACCACTGCATTCTTTGCCACTGCATGCTACACCACTCTGCACCACCCACTCTATCTCACCCTACTCTGCAACACTGCACTCTATGCCATTGTACTCCACACCAATGCAATCTACTTTGTACCACTCCACTGTATGCCAGTGCAGTCTATGCCAATCCCCTCTATGCCACTGTACTCTGCACCACTGCCCTCTACTCTGAAACAATCTACTCTACACCACTGCACTCTGCACCACTCTAGACCACTGTACACTATGCCAATGCACTCTACACCACTTTACTTAAAACAAATGCACTCCATGCCAATTTACTCAAAACCAATGCACTCTGTGCCAATCTACTTTACAGCACTGCACTCTATGCCACTGCACTCTGCGCCACTGTACGCTATGCCATTGTGCTCTGTCACTGCACTCTACACAACTCTATTCTACTGTATGTCACTGCACTCTACGCCACTCTATTCTACTCTGCACCACTGTACTCTACGCCACTGCTCTCTATGCCACTCTACTCTGCCCCACAGCACTTTATGTTAGTGTACTCCACGCTGCTCTACTATACACTATTGCACTCCGACGGTACACTCTGCAACACTGCACTCTGTTACTCTGCTTTATGCCACTCTACTTTGTTCCACTCTACACCACTGAGCGCTACGCCACTGAACTCTGCATCTCTCCACTCAGCGCCCCGCACTTTACACTAATACACTCTAAGCCACTCTAATCTACTCTGCACCACTGCACTTTATAAAACTTTACTCTATACCACTGCACTCTAAAACAATCTACTCTATGCTACTGCAGTCTACTCCACTCTATTCCACTCTGTGCCTCTTCACTCTATGCCACTCCATTCTATGCCACTGAATTGTGTGCCACTGCGCTCTGCACCAAAGCACTCTACACCACTTTACTCAAAACCAGTACACTCTACGCCACTGCATTGTATGCCAATGTACTCTGCACCACTGCACTGTATGCCACAATACTCTTCAACCTTGCACTCTATGTCACTTTACTCTGCACCACTGTATGCCACTGAGTTGGCTCAGTGAGTTCTCTGAGAGTGTTGGAGGGGAGAGGGGGGGACACAGGGCAGAGCCCCGTGGTAATTGGAAGCACAGGCCTGAGGTCTGAATAGATAAATCACACACAGCACACCCCATCCTTGTCTGTTGCAAGAAGTTTAAATACCATACCTAACCAGAGTAATAAATTTCATTTTAGAGGGTTCAATTAAAGCCCTAGTTCCTCTCGAGTGCAATCAAGGGAGTTTTTACTGTCACTGGCTAAAGTTACAGTTAAAGGGTTGATTTATTTCAGCCTGAACTCATATATAGCAAATTTCATGCACAGCTGAAACAATTGGTCTTTTGTAAATTCAGTGCATAGTTTACAGAGGCAGGTGAATCAGACTGCATGACCCAATGTGTAGTAATTGTTTAGCTCTTCCATCCCTAGTTTATAAATGTATAGAAAGTGGTCAGTCCAGAAGCATAGTTTTGTGACTGTTGCTTCACTTGGGCTGTGGTAGCCGGCTTCCCCATGGGATCATGCCTGATGCTATTATGGCATTGTTGCAGACTGTTAGTTAACAGTGTGAGCAGTTTGGGGATAACACACAGATCGCAGTACAGTTTGTGGGTTGTATTAACATTACAGTGATGTCTTCTTACAATACCCAGCATGATATTGAGCTAATACACCAATTTTATCTTGGTGTTTAACACATCTGTAAATCAATCCCTTGGGGCACCTCAGATAATTATCATCACACGTGGCCCCGGGTTAGGGTTTGGCTCGCATCCAGAAGGATAAAGGTTGAAATAGCATTGCACCATCGTTCCTGCAGCGGTTTCAAGGGCCTGCACGACCAAAAATTTTCCAAAAGTGTATTAACATCAGGATACAATCAGCCATGTTTAATATCCTTAAGATATGACATTTGCATATTTGAATGTCAATGCATGTGGAGGAATGTGTGCATTCTTCAATTGGTTCTAGCACCTCTACCACAGCCTCCTTTTTAACAGGGACTGCATGTGTACATTTATTTCTTGCTGCAAAGCCTCCCACAGCTTCCCTCCTTGACTGTGACATTTTATTTTATTTTTGTACTTTTATATTGTGCAAACTCAACCTGTTTCACATATGCACCAGTTACATTACCCAAGAAGACATGGAGTTTCAGTAACTTATATTGCACAACTGCTCACTGAACTACAACTTACAACAAAAAACAGCTTATTATTAATCACATAGGCAAAACCTATTGTATTTGCCAATATTTGTTAAATAAGCACAGGGTCATAGTTTCCATTCACAGTTCAGGAGAGGCGGTGTTTATTTGACATTATTATCATCAGGCTGCAGTTAGGAGGGCCTGATAATGAGCAGTGCTCAGTTAGATTTATGACCAAGGCTGGAGCACTGAGGTGAAGAACTGAAGCACTGAGGTATTTAACTCTTAAATAAAACTCCTTGTCAACTCAGTATTGGAGGGTGAGAACAACATAATGTTTCTGAATGCAAGAAAATGCAAAAAGATTGAGCTAAATCTTCATTTTAATTTCCTCCCATGTCAAAGTGTTTTATTTACAAACAGCAGGCCTCTTGCTCCCAGTGGCAAGCGGACACTGTGCAATATTCATACCAGAAAAATACAGTCATTTTTTTATAGTTGGTAGAAATGTAAATTGAAGAAAATTATTTCTATGAAACATTACGTTTTAATGCGTTTCTCCACTTTCAATTAAGCCAATTACATCCTAATGGTTTGTATAGCATGTTTCTTCACCTTCAAGTCCTCCCATTTAAACAAATGGTTGTATTTTTCTGTTATAAATATGGCACTGTGCATACAGGTCACTGGTAGCAAGATGCCTCCTGTTTGTAAATGTGGCACTTGGAAACATGAGAAAATTTAAATGATGTATTATCCATATAAACATCCAGTTAACTCTTCGGTTTAATTGTCTCACATTTAAAACTATCTCCTTTGCACACAGCAGGCATCTTGCTCCCAGAGGCTGGTGGACATGGTACCATATTTATAACTGAAAAAACAGCCAATATCTTAAGTGGTAGAAATTTAAAGTGCAGAAAAATGTTCCAAATTATGAACATGTTTGTAGGAACATTTTTCTGCACTTTAAATTTCACCAATTTAAAAAAATAGTTGTATGTTTGTTATATATGTAACGGTGCCACATATGGTGAAAGGTATGTTCTGTTCCACAAGCACATACAAGACAGGCTCTCTGTCATCCATACAGGTATATCCCATTCATACGCACACATGTCCATACATCCCCAAAGACTGCGCTTTCACTAACACACATTGTTGCACTGTCATAATGCCCCAGTCAAAGGTCCTGATTCACAGAACTAACTTACGTCAAAAACGTAAAGTTAGTACTTTTTGGTATACACAGAATACACTTACTCATTTTGGTATTCACAGAAGGCACTTACTCATTTCGGTATTCACAGAAGTTAGTAGTCCTAACTTTAGGACTCCTAAATGCCTTCTGTGAATACCGAAAGTCTTAAAGTTAGGATTTTTCTCAGTTTAGGAGTAGTAAAGTTAGGACTCCTAACTTTAATCAATCAATCAATCACGGCATTTATAGAGCGCGCTACTCACCCGGGAGGGTCTCAAGGCGCTGGGGGAGGGGGTAAGTTACTGCTCGAACAGCCAGGTCTTGAGCTGCTTCCTGAAGGCGAGATGGTCCTGGGTTCGCCGAAGGTGAGTGGGGAGGAGTTCCAGGTCTTGGCCGCCAGGTAGGAGAAGGATCTTCCTCCGGCGGTGGTTCTGCGGATGCGTGGTACGGTGGCGAGGGCGTGGCTGGTTGATCGTAGCTGGCGTGTGGGCGTGTAGAAGGACATGCGGTCGTTGAGGTACTTTGGGCCCAGGTCGTGGAGGGCCTTGTGTGCGTGGGTGAGGAGTCTGAACGTGATTCTCTTGCTGACGGGGAGCCAGTGCAGGTCTTTCAGGTGTACGGTGATGTGGCTGTGTCGGGGGATGTCCAGGATGAGTCGTGCGGAGGCGTTCTGGATGCGCTGGAGTCTCTTTTGAAGTTTGGCTGTGGTTCCGGCGTAGAAAGTCTTAAAGTTAGGATTTTTCTCAGTTTAGGAGTAGTAAAGTTAGGAGTCCTAACTTACTACTCCTAAACTGAGAAAAATCCTAACTTTAAGACTTTCGGTATTCACAGAAGGCATTTAGGAGTCCTAAAGTTAGGACTACTAACTTTACTACTCCTAAACTGAGAAACATCCTAACTTTAAGACTTTCGGTATTCACAGAAGGCATTTAGGAGTCCTAAAGTTAGGAGTCCTAACTTTACTACTCCTAAACTGAGAAAAATCCTAACTTTAAGACTTTCGGTATTCACAGAAGGCATTTAGGAGTCCTAAAGTTAGGACTACTAACTTTACTACTCCTAAACTGAGAAAAATCCAGACTTTCGGTATTCACAGAAGGCATTTAGGAGTCCTAAAGTTAGGACTACTAACTTCTGTGAATACCGAAATGAGTAAGTGCCTTCTGTGAATACCAAAATGAGTAAGTGTATTCTGTGAATACCAAAAAGTACTAACTTTACGTTTTTGACGTAAGTTAGTTCTGTGAATCAGGCCTAAAGTATTTTGTTCAAGCCATAGTATATGGCTGTATGGACCGTAGGCTTAAAGTCAATGAAGCTGGGTGTGGAGGTGTCTGGTAACAATGCACGAGTTGCTTAGCCTTCAGTAGCTCACAATGATTCTCACTGATCAGAAGAAGCTCTCACTACAGAAAAGGCTGGAGACCCCAAGCTCTATACTCTACAAAACTCAGTTACCAGGCCCACCCTCCAGCTCCCACCCCACACTCACATCATCCCGCACCTCAGAGAGTTCCACTGGCTCCCTATCCACATACAAGCACTCTTCACCTTGCCCCAACCCAGGCTTGGCCTATACAGCTCCTACTTCAATGCCAGGATACCGTCCCGGATGAGTTGTGTGAGATACAAATACACATAACATAACATAACAAAACATAACATAACATAACATAAAGTAACATAACATAACATAAAATAACACAACACACATCTGAGTGGGCACACAGCCTCTGCATTAGGAGAGAAGGGTTTCTCGTTCTTGAATTTTAAGAGTGAGGTACACGGTGGGATTCTTTGCAGTACGGCAAACCAGAACTGCAGAAAAAGCGTGTTGCGTTGCCTTGGGAACATCTAAACCATTGGTTAGGGAGGCGGTAGGGGTCAAACCCCCTCACTAGCCAGTGCCATCCACAAAGGTGGCACTGCATGGCACTCTCCTTAAAACTCTTTGTAGACCTGCAGAAGAACAGAGGATGCCTGGTCAAGATGAATTTGACCAGAGAGGAGCCCTGAAGGACTGTACCTGCTCTCACTTGTACCCAGGACAAAGAAGTGGATTTAAAGTTGACTGACCTCCTATGTGGTTACAGGGGCACAATAAGCTGCAAGTGCCCTTTTCCTGTAAATGCCCACTCCTGGCATGATTTCCTTGCATGAGCTAAGAGATGAGACCTGGCTGTTCCATTTGCCTCCATATGGTGGAATGGACCCACCAATCTCCCCCAGTTCTGATAACATTCAAAGCCTACAATTAACCTGTTTCTTCAGTATCAGGTACTATGCAATATCTCTATATTCTTTGGCTGAATAGTCATAAACTTGAATTAAACAACAGTTTTCCTTCCTTTCAACCATATTCAGCCTCTCATGTCATTAACCTATTTTAACATCTTCTTTTCCCACTATTGTGACTCATCTTCTTTGTATGAGCCAAGCACTGCTCTATAATGAATTTTTATAAAAAGGCATCTGGAGTCATTAATCATTGTCTAGCCATGAGACAAACTATGCCTCCCTTTCATCTCCCTGCACAACAACAGCTATTGTCTTTAACACCACCACTTAATCATTTTTATAATTAAACAGATCAATTATTAATACACAGGCGCATGTTGCTTTATGCTCATACTGATAATTAACAGAAGATGACGCATATTTGGCCATATCTTTTGTAATAAGGTGGCGAGGAGCATTCAGCTAATTGAATCGCTGGATTGGGTCAAGCACACTGTTATTAATTGAGCTCAAGTAGACAGTGGAATAGTTACTAAGGTGAATGTAATATCGCTTTGTTTGATGGATTTCAGAGGAGAGGTCCTGTTTAATAGCACCTGGGCTGATTTTCAAGTGTTGTACGTTAAAGAAAAATTTTGATTAAGGCTACTTACTATTCCTGTCCTTACCTCCTTTCCCAGTTCACCAGCAAAGCCTGGCCTGTTCTCCACTCAGATAGCTGTATCAGTGTCCCTCAGACAATTTGGCCACCTACATCATAAACCATGTACACCCCTTGGCGGCTCTACATGTATTGTACATATTCAACCTCACCCAGCTGATACGAAGTTGTGATCCCTGCTTCGAAAGTGCCATGGCCCCTAAAAACGCATTTGACTTAACCATAGCTACCATCGCATCTCTCACCTCCAGATTTTCTTGCTAACCCTGAAATGAAAAAGCTTAGGGGCATATTAGCAAGGGCGTTATCGCCGCTTTAGTGGCACTTTTTGCTGCTAAAGCGGCAATATTGTTAACGCCCTATTAGCAAGCTGTCGCTAACAGCTGTTAGCGACAGCTTAATGGCGAAAGCGGCCGTTTTGGGTGCCGCTTTGCATGTCAGCGATATTTATCGCTAATGACATGCAAAGTAGGCATTCCCAACCAAAAGTCAACAGAAACAGCCGCTAACACAACTACCCCCTATTAGCAATGCGGCACCGGACCCGGGTAGCGATGATAAAAGTCGCGCTAACCGCGGTCATCGCTGGCATTTTTACACCTGCTCCAAACAGTACTTACCCATCTTCACAATGGGAGGTGGATTGTGGGGCTGAGTCCACCGTGGCATATCATCAAGCATTCCCCTATCGCTGCCCTATTATCGCTTGATTCCATGCGATTAACTGGCATTCCGCCGCTATCGCTGGATTAATTATCGCCTTGGAGATACGCGTTGCTAATAACGTGCTATCTCGGCGATCAAATCCAGCGATAGCCGGCGATAAAAAAATAAGCGCTAAGCGCGCTTTGCGATATCGCAAAGCGTTGCTAATATGCCCCTTAATCTTCAACCAGCTCACACTCCACCATCTCTTGCTAATCCCATTTATTTGTGATTCCACATAATGCATGCCACTGAGGCAGCTTTCACACATCACTGAATTCATTACCGCTTCTTACCCAAAAACACAGCTCGTATTCTGATGCTTCTTTATATCTATGTTGCCTTCCGGCTCAGTTGTCCCACAACGTAATCTTGGTGATGATATCCATGGGAGGGGACAATAGTGCCACACACTTATAAATCTCTGCCTGTTTTGATGATAGATTCTACTCTGTGCAATACTGTTTCTCCAGCTCCACATCCATATAATTGCCAGTGGATGTCCCACAAGTATGTGTGCATGTGTCCTTCCCTCCTCCTCTTCTCTCTACAACTTTGTCTCTCTTTTATTGACATTTCTTAAGTCTACTTTTCATCTGACATATGTGCTCACTATACATATTTTCTTCTCCTGCTGCCTTGAAATCTCACACCAGAAATACATATAGGCTAAGTCCACCATGGAGGACTGGTTGGCCATCTGCTGATAATACCTTCCCCTGAAATGAGAAAAATCACTTGTTTCTATATTAATTGTACACAAGAACAATGTCTCGTCTATTTCACTTTTGATTAAATTTTCGTTATGAAACAGCAAAATGTGGCTGCCTTTCTTCTTCACCTCGACCTCTCATCTCTATATGCTTCATCTGTTCAATCTAAAGGTGTCTCCATTGAAGTGAAATATTTGCAGTGTTTATATGCATGGTTTAACAGGCCACAGGCGAGCTGGTGAACATGAGTGCATGTCCTGTTTGATTGTCCCCTTTGGTGGCAGAACTGAAGGAAACAGCCTCAGGGGTTAGATAGCTGAAATTTAATACAAGGCAATAGGAGGCAGGAGTAGGAGACTGTCTTGGTGCATCTGAAATGACACTTTACACGAGTAGTGATGTGACTGACCAAGTGGATGGGAGTTTGTGTCTGCGCTTGCTTTATGTAAAATGAGCAACTCTGCAGAGTTCAGATGGAACTGCTGCTCTTCAAGGGGTCCTAACTGGAATGACACCCCCATAACTGGAGATCAGACTGCCTGCTCCGACTACCTCTTTATGTGCCAAGTATTCAAGAGAAAGTCCTTAAGTCCCCAGTACTAGGTTTGAGTTTCACAAGCTACCTTCAACCAATTGCTAATGACTATATAATATGCACCATGGTGGGGCCCATTGCCTTTTTCCCCAGTGAGAGTCCATGAGGGTCTGCATGGGTGTATGTATGGTTGATCATTTTAAGATTGCAATACAGGACAGTACACAGTACATTTTTCCTATTGTAACATTGGTTGGCGGTAGAACATCAAAATGTAGTCCTACATATTTCCGCTGCCTGTCTTATAAGTGTAATCAACTTCTGTCTACTCTTCACTCCCTCGCTCTCTAGGTTCTACTGTCTCTCCATTGCCCACTTTTCTTCTACTTCCATCTTCTTTATGCCTGCATCAGCCTTTTTGACTCCAGTAGCATCCACAGTATGGCACTATTATTGAGTATACAGAAGTGTGCTCGTTTCTACATGCTAGTGTATGGTATTAGCTAAGAATACTAGGATGACTTTCTCCTGAACATTCATGAAAGTGTTTAGAGCCCTGATAACGGCTGTTATCATCCCAACCCTCCATTGGCACATTAGTGTAGTTCATAGAAAAGCAGCAATCTATAGACTCGAGAAAGTTAATATGCAAATGTATGTGGAAGCTACACCCTCTACATGGCTTGGTCTGCAAAAGCACAGCCCACTTTTTGCTAAAGTTTCTTTCCACTTTCAACAAAAGACATTTTTCTTTTAAAAATTCTCTAGTATCGTTAGATTGCAGGGACAGTGATCAACATGAATGGGGCCTCAAGGGACTCCAGCCCCCTTACTTGATTATGCTATTTGATTTGCTGACAATCCAATCCGTAAAGGGTGCATTTTCTCACATTTTCTTGAGGACAACAGTGCCCCTGATCCTGCAAAGGTGCTTTACTTTTTATCATATCAGATTATCAAAGATAGCATCATTATGTGTATAGGTCAGTTCCCTCATTTTCACTTATAGCAAATTTAAACTTGCCACAGGAGGGCTATGTGGTGTGCGCACCATAGATGAGGCCACTCCGTCCATTTCACAAGGGGTAGATGCGGTGACCTGGAACACCCACACATCGATGAATAATGGAGAAACCAATGCTGTTCCCTAAAAACCAACCACAGCAACCTCAGTGAGTCCAATTTTCCAGTTGGTGTTTCCTATTCGGCTATCTGCACTGTTATACTTTAATGGCATTTAGTTCTGGTAGTGGAAGGAGCGGGCACAGGTTTGCACTGGGTACTGCCTCAATGCAAATGCTGTATTTCCCAAGTACAGAGCACTGTGGTGTGCTCTGCCTGCTTGGAAGTACAGCTAATTGGAGTGGTATCTATAAGGACTATAACCACTAAGTGGAGGTGGTACATGATGTGTAGAGTATAAAGACTACAAGGTCATTGCACCTGACAGGCAGATCATGATTAACATAAGACCTTGAGCAGGATTCCAGATCTCCCTGTTTATTAGGCGTTATAAAGGCCATCGCAAGAAGAAGGCAACAGGTGATTTTTGCCCTCTAACCCACATTTATTTCAAGGGCTCACACTCCTGCTAATAAAGGCATTTTACTAAACAAAAAAATAACAAAGCAGGCCTGAATTAACACAGCCTTACCACTAGGTCGTGCCAAATACTGCTTTTTTCCTTTACCTGAGAATACATTTTCTGTTTACAAAGTGAAAGTCAGATTGAGGCCTTTCAAAAACGTTTTGCCCGCGCCCCACTGAAGCTTCTGACAGGCCTGGGCATTATTGTACTTTAAGGCTCTTCTACTGATCACAACCAAAACTTGGCACTTCCTGCACTGAGAAGCATAATTATGAGAGGCTTGCGTCACGTTTGCACCCTGCAAAGTGGTACATGTGTGACGCAAGCCTCTAAATCAGATTTATGAAGCAACGCAAATCCACATTGTCTGGCTTAGAATGGCTTCATAGATCTGGAGTAAAGCAGCGCAAATCGCTCCGTCGCCTTACTCTGCACAAGGGAGGCGTTCCATGGGCATTGCGGTGGGTGCTCCCATGCAACTCCCATGGTTTTTGGTGCATTCCCAGATTTAAACACAAAAATGGACCTGTTCTATCAACTGTCTGGACTACTATGAACGTCCACCATATGTTTTCTCAGGCACACAATATTGCGTGACCTAGCAGTGGAACAATATCTCCCATCTGCCCTGGAGTGACTAAAATCACTACTCTTAAAAGCTTGTGTTCCGTACTGTAACTACTGATGTAGCCCCCCTACAGGTGTAACAAGGAGGAGGGAAGAAAAAGTGGGAACTAAGAAGGCAGTGCCTCACGGGAGTAACACCATGGGAGTTTACAGACTGGTACTCGCCTGTATCCTCAGGTTCTCATCATTAGCAACTGCCGACTTATACAATAAAATAAAGAGTGAGGAAAAAGAACCAGAACTGTGTGTGTTCAGTGCAAAATACGTGAACCCTATAAAGGAAACCGGGGTCTGGCGTAGAGCACCCGATATACCTAATCTAAAACAAGAGCTAGACAGCCACTAGCTGAACTTTTTATTCCTTGCTGTGTGTCTGCTCAATAAACACAACATGTTTCATTGCCCATGTAAACTTGCGGCAACTTCATCAGGGTAGGGTCAGTGTCCTCACTGCACCACTTTCATCTGTTTGTCATACCGGGTGGTTGCCCATCTTCGGCATACCAGCAACCCCGTAAAAACTGCTTCAAACCCTGTGTATGTGTACTAGTCCACAAACACAACGCCCGTCTCAGTCGAGGCACTCAGTCAGTCGAGACTCCTCGGGTCCAGGCCACCGCTCAGCACCTCCTCATGTCCTGCTCGCTCTGTGTTTGTGGACTAGTACACATACACAGGGTTTGAAGCAGTTTTTACGGGGTTGCTGGTATGCCGAAGATGGGCAACCACCCGGTATGACAAACAGATGAAAGTGGTGCAGTGAGGCGGTCCCTTGTGTTACAAAACACACAAATCAAGTCTGGGTGGCACACGTGCCCATGTTTCACAGAGGATTGGGGAAAACTCCAAGTAGAATGCAGCTCCCTTGTGCTACTTGCACTGCAAGGGAAGCCCCCAGGTAGTAAATGTGTTGCTTACAGCCCATCATTAGGTCCTTTGTGTTACGAAGGAATGCAGGAAGTCGCTGAGCAGGAGGTGGGACTCTGAAATATTTCATGTGTTCAACGGACTGTACAGGCCAATACCGGGCCTATATAAGAAATGTGAACAATCTGAAAGGCACGCTGCCATTATGTGTGAGAAGTGGCCTCACCGAGACCTGGGCATGTGCACACCCTGCTGTGGCATATGTTTATCGACCACCTCTGAGATGGCACAGGTAAACAAGTGTGCCTCTCTGATAGTGTTCTGAACAGGCCGCTTTCTGCTAGTGGGGTGAGGAGAAGGCAATCCATGCTGTAGCATTAATGTGCACAGGGATGGTGCAGCACACCATGTGCACGGTTGCACGTGGGTAGGTGTTGCCTGCTGTGCAACGCTAAAAGTGCCCCTTAGGCATGTTATAAAGAAACAGTGTGCATGTTAGGCTGTAGCAAGCCATGCAAGATTGATGCTTATAGGAGGTTGGTACACTGCATCGAGGGACGCTTACATGGGCATGTAGCAGGCCATGAAGTAACACAGTGCAGGGCAGTGTAAAGTCATGATGACGGGTTGTGTAAAGTATTAACCTGGAGTCAAGAGCGGTCTGCATGATCTCTGGTGGCGAAACCTCAAGTTGAGAGCAGCCACTGTTGTCTCGGAGGCACCCCTCTGCACAAAAGGCCTGCAGTGTCACGGGTGAAGCGATGTGAAGTGATTTTCAGACCCGCTCTGGATTGCGGTGAGCCATGAGTCCTCCTGCCTGCAGGAGCTCTCGACTAAAGCTACCGCCATGTTGCTATGAAGGTGCCTAGTATGGCTATCGGCTGCTGGAGGGAGCCATGTTTGAGGTGAAAATAGATTGGCTGCATGGCGCTGGAAGGATAATTAAGGCTAGCAGTAAAACAGTAAAAAAATGAAAGCTAAGCAGCGATCAGGGAGAGGCTGGCTAGTAAAGTCCTGTTAAATTTCAGCGCTGCATTGTTTGCAATGTCATCAATAATGATATAAGTACAAAACCGGCAGATGGCACACATGCGCACTAGTCCCATTTAAAGAATAGGCCTGCTTTGTTTTCAGCCACTTGAATATTCCCCTTTGTTGACCTTCTTTTAGCAGACAGCCACATGCCAAATACACTTTTATTCCAGACTAACTCCTGGGTGCCCCAAACGTGAATGAGATGCTTTTTCCAAGCCTCAGATGACGTGAAAACACATCAGAAGACAAGGGGGTGCACCAGCCCATGGCCCTGTTCACTGGGAGCAGAGTGATAGGAAAACATACAGCAATGAAGAAGATGAGAGAAGGGGGGTGGCAGTGGCCTGCCGGCTACCTACCAAAGGGATGAACCTGCCTCCCCTGAGCTCCCTGACTCTGCCTGCTACTGCTGCCCCCCTGAAAGTGCCCACTGCTCCGTGCGCCGTGTCCAAGGCCCTGCTCACTGGGAGCACAGCAAAGGGACAAGGGGGACACAGCACCAAGACAGCTGGAATGAAAACGAGCAGCTGGGAGCAGCGATTGGTGCTGAAGCTGAACAAGTGCCGAAGAAGGGAGCAGGAAACAATAAATACAAGCGAGCTACAAGGAGAGGGTGGAAAGATAAAGTAGTGCACTGAAGCAAAACATATGACCACTAGTGAAAGGATCCATGTAGCTTGGGCAGACGCCAGGGCGGTAACAAAACAGCCACAAGGCGGGACAAATGTATACTGTTCACCAACGAAAGCAGTAGAATTTATAAATAAGGCTCCCTGTTTTCTGTTTTTACTGATTTTTACAGAAAACCATTTATTTTCTTGTCTGTATTTATTTTTAAATGTGGATAAAAATGGAAATTGGGTGCTTTTTGAGTGATTCTAAATACACTTTGCCATGACTGCCAGGCCAGTAACTGTATGGATTGATAGGTAAGGGGGTTAAAAAAAAGGAATTTTAGTAAAGAGGCTTAAAACAGCAGTAGATATGCACAGGGCTGATACTGAAATGTGCATATTTTCATACAAGGGCATTGGTTTATCTTCTGCTGGTTTTCATATCACTGAAACATGGCAGGCATTCAAGCATGACTACATATTTATTGGTTAAATAAATGAGGAAATGTACCAGTTTCAGCTTTATTTTTTCACAAAACTCATAATAAATATGGATAAATACAGAAAAAGTTGACAAAAAATAAATATGGGTAAATACAGACGAAAATGTCAAAAAAATAAATACCATAAAACTGGGAGCCCTATTTATAAAGGCAGACCAAGCAACCAACGAAACAGAGGTGGGTGTGTTCAAAACCCACAGAGGAATTACAGCATGCCTCCCAGAGCAGCGCATGCGCGCTGACTCTAGGCTCAACCTGAAAAATGAATAATACATGCCACCCAAGCCATTCTTATAGCTTTGGGTGGCCCCAAATTTCCACACTCATAAGAGTGTGATGGTTAGTAGTTGTGCTGGTACTGGCATTGGCAGTGTTGACAGGGTCAATGAGTGCTGCCTCCTGAGAAGGGCCCTGGTATTTAGATTTTTTATAAATTAAGTACTAGCTGAGGTTTCTTTTTCTCTTTCATGCTGTGTGTGTAAGAAGAATAAGTCTTTCATTGTCATGTAACTATGTAAGGTGTGTTTGTCTATGGAATTACACTGATAATCACATATTTAGCATTTAGCAGTATGTGTTTATCAGCAGTTAAATGAAATCATTTATTTTGCAAAATATCTTTATTGGGCTTTACATTGTACCAACAGAATATAACCATTACAGGGCATAATCCCACTAATACAACTAGCAACTGAATCCTAAGCATAGAAGAACAAAGCAACTTCTCCAGTATGGGAACAAATAGGAAGAGAGATACAAAGGGCAACAACATCTTATGGAAGAGTATCATTGATGCAACTGTCCCCAAAAAGCCTTCAACATGCCCTCCCACCTGCCACCCTCCAATCCCATCCCCTTCCCCAAAATGAAAATGTTAGACCTGGCATATCTTGGCGTGATTACCCCAGACTTTTTGCCTCTACCTCCTTTGCTTTTAGATGCTTGGGGTACTTTGCCACTGCTGATCAGTGTCAAAGTACAAGTGTTCCCTGTGTAAAGTGTAATGGTAATTGGTTGGCCATGATTGGTATGTTTGCTTTACTAGTAAAGTCCCTAGTGATGTGCACTGTGTGTGCCAGGGCTAGTAATGCAAAGGTGCGCAGAGAAGAGAACTCAGGCCTGCAGTGCAGGGCCTGCGCGCAGTTTGCTAAGTTAGCATGTTATCCTGACAAGTGCAACCACTTGTCAGGCCTTACTTTCTCTTTTGCGTACACAGTGGGCACCCCTGTGGTAGGTCCCGGGTAACCCCTGGGCAGGGTGCAGTGTAAGTAAAAGGCAGGACATATACTGAGGTGTGTGTTATGTCCTGACAGTGAAAAACACTCCATTTCGTTTTTCACTGGTAAAAAGTCATCCTGCCCATAGGACAGAATGGGGGAGGCTGGGTATTGTGTTTGTTAGCCTAGTTTCCCATAAGTTTGAAATGGAGAGGTGAAGTTTAGTATGTATGAACTCACAGCGTCATAACACATCTTTCTATGAAAGTGGTTTTGTCACTGTGTGTTCAGAAGCCACTCTTTT
The DNA here is from genome assembly GCA_963921515.1 of Calotriton arnoldi. Lineage (NCBI taxonomy): Eukaryota > Metazoa > Chordata > Amphibia > Caudata > Salamandridae > Calotriton > Calotriton arnoldi. The sequence continues at coordinate 669,624 of CAWUFW010007329.1, read as the reverse complement.
AGAAAGTGGCTGAGTTTTGTGCTTTAAGCATTTCTGTGTGTCTCTGCTGAATGTGGATTGACTGTCTGGATTTGAAAGGGGAGAGGAGCTGGGGGAGGTCTTGACCCAGGGAGGGGTTGAGATGGCACCAGGCTGACCTGCATCTGGAGAGTAGGCGAGGAAAAGCACCGGGAGGTGAAGAGGCCTGGGTTGCAGCTATAAAACAATTGACCCATCTCCTGCTGAGTGATTAAGGATCCAGACCCCCAGTATCAAAGGGAGAAAGGTGACACTGGGAGGAGACACCCAGAACTGATTTAGGCAGGGGTCAGGGACCTCCTGAGCACAACGAACTTCAAAGACATTTAGGGGTATAACTATGAGAGCTGAGACCCCTGAACGTTGGAAAAGAAATGGATTGAGACTGAAAAGGCTTGGACCCATTTCGTGGTCAAGAGGAACCTCTGCTAAGTAAGGAACAACTGAAGAGACTGCTGGGAAGGACCAACCCTTGCTTTGTGATCTGGGGCTGGTCTGCAGTTTGCTGTTTTAACCATGGAAGAGGCTGTTGGGACTGTGCTGTGTGCGCTGGGTCCCCCTGCTTGAAGAAGACTGTGCTTTGTGCTGTGTCTTGTTACCCCAAGGGCCCGAGGTGAGCTGGCTCCCTGTTCGGAAACACAGGAACATAAAAGTTTCCGGAGAAGTTTCAAGCGACACGGTGGGCGCGTGTTGTGGCAGCTTGAGACCCTCGGAAGGTGTGCCCTGTGATCCTGGACACACGGAGGAGAAGAAAGACTCGGACGCGCTGGGTGCGTGTCGTGGTGCACAGGGGGCATTGGTGAAGAGAACCTGGTCAACGTGTGCATCGAAGGTGAAGTGAGTCTCGGGCGCGCTGGGTGCATGTCGTGGTGCACAGCAGGCGTTGGTGAAGAGCGCCTGGTCAGCGTGTGCATCGGAGGTGACGTGAGACTCGGACGTTCAGGGTGTGTGTCGTGGTGCACCGCAGGCGTTGGTGAAGAGCGCCTGGTCGGTGGGTGCATCGGAGGTGAAGGGAGTGTTGGACGCGCAGGGTGCGTGTCGTGGTGCACAGGAGGCATTGGTGAGGAGCGCCTGGCCAACGTGTGCATCGGAAGTGGAGTGAGTCTCGGACGCGCAGGGTGCGTGTCGGGGTGCACCGGAGGTGCTGGTGAAGAGCGCCTGGTCCTCGAGTGCACTGGAGGAGAAGTGAGGCTCGGACACGGTGAGCGTGTCGGGGTGCGGCCGAAGGCGTTGGTGAAGAGCGCCTGGATATCGGGGCACCGGAGTTGGAGTAAGTCTCAGTGAAGCAGTGTGCGTGCTTTGGTGCACCCTGGGACTGTGGAGGTGATCGGCTGATCATTGTGTGCACCGGAAGAAAGTGAGTCTCTGCAACGTGGTGTGCGGGTCTTGGTGCCAACTAAGACCGCAGGCGCTGGTGAACGTGCACTCGGAGTCGACGTGAAGTCCCATCAGCGTTGTGTGTGTGGCTTCGTGCCAGAGGAGACCCGGAGGGTGCTGTGGTGAACGTGCACCTGGAGTAACGTAATCTCAGGGGCGTGGGGTACGTCTGCCCTACGGCCGCCTGAGACCTTCCTAACAGTCATGGCCCGGACCGGCAGCCCGGAGGAGCTGAGCTGCCAGGCCGAGCCGCTGAGGCCCATTGAGAAAGTTCTACACGGAAGGCCCAGTTCGCTGAAGGAGGAGAGGAGAGTGGGGTCGCGCCCCCAGGTAACGTGGATCACTGCCTGGGCGGGGTGACGGCTCAGAGGGACACTCTCTCGGCCTCTCAGACCTTCTGGCGGCGTGAGCCTTTGCTTCGGCTCAGATTGGGGCCCGTACTGCGGTCAGGAGTGGCAGTGCTGGGGCCCGAATGAGAAGCTGTACTTTATGTCATCGTTGATACGTGTGGGGGGCATCTGTTATCGAAGAGGCTGACTGTCGTAATACACATTGCCAATATTGCTGCTAACGAACTGCCGGACTGTCTTATGACGCCTGACATTATTTCTGCATAACGAAGTACACGATTGTAGCGCTACACATTGCATTATTTCTCCCTTGCAAAGTACAGGATTGTAGTGTCCCGCATTGCATTATTTCTTCATTGCAAAGTACATGATTGTAGCTACGCATTGCATTATTCCTTAATTGCAAAGTACATGATTGTAGCGGTGCGCATTGCATTATTTCTTCATTGCAAAGTACGTGATTGGGGTGTGACGCATTGCATTATTCCTTCATTGCGCAGTACATGATTGTAGCGGTACGCATTGCATTATTTCTCCCATTGCAGGTACCGAGGTGTATCGTTACGCATTGTATTATTATTCCTTTGCCCAGCACAGGATTGTATCGTTACGCAGTGCACTATTGTTTGTCCATTGCAACGTGTGTGATTCTAGCATTACGACCAGCATAGCATTTTGAAAGCGGTGGTTGGGATTTGAACCTACCAACCAGCCGGAACGAATATTACCCTTTATTATATGTTGGCTTATGTATCGTGTGGTCTGATCGTATATCTTTTTACATAAAGTTTATACTCGTTTTATCAAACTCGTGTGGAGTCCATTTGTGGTGTCACCAGTGGGTTGTTGTGAGTGTGGTTGCACATACTGTACACTCGTGCCTTGGAGATAGGCCTGGCTGCTCCTGCCAAGCTACTAAGGCCGTGAGCAGGGCTATCTCAAACGGTGTCCTTACTTGGCCTAACATTGAGTGGGGAGTCCTGGGTCTCACATTTGTGACAGTGGCACGGGACGGAGACTCCGGCTTCCAACATAAATAATTTAAATAACCTTGGAATGGCAAAACCTTGAAGGAAAAACTGCACCGTTCTGAATATAAAGCGAGCAGGTCGCATGCATCTCTTGTTACAGGTTTGCTACTCACTGAGGTGCAATACTGTGATTGTAACTCTTTCTGTGCAAGTCAGACAAGGATTTCTGTAACAACAGCATTAGCCCACTAAGCTATCCTGCATATAAAAATAAGTCTCTGATTTGCATTTTATGCTCTGAAACAAGCACAATCGCTATCTGTGGTGTGTTTTGATGTTTATAAACTGTGACCAGAGAATGCACATGCTTCTCCAGCAAGCACATTAACCACCAGAGTGAACGTGCCACTGATATACCCTGAAACAGGCTGGATAAATACAGATCTCTCCTCTTATGTCCTGCATTGGCTCACCACCCCCAGCTTAACAAGCATTTGCAATGCAATAGGTCTCGCATTTACGCTAGTTTAAGCTATTGGCATTGGAAATGACAATGCCTTTTATTTACGTTTTAAAAACCAAAACATAAAATAAAAGGCATTGTCATTTACAATGCCAATAGATCAAACTCGTGTAAATGCGAGACCGATTGCATTGCAAATGCTTGTTTATTGTTATGGTGGGGTTGGGAAGAAGAAGAAGGGCCGGTGAGGGGTAAGCAACAACGGAAAAGAAACAGGGAGGGCATGTGGGGGCAAGAAAATTGACAGCAGAGGGTAGAGAAGTACATGAGGGAGCCAACTGAAAAAGATGCACTCTAGTAGAGTACTTAAACACTAAGAATAAAAGTAGTGCCTATATAAATGAGCAGTGGAAGACACAATTAATGCATTACTGCTCCAATCAAAGGACAAACACATGATGAGGAAGGTAGCCTATGACAACTGACCAATAAGAAGCAAGCAAATGAGAGGGACAATGAAACCAACCAATGGTAAGCAATGGGCAATCTCTAAGCCCACTGATAGAAAACAAAAGAGCTCAAAAGACAGGCTTTGCGCTGCTTAGGCAAGACCAAAAATTGAAGTGTAAAAATGAACCACTCCAAGGAAGTTATTGGGCATTGAAAATGGAATCCACGTGCCCTGTCTCGGAAATGTGTATAAAAGTGTGACCCAATTTAGCCCAGTTGGTTCCAGATGCAAGTTCTTCACTGAGCATGGTAGGGAGTGCTCCACAGAGTATTCGGAGGACTGCTGAGACCTAGGATTGGTATCCTTGATAACTAGTCTCCCAGGGATGAGGGGACATCACCTGAAAGCTGTGCATCTTACTGGAGAAGTGTGCATCTGTCTGTAGCCTGGCCATTTAAGTTTTAGTATCTGATGAAAGTACTGTTTTTGCAAAGGAAAGCACTGGGCTGGACAGTACTAATCGTGTCTTTTGTTAAACTGTTGGAGTTCTACGTCTCTACTCCCACACTCCACCCCTGATAAACCTTGGACTGCTCACCCTCATTACCCTAGAGTTACATACAGGAAAGGGTGTATGTACTTGCCACCCAGTTTGCAGTACCATAGTAGGTCGGCCCTTGGACATCAGTGGTAAAAGTCCCCAAACTCCAGGGTTGTGGCCCAGTAACCTGTGGTTGCCCTGAAGTCCCCGAGCAGGTTTTGACAGCACATATTTAGTGGTTCATCACAAGCGTTCAGGATCATGTAAACTTATTAAATGTGTACATTTTGCAAAGGCAGCCACCATGAGTAATTGAGAAGACTATCGGCTATATCATACTATGGGAATTCGTTGATCCGCCCTTACTGAACCGGAGCATCTTCATCGGAATCAAAACAACCAAGGAGAGACTAACTATATGGGATATGGGAACAACTCCTTAAATGCTGAAGATCAGGGATCTGCTTTTATTGAGAGACCACACTCAATTATCTTGTAGACACACATTTAACTGGCTCCCCAAACCCTCCTAGAGATGGTTTAGCTCACCGCAACTCGCACTTTGTACAATATGGGACTGTTATGAATACATTTTCCACTGCTGCTTTAACTGCTAGGCCACTCCTGAAAACATATCATCTGAATATTTGATATGAAAAGTACAACTCTGGTTTAAAAGCAGTGATATTGACTGCTATTCTGGCTAAATTCTGCACAAAACTATTCTCCAGAGGCTTTTTACTATATTCCAATCAACATAATTCTCTTCCAGGGAGTTAACTCAGCTGGAACGGTCACAACTGCAGACAATTGTCTATATATAGCCGAGGGGACAAGTAATTTCTGAAGACAGTGTTATACAAACACCTGTAACATAACATATGTACTTCTATACATTTTATAACGGGTTAATTTGAATTTCCGAAAAAATATAAATTTTTAAGCATGTGATTTCAAGTGCCCAGGCTTATTTAGATATTATGCATCATTACTGGCTGCTGGCTTCATGTGACAAGAAAGACTTTTGGTCAGCCCTGTCTGATTTTCCACTAAGTGGCATTACAACTGCTGGGCTTTGTAGACCCATGCTTACAGAATGAAAAGTGACTTTAAAAGTCCCAGCGTGCCGAAAGCAATGAAATGGAAAATCCGGACAGGATGCAATTCCCCCTCATGGCATTGGGACAGTTACTAGCTTTAACACCACGCCTGTGACCATTCATGACGGGACCTTTATGGCGTCTGATTCGACCAGAACAAGAGCATTGGTAGGTGGTGTAAAAAAGATTGTCAGCTTAAAAAAAAAAAGAAAAGGCATTTCTACTTTAGATGTAGATTTATAAATTCTGACTCACGTTAATTTGTTGTGATTTTCAAAAAGATTTTGCTTTCGAATCAGATAGGGCATGTGCTCGTTATCACTCGTGAATTGATTTACAAAACGGTGCATTAATTTAATTTGCTTTGCCAAAGATCTCGGATAACTGGACACATTACCCGCTAATTTTTCATTCTCAGCTACGTCCATCACTAAACTCGGTTACTTGGCTCCAGACAGCGGAGCCAAATTTGGTGCACAGTCAGCAGCAGCCCACTCAGACTGACATGCACGTGCAAGGCCCCCGCGTCATCCAGCTCACGCTGCTTTTGATACCGGCTAATGACAGAAGCAGAACGAAACCAGCTGAGGCTCCGTATTAAACGTGTTTATTGCGCTATCACACTCGATAGGATAGAGCTAGCAGTAGCTGAAATATCGGGTTTGCACTAATCCGAGGATATTCAGGCTTCACGACCCCGCAGACTTCCCATTGCTCTGTTGTTGATATCTATACTTGTTTCATCTTGAAGAATTGTGGGTGTCTGCTAATTACAACGGGCACCCTCCCTGCCTCAAGAACTCTATGATTAACGTCTCCCCCTACGTAGAACGCGCACACTGTGACCTAAACACGGCTTAGATCGAGCGCGCGAAAGTGAAAGCACGGTGGGAGCGCGCAAAAGAGCTGAGATCGCCAGAGAAGAGAAGAGACGCCGCGCGTGCACATCTCTTGTCCGACGCGTGCACATCTCCTGTCCCCCTTCGGACGCACAACCCACAACAATAGATCTCGCTAAGGCGAGCAGAGCATGCGCTGCATCGCTAGGCGAGACCTAAAAACCAGGAAGTCACTTAAAAAGGTAAATAAAAACCTGAATGACAGACTTAAAGATGGTTCCTAGCTAACCTGGGGAAGGAAAGCCGGGGGGCTAGTAGCAGGAGGACTAGGATCATCAGCAGAACTAGTAACACCTGGGAGACCACGATTACAAGAACAAGAGGACCAGGAGGATAAGAAGCACCAGGGCCAAGGAGGTCAGGAACAAGTGAACCAAAAGAGCAGAAGCAAGAGGACTAAAAGTACCAGGAGGACAAGGACCAGGACGATCAGGACCTCTGGGACAATGAGGATAAGCAGGACTAGGATTGTGAGGATCAAGAGGACCAGGGCCAGGAGGACCATGGCCGCGAGGATGTGGAGGACCAAAATGCCCAGGAGGAAAAGGACCATGGAACCAAGGTCAGAGGGCATAAAACCAGGAGGATCAGCACCATGGGGTTAAGACAACAAAGGCTCAGTAGATCAGGGCCCATATGAGCAGGAGGAACAGAAATGGGAGGATAAAGACCAAAGAGACCATGACCATGAGGGTTAGCATAAGGAGACTAGCTTCAGGGGAACTATGCTTGAGAGGACTGAGAGAAGCAAGAGGAGCAAGAACAGGGCCTTGGCACTCAATGGACCAAAAATAGGACCAGGCCCTGGAGGCCTATGGCCAGGAATATCAAGACCAGGAAGAACAAGGGGCAAGGGGATTTAGTAACAGATGTGTCTTAAGGACTAGGATAAGGAGTATTGAGTACTTAGAGAACCAAAGCTAGAATGACCAGGAAGACTAGGAGCAGAGATAACCAGTTCAAGGAGGACCAGGAAGACCCGGTCCAGGGATACCTGGAATAATCCTAGAAGGACTGGAACCGGGACCAGAAGGAGAAAAAACGATGGATAAACTAAAACAGTCTAGACCTAGAATATCAGGACCACAAGGCCCCAGAGGATAAAGACTGTGAGGAACAGGAGCAACAAGACCACAAGGACAAGTTCAGGACCAGAGGATGGTGGACGTAGAGGCTCAAGAATAAGACAAGAAGAAGGAGGACCAGAAGGATTAGCAGAAGGAAGAAGAGGGCCAAGGTGAAGACTAGTACAACGAGGAGGAGGAGGACCAGGGCCAGGTAAAGGAAGTTCAGAAGAAGGGCAATGGACAAGGTCAGGGGAACCAAAAACAGAAGGAACAGGAGTAGGATGAGTACCAGAAAGACACAGAGAAGGAGGACACGAAAGAGGAGGAGCAAGAAAATATTTAGGCCACCTGTATAAGGACATGCCCTTACTTGCAGAGTTCCCACATCTTGCAAATGATTAAATTACTTTTCTTAGGCCACATACCCTTCAAAGACCATCGCCTTTTTCAACATGCTTGACTCACTGCTTAACCCTCTTAATTATCTTAAAATTCAGCCTGTTTGTGAAACTTTAAGTAAATTAGACTGTGCTTCTAAGTACAGACTGCATATCATTGGATCTGCTCCTCATGACGCCACCGCTCATGACTCCTCCCCATTTCTGCTAAACCCATTTCGTGAGCATCCACAGTAAACCTATCCATTTCCAGCACATTTACAATGTTTGTCATTTTGGGAAAACTGTGCGTTGTTTTTTGTAGTTGTATGGAAAAGCCAGGTTCCTATTAAAGTTTTGGTATCCAAATGTACCTGTTTATCCACAAGCGTTATGAATGACATGATGTAAAGGGAAAAGTTGGAGATGCCCTGTGTATGGCCAGAAGGATGTATATTTAATTAACATGGAATACTTGGGAGAAATCTTACTTTTATGAAGGAATTGAACATCTCTTGGAGGAACAGTTGTGCTATGTGCATGGAAAGCATGTAGGGGTTAGTAAATAGATTTGTAATCACTCTTGATCTAATTCAAAGAGTTGTTGTTCATGAATATGTGTCTCCGCTCCCACAAATTCTGCAGTAAGTCATAGAGAAAAACTGCTAAGAGTTAAGGCTATTTGAGGTAATTACAGGGTGCCCATTTCTGTGTTAATAGCTCTTTAGAGGATAGTCATATGATTGAGTTCCTAGGAGGGTATTGGGTGGGTGTACTCAGCTGGGAAAACTATGTCTTAGGGAATGACATTGTGATGTTGCGAGGACCATGAATATATACCTGGTGTTGTATTGGGAGTATGTTTGTGTTATCAGAGAGTGTAAGCCACTTGTCCTGAGTGGTTAGATTATGTGTGCATATTTTCATTACTTTTTGTCATGGACTGTGGCTGTTTCTGTGACACCAGTCTCATGTTTTTCACATTTTTCATAATAAAAATAAATACATTTATGTACACCTGCAGAGGCATTTGGTCATCCCGCTTCATATATTGGCCTATTCAGGTGTCATTCACTCTTTCTTTCCACCCACCACAGCCTACAGCATGGGCAATGAGTCACCCTACTTCAGCCATTGGCTCTCTTCACAGTGAGTGACAGCATTTTGCTCTTTCACATGTGCAAATTCACCTACAAAGCAGTCCACTTAGATGCCTGGACTGACAGGCCAATCTCTTTTTTTTATTACTGCTTTACTTACATGTTTTATATTTCTTTTTGTAATGCGTCATTTTTCACTTATTTTTATTTTTGGAAACGTACACCTTTTTTACTTTTCATTACTTTAAAACATTCAATCACCATTATAAAAAAACAAATAAAGGGGAGACCAAATGAGTTTGACAGTGCTTGTTCTATTTTGAGTTTAGGTTTGCAGAGTTGCCAGAAAAACAAAACTGGCTATCATCGCTAAGGATGAGAAGTTTTTGAGGAAATTGTTTTTCCTCAAGTAGGTCAAAAGTTACTGAATGAAAAACATCACATTTGGTGCTGCGCAGTAGCAGGTCTTTTGAAAAGGTAATCTTCTCATCTATCAATTGCTGATTGCTGTGGTCAAGTGCTACACTGATACTAATGAGGTGTGACGATTGTTCAGTCAATACTAATATGTGTTTAAATGATATTAGTATTGATAATGAATGATGCTGCCACAGAAAGTGCTACATTATGCTGCATGATTTGTCTTTTCTTGCTACATAGTTTAGCCAACTTCTTCACGTCTCTTGGTTCTGCAGTGCAGTATAATTGAGTTGTTATGGTATATGTATTTATGAAGTGCACTATTTCTTTGAGGGTATCATGGTGAGGAGCAGGTGTGTGTGCCTAGCCCTGCCATTGGTAGGTTGGTTAAGTGAAAAGGCAGTCTTCAGCTTCTTGCAGAATTCAAGAAGAGAGGAGGAGGCTCTGATGCGGAGTGAGAGGCTTTTGCAAATTTTAGGAGCGATGTAAGAGATACATTTCTGTGTATGCCTGGAATGTGTGCAAGTAGGTCATTTCCTCTTTCCATCTGTGCTATAGAATGCAGTACACATTGAAAGAGGAAAGAAACAATGTAAACATTTCTCCACGTTGCACCTCGCTATGCCATCCCTGGGGTGGCATAGCATTCTGACGCATTTCCATGTTTACGATTTCTCGTAAATCTGGAAATGCATCAGAATACATGGGTGTTGCGTGGGAACAACCACACCAACACCCATGTCACGCCCCTTAAACGTAAAGTGTTGCGTGAGAAGGGGGGATATTTACAAGCACACGTAAAGCCACACAGGGTGGCTTTACGTGTCCTTGTAAATATCGGGCAGCAGGTTGCCTTTAAATTTAGTAAGGTATATTTGCAGGGTATGAGGAACATCACACAATAGGTCAGCTTGTGGAGGTGAGAATTGTTGAAGAGGCAATTAATCTTCAGAGAAACACATTTTGAGTCTGCAAGCTATGATTAAAGTCTGAAATGAGCAGTTTACACTCTTGAGCCATGGAAGCTCCTCTTTATGCCAAGGAAAGTGTGTTGAATGCACTGAATAACCAGTGCTTTGTTTGTAAGAAAGGAAATTACTGGGACCAAAACAATTTCTCAGAAACCTGTTTTCAGCGCTACTGAATGCCAGTATTGTTGAATAGTAAGATTGCCAAGTCTTGATTCCACCTTCTCTGTCTTTCTTCCACCACCCTACACTTCCTCTTTATCTCATGCATGGATGTCCTTTTTCACCCCTGCTTTCTCCCTTTGCCACTGCTTTCATATATTTCCCATTCTCCTCCTTTCTTATTTTTCTTATTTTTGGATGCTATGGATGGTGAAATTTTTTTATGTTTATTTGTATAAGTCACTAATCAGCTTCTTGCGGAACTCAAGAAGCGTTGAGGAGTCTCTGGTGTGATGTGGGAGGTTGTTCCATGCGTGAGGAAATGTACAAGAAGGCTCGACCTCTGACTCTGTTTTTGTGTATGTAGGGTACATGCACTAGTTAGAGTCCCACTGAGTGGAGGTCCCTGGTAGGTTGGTGGAACTGAGTGAATCTGTTAAGGTAGGGAAGGCCTATGTTGCGCAGTTCCATGTATGTGTGTGAGGAGTTAGAACTGGGTGAGCATGCTTATGGGGAGCCAGTGAAGTTCCTTGAGTTGTGAGATGATGATGTGGGTTTGGCGAGGCAGGTTGAGGATGAGTCTTGCTGTAGCATTTTGGGTGGTCTGGAGTCAAGACTGCTGGTTATCATGCCTGTGTGACTGTTTTCCTAGTGTTCTCTGGTAGCCACTTGAAGATTTTTTCCGGCATCCTCGGGTTGGGGAAACAGGTGGTCACCGCGTTTATCTGGCCTGTCATGCCGAGCTTGTCATCTAGGATGATTCCTAGGTTTTTGTGTGTGGTTGGTGGGGGTTGGTGTGGAGCAGAGGTTTGCCATCAGGTGGAATCCCAAGCAGAGGTTTTCCTTCCAAAGATCACTACATCAGTTTTGTCTGAGTTGAGTTTGAGGCAGTTCGATCTCATCCAGGTGGCTAATGTGCACATGCAGGTGACAAAGTTGTTTTTGTCCCAGGGGTCTTTTTCATCAGGGAGAGTATCAATTGGGTATCGTCTGTGTCGGTAAGAATGGTAATGCTGTTTGATCTTATGAGGTCGGCCATTGGGGTCATGGAGATTTTAAACAAGGTTGGACTGAGTAATGATGCTTGGGGATTTCCAAAGATGAGGTTCTTGGCTTCTGATGTGAACTGTGGCATGTTGACTTTTTGTGTTCTTCCAGTGAGGAAGGAGCAGTTCCAGTTGAAGGTGGGTCCTTGGATACCTATTGCATGAGGTCTTCTTATCAGGGTGGAGAGGGAGACCATGTTGAAGGCCACTGAGAGGTCGAGTAGGATCAGGGCCGCTGTTTCTCCTTGGTCGAGCATGATCCTGATATTGTCTGTTGCAGCTATGAGGGCAGTCTCGGTGCTGTAGTTGAGTCTGGAACCTGACTGCGTGGTGTCTAGGAATTGGTGTGTTTCAAGGCAGTGGCCAAGTTGCTTTTGAATGGCTTTATGTATGACCTTAGTTGGATAGGGTAATAGGGAGATCAGGTGGCATTTTGCTAGTTGGGTGGGGCCTGCCAAATGTTTCTTAAGAAGTGAGTTCATTGCTGTGTGCACCAGGCCTCCGGGAACATCGCATTTGTGATGGAGGTGTTCAGGATGAGGGTGAGCCCTTTGCTGATAGGGGAGGCCACCATGTTGTCGATGTGGTGGGGGCAGGGGTCCGTCGGTGCCCCAGAGTGATGGTTCCCGTGATGTTGACTGTTTCCTCCATCGTGATTGTTTCCCTTGCAGTTAGGGGGTTTCGAGGATTTTTTGGGGTAGGGTGGAAGGGAGACTGCATGCAGGTGTTCGGTTGAAGGTCGAAATTGTTGTGGATGGATTCGATTTTGTTTCTGAAAAATTCTGAAGGTTTTCCACACAGGTGTTGTGAGGGGTTGATGCTGTTTGTGGTGGAAGCCAGAGTGGTGAAGTCTTTGATGATCACAAAGATTTCTTTACAAGTATTGAAGCTGTTATCTCTGCCGTCGGCAAGGGACTTCTTCTTGGTTTCTCTTATCTGTTGATGATAGCGTCTCATTGCTCCTTTGTAACTGTCAATGTCAGTTTCTTTGTGGTTCGTTTTCCATTTTATTTCCAGTTGTTTGTAATTTTGTTTAATGAGTGGAGTTCCTCGCCCCGGTTTCTCATTTGTAAGCCTCGGCTCACAAAAATAAATGCCAGAGCTCAACACCTAAAACCACTGACACAAATTAAGCAGTGGGAAGAGCCTTCCTGCGATGGTGGTAGAGACAAATAAAATGGCGTTTTGTAGGTGGGCTTGGCATGGATACTGAGCATTGGTGATGGACCGCCCAGAGGACATATTGTGCAAAGTCACAAAAGGTATGGCTGGCCTACATGGCAATACGTAGAAAATTCGGAATTCTGGGTGAGACTAACAGCCTTTTCTTTCCTTTAATTCTTTCCATTGAAAAAATAGTCCTTTCACTTGCAAAGTGTGCCAATGATTTTAACGTTCAACAGTCTCACACTGCACTCACCCTTTTGCAGGATAGTTCAACTGCAGTGCACCCACACTGTGAATTCATTGGTCTGATTCTATGGACTTTCATGTTTTTCCATTATCAAGTGGCCATGTCTGCGATGGCCATTACCTCCTCGTCCGTCTTTCTGCATGCAGTCTTTATGCATGAGATACTTCTCCTTTATGGCAGAATCAATTCCCTAGCTGAAACCCAAAATGTTCCCCCAAGATGACCCCCGTTACCCATGAGCCACCACAAAAGGGAGGAACAAACGAAGCACTTCCTGTAACATACCACACCAAAGCTGGGGTTGGAGGGCGAGCCTTAGGACTGCATCCAGGAAGACCAGCAGGGCACAAGTCCTAAAAAAAGAAGTGGGGGGACTATCCTAGTTAGGCAGTATGCAAGTGACATCACGGAGTGCGACATCACAGCAAGTAAAACATCACGGCGTGCAACATCACGGCGCACGACATCACGGCACATGACATCACACATGGCATCACAGAAATTGGCATAGAAAGTGGCATCACAAGCCACGACTTTACAGGAAGTGCATCACAAGAAGTGACATCAGATCTAAAGCCGTCACATATATGTTTAGCAGGTCTATCATGTGTACGTTTGAGCGCATTGCAAGAATAATAGCACAGTGAGCTATGGAAGATGATATGTGACTTCTACACCTTGCAATCCCCCAGTTTTATGTAACACATCCTGTACATTCATTTACAAACTTATATAATTTATTGTACATGTAATATGCACGTGTTGATGTAAAGCGCTCTGACACTCTGCATTAGAATGAGTAGGGCTATACAAGAAAAAATAGTGGTACTTAAATTATTTCAACGCCACTTCAGGGGAAGAAAGCTCTAGATAAATGTAACTTGCTCTGTGTAAATACTGGGAAAGACCAACACATCTGATATTTTTACAGTGCGTGCATATCTCCTAAACAGGAACTGAACAAAGTGAAAAGCTGCCTCTCTTAAGTATGTGTGAAGTGCTAACAAGTTGTGAGCCTTTGTTTCCCCTCCGCTTCATTTGCATCAGATGTGAGGCTCCTGACTGCTCCCAGCCAAGAGGAACAAAAGTAAGCCTAATGACCCCTCAAATTCGGCCTTTGTTATGGGCCCAGCAGGAGTCTTAAATAAGAAAGCCCCCATCCCCACCCCCTGTCCCCGCAGACACTTTGTTGCTTGTTGCAGATGGAAAGCAGACAACGTGCAGGCGCTGCTGAAAGTGTCCCGGCATTTGGAAATTACACCGGGTCGAGTTCAGCACATTAGTCAGTGGGGCCCAAATTCTTGGCAGGGTGGACGGCGTCCACCATGTGAAAAAAGTGGGTGGACGCCGTCCTCCCGTGTGTACCCCCTACTCGTGTCCAGAAGGCCAGGACTCGGAGGAATGAAGATCACCGGTAAGTAACCGGGGCATTACAGAATATACCCCCATCCTTCCCACCCTCCACCCTGCCCCTCTCTCTGTCTGGTTTAAAACGCCATAAAGGTCGGTATTCTGTGATCTCCTCCAGTTAGAGTGTTTTGCTTATTTGCTTTAAACATGACGTCTTCCAAGAGAACAAAATGTCCTCATCTGCATTTCAGAGGGGACAACAATAAGTAAATTAGAGAAAGCCCACATCCCCGCGGATGATTTCTGTCATTTCGAACCTCTGCCGGCTGAATGCTTATTTAGCAGGAGATAAATCACGCCAGCCACACTCGGCAAATACGCTGGCCAGGCAGCCGCGAACAGGCAGGTCTTTTATAATTCGCAGAGCCGCGAAGATTGTTCCTAGCGTTGTCATGGCGCATCTGATAACCCAACCTATAGCACACGGCATTCACGCTGGGACGAGAACTGACAACTTGGGATTCAGGGAGAGAGTCCTCGGGAGTTCCAAACTATATCTAGCGAAAAGTCTCAAGCTTTGTTTTCATTTTTGGAAGTTAATTTATGTAAAAACAAAGTCACGCACTTCCGAGGGTGGTACAACTCCATAGGTATGAAAAGTGCCTGCAGCTCCCAGCTGAGCATTGTTACTCGCTTTGAAATCAGAGCACAGTTTCGCCCTGCCTTAAACATAGGATATAACTTTTTAGACAAAGTTAATTGTGCATGTGCAATGGCCTATTTAAAACTTTTTAATGCATTAATGCAGTTTTTTAAATAAAATATAAAAAGAGGTGTGCAGATATTCCTGTATTAAATTATCCTCCCATAAGTGCCAATATTTGCAGGTTCTTCTACTAACTCAATGTCACAGTGTTTAGTTTTGATCAACACTTATAAACGACTAAGAATTCGGGGGTGTCAGTTCTGTTCTCGTTCCAAGGGAAAAATTACCACTATTGCTGCAGAGTAAATGTTTTGAATAGGCACAAAGTGTGCACTGTGTGAGGAAGCTTGCACTTCCGCGGAGTCCTATCATTTCAGGTGCTCCAAGGCCAAGCAAGTATTTGTCGCGAGTCTGCAATGCATGCGCATTCTGAGGGTCTGATTCACAAAAGAACTTACTCTCAAAATAGAAAGCAGAAGGGCAAAGAGGTGCGAACAACAGACACTACAAGGGGACCAATTCACTTTTTTTTAGTATGGGAACAAAAAGAGTATGGTTTTGGGTGAATAAAACAGCGTTCGATATTCTTTCGAAACAGTGGAGAATCTTGTCCAACCGGTGGACTGCCCTCATAGTGCTACAACCAGTATGTTAGCAATCTGCCCAGTGGCGTAGCTAGAGCTTCTGGCGCCCGGGGCTATCCCTCATATTGCCGCCCATGGCCGGTAGCGGGGGGGTGCTGGGCAAAAAGGACGTATTTGCTCTGGAGCCCAATGGAGTCAACCGTGTAGCTTGGCTCTATCGCGCCAAAAACCTCCAGCTGATTATTGATATATAGAAGTTCATTTCACACAAGGCCTAGTGACTTAGAGAAATCCTACAATGCTTTTGCGTTCTGACATTCTTGGCATGCTTGTTTTCACACAATATAATATAATTGGAGACAAAAGCAGCTTTTAACGGACAGGGCAAATAATTTTTAAAGGCCAAGTGCCAACCCGGTCATAATAAGAATGAAAAAAAACAAATTCTTTTGTCACGTGTAGGTGCTACAAATGATTGCAGTGTGCTTTACTGTAAACAACGCCCACAATAATAAAGTACAGCTACTTATTGACACAGGCAGGCATGAATAGTACAGCATAACTTTACGTCATAACGTTAGACATACTCCATCATTCCATCCCGATATCATGTATTTTAAACCTTATTCCTCATCACCACATTCAGCACCTTCCCCATTTCAACTAAAATGTACCCGTCTTTTTTAACTTCCACACTCTCCCTCATCTCTCTCTCTTTTGTTCTCATGATCGCTTAGATCTCACATTTACTCGCTCCTCAGGTCTTACTTTCCCCTCCCCCGTCACCAGCAATCACCTCGGCCTGATTGTACACACCTAAAATGGAAAATGAATGCAAGGTAAACTCATCTGTGGGAAATGTGTTGCGCTGCAAGAAAATTCAATGGTTGATTTGATCACTTCAGATGTTTAAGTCTGTAGCCGGAGGATCACTGATTTGAATCCTTGTTGGCGCACCAGGGGAATAGTGACTTGTATTTATGGTACTATGAGGGCACAGCCTGTGACAGAAAGCACTGAGTATGTATGCAATTAATTTAAATATTGTATTACACACGGTATAAAATAGACTGCATGTAGCATAAGATAGTTTGTCGCCTGGAGGAGGCCAGTGACATGGTTGTTTGCAACACTCATGTGAGACGCATTCATTAACACACTTGCACAAAACACTGTTGCTGCATAATGTGTGTGTAATGTAAAGTTCTCCGACTCCCTACATAGGGATGAGTAGCACTATGAAAGAAATTAAATAAATGTGAGAAAGGGGCTATGGAGAGATGATGGGCAGTAATGAGGGAATCTGTGAACAAAGAAGACATTGGAGGCTACCAACAGAGATTGTTATACCACCAGCCACCAATGCTAAAAGCGGCCCTGCAGCCGAGTGACATTTTCCTCATTCTGAATTGCAACACTCCGGAAACGAAGCAATTAACTTTAAAGATGAAAGCTACACCAAATAATAAACTTTAAAGATGAAACGTACACCAAAAAATTGAACTTTAAAGATGAAAGTTACACCTGCTTCGAAGCCAGCCTTACCGTGCACCCTCACTCCCTTGCTGCAACTAAAGATACCAACCGAACCTATCCTCGATTTCACTGCTGTTGAAAGAGGCCCTTGGTCTGAGGTAGTTGGGATTGGAGCCCTGTGAAAAGAACTCTTGTGGGGTAATGTTCAGGGGCAGTTCTGTCACTAAACACCAGAAGACGTTTACTCATTATCACTACAGCCGGCTCATTCGGTGATTCAGAAGGCCATCGCAAATGAAGTTTTTTGTACATCACAGCAAGTGTGATTGAGATATATGTGCCACGTCAGATTTGAGGGTCAGAATCTGCAGTACTGTGATTGTGTGAGGTTAAGTCTCAGACTTGAATTTTGAATCTCACCTCACTGTCAAATTTTGGGCACAAATATTTCTCACATGTATCATTGGAATGCTAGTTTTACATTGGTCTATTAACTAGTGCAAGTAAGTGTTAACTATCTGAACTCGCAGTTGTAGAGGGCTGGGCACAGCACCCCGGGGCCACTCGCTTAATTATACTGGTGTGATTTTTTAAAATACTTTTAAACATATTTGTCAGCCTGCCTGACTGTGACCGCTATGTGTGTCTCACAGGCTCTCCCGAGGCTTGCCCAGCAATCATGCTATCACGCACATGCTCACTGCGGCGGCCGGAGTCCGTGAATCAGCTCACTCTAATGAATTTATGGTATAGGCCTGAGGCAATTGAGATTTGTGTTAGGGCCTCTCACACCCTGTTATAGTCTGGGCCCAGGTCCCATGTGGGACAGAGAGAGCAGCATGGAGTTTAGTGATTCTTCTCTCCTGGTTTATTATTTGAGTTCTCTCCAAACAGCCGCAATGCCACATGTTCACAGACAGGTACTCTCATCAGCATGCATCGTGACTGTCACTCGAGACAGACTACTTTTGCACTTACCTGCGTGTATCTGGATCTGAAGGTGGGGTGTTGGATTTAGGGGTCTTTCGACACTTGCTGTGCTGCAGGCTTTAAACAGCAATGCAGGGTGGACTGAATACCCGACTAAAGACCAAGCTGCTTCTGTGCCATGGACAGAAAAAAAAATGTCAATCTTTGCCTGAAGTGTTGTCTGGTGTATTTACACTTGGTGTGTAACTTGTCACTCGCTGTGTGACACTAGAGATATTTATGCCAGGACATCAGGGCAGGCTCTGGTGATGCTCATGCCACTACAACTCTGAATGCCTCATGTGCACCCAGCAATACCCCTTCTACATTGGTGGGGTCCAGTAAAGATCTGTGTTCTCTACTAAACTGTTGTCTTGTATTTTCAGTGGCTCTTATTGCACAGCTTCACTCCAGTGGTTCTACAGCCTAACCGCAGGTCCTTGCTCTTTTTGGTGGTAATTCTTAGCGGAGCCATGTGACCTGCTTTCTAGATGTCCATAGCTGTCATTTTAATTATAGTAGTCTGCAGCAGGCGTTTGCAGCAGTTTTAGATCTTCTGAGAGTTTCTCGTTGCTCAAATGGGTCTAATTTCTGATATTTATGTTTCCTCATCTTCATTGCTTGATTTTTGCTCGCAAGAAAGTGTCACTCATAGTGGTTGAAATGTTACTCATAACCACACTGAAATTATGAACATGTCACACATAGCAATCTGAAACCTTGGCAGCTATGTGTTGTGATGTAATTTGCTGACTGCCTAACTTGGTTAGTCCCCCCACTTCTTTATATAGGACTTGTGCCCTGCCACTCACCTACGATCCCTTCCTCCCCTCGTGAAAACCGTTTAGCTCTTACCTCAGCCTCCAGTACTCCACAGTGGTGGCAGGGTCTCTGCCGTAGGGGTTGGTTCTGCTGCAGCAAATCGCCCAGCACTGCGACTGCCCCAGACTCGACTCCTCACGAGAACGCGTAGTGGTGGAGCGCGTGGCGCGTCACTGCTGCGTTATCAGCGCGAGGGCTGGCCAAAAATGATGCCCAGGGCCGTCATTGGTAGCGCTCGCGCGCTACAAGATTGTCAGCCCTGGGACGGGACCCACAACCACAAACGCGGTACGTCGCACACCGCACTAGTGGTGCGTGCGCTGCAGGCAGCATTTGCAAGCAGGTGCGCTTGCACTTCACACGGGGGCCGCGCGGCACTGGTGGCCCGTTGCGGCGCCCTTTATAATTTATTTGGGGACACTGACACTACTGTAATGACTGACAGTAGTGTCAGTGAGTGTCCCCAAATAAATTATAAAGCCCGCCGCCACGGGCCACCAGTGCCGCGCGGTCGCCGCCCCAAAAATAGTGCCGCCTGGGGCGGACCACCCCACCGCCCTCCCCAGCTACGCCGCTGAATCTGCCCAGTAGGCTTCCAGGTGTGTGTGTGTGAACCGAAGAATACGACAGAGTAAAAGTATACTCATATGCCTTAATTTAATCAGAACGTCACATCCACCAAATGTTATTGGATTATGAAATGCCTCGAGGTAGCAAGAGTTAGGATCATGATTGCTCAATTGACATGGAGATAGGACTGGAGGGTGCTGTGTAGGAGAGAAAGTGGCACCTCCTGCTCACTTGTATATGTCCCATGCCACTTCGCGCCAAGGGCAAAACAATATATTAAAATGAGCAAACACAAAAGGGTTAATGCTATCATAGCGGGTAATTCTTGCAGTTGCTGCTGCATGGTGAGTGAGAAAAATAAAATTTACATTTTTTTGTCCAAGTAGCAATCAACTTTAAAAAAATGATCAGAGTGTAACCTAAAAGGATATTTATTGTGAAGCAGCACTGTGTCATCAACACATATGTTGAAGATGCTAGCTAGACTATGTGGTAGACAGGATGCCCTTGAAGCAGTCAAGGTTTAAACTCCCACCACCTCACCTTTGTTATTTTGTCAGGACAGTAGGAGGCATCCGGATTTTAAAACACGCCGCCACATTGGCACATACCATCTGCGCAGAACAGTTGGATAGCCATCTGACCCATGAATTAAGGAACATTTGCTACAGGTCTTGCTTCAGGAGAGGGTGTTCTCACTCCTATGAATTCCAAAGAAAGAGCAGCGAAGCTGAAGAACCTCAGATTATCCACAGTCAGCACTCCAAACATTTGACTTAATATTGTGAAGAGCACACACCATTACGTTTTAATGGCACGAGGAAGGCTGTATTTGCATACTACTGAATCTGCAAGTTTCCAGGATTTTTCTTAGTACGCTGAAAACTCTCTCACTCTTCTCTTTCTTCCTGGATTTCTCCACCACTCCGAGTCCCCCAGCAGTTTCTATCTGGTTTTCCTTATACACAATATGCAACAGCTTGTTTCAGTGTTTAATTTAAATACAAAAATTAATATTTAAAAAATAAATAAATAAGTGCAGGAGTCCAAAGATTTTCTCAGCAGCTGACAGCCTGCACTGCGAACGCCGGAGATGCTTACTTTGCAATCACTTTCTTCCACCACCCTACACTTCCTGTCTCCTAATTTAACTCTTGTATGTGGAGCTCCTGGTTTCATAGTATTTATTTTTCTACAAATCCGTCTTTATCCATATTTATTTTTGATCATAACAGTGTTTATTCACGTTTATCTGAGTTTTGTGAAAACACGAAGCTGAAACTATTATAATTGAGTGCAGTGGTGTAGAGTGTAGTGACATAGAATAGAGTGACATGGAGAAGTGGTGTAAAGGGGAGTATGCATGGTCTGGTAGTGCACTGCCATTCCACACAACACAACTACAACTGAAATGACCATTACATTTGGACAGACATATAAGGCCAGGTGTACAAAGCGTTTTTGTGTTTGCATATGGGCCAACCCCATCAGGCAACCATCCCTGTAAGTAAGTCCGTTTTTATATAGCGCAGCTACTCACCCTTACGGGTCTCAAGGCGCTGGGGGCCGTAGTGGAAATTAAGTGAGCTATTGCCCAGAGTCACATGGTGCTGAGCTGAGCTGCCGCCGGAGCCGGGGATCGAACCGTGAACCCTGTGCTCCGAAGTCAGCTGCCCTGGCCGCTGCACCACACCTCTCCCTGTGACTATTGCGATTCCCAATGGGTCGCAAACCGAGACCTGCCTCATTAATATTCATGGGGTAGGCCTATTTGTGAGCCACTGGGAATCGCAAAATATGTAAACCACACATTTGTACATGAGTGTTCCAAATAGCGAATTGCAAAAATTTGCTTATTTGGTAATTGCAAACAGTTGCCTATGTACATCTGGCTCATAGTTTTCCTGATACAAGTATACAGCGCACATATGATAATGTGTGGAAATGTCATCACCTAGTGTTTTGATTTGTTTTGATCGTATTAAAATATTTGTTTCCACCACACTTCTGAATTATAGAAAAATGTGCTTCATTTGTGCTTTTCTCATTCTGATATATACTGAAATATCTTCACAGTTCACTAACAGACATTTACATTTTGTTGTATACTAGAAAAAAAATAACATCATACAGCCTTCCTCAAGCACACCCACAGTAGCCAGCATGATTGTCACATACATACTCTCACGCTGAAGTCAGACAAAGAAAAGTAAACACCAAGTTCCCTGAAAGACAAAGCCTGACATTTGACCTCTGTCTTTGAATGCACAGCAAATAGGAAAAGATAAGTACAAAATTCAAAGGCCTGTTTACAAAACTTCACTACTGATGGAAGAATACAGTAAATAGGGTTTGGGCACCAGAAGGAACAAAATCAAGCTGAACAACCTAAAACAAATAGAGCTAGTAAATAGAAAATAAGCAAATGTGAGTTACAAACCACAAAACCAATGGTAAGCAATGGACGGAATGCATTTCCAGGGAAGCTTTCCGAATGTTCCCAAAATCTCATTAGCAAATCAGACAGCTGTGCTGTCTGGTAGGCTTCGACCTCAGTTCCTAAAATGAGTGCTAATGCCAACAGTTCCCAAAGCGAGTCCCATTATCCACCACCTGCAACCACCCGCAGAAATTAAGCAAATAAATCAGTCCTCCAAGCATCATTCTGTATCTCTTATCCTTCACAGAAAGAGCATTGACTGTGTCTCCTTCAGGCTGCCATTCTCTAGAGGAAAACTAGGTTGCATGGTGGCTTGCAGCGGCGTTGTAAAGGTGCTCCGGGTCATAAGGCAGAAAAGGAAAATGGGGGAGCCACTGAACATTATTTAGGTAGTCTAAGACAGCCATAATAGGGGTTCAGTGGACATCCCACATACATGAGCTCTGATGCTACTGAATCTGCTGTACTAATGATATCTACAGATGTAGTGGTTTTCATAGAATGTCAGTGCTTCTGGCCCCCACATCACCAGTATTTACCAAAGTCAATGGCCTTTTATAACTTATTCCATGTCCAATGTAAAATGAAGTTGACGTCTCAGTTCAGTTTACTGTGATTAACCCATCTTGGAGCATAAATAGCTTTCTCTGGAAATAGCAGGTGGTATAGTGGCTTGCAGGGTGGTTGTAATGGTGGCCTGGGTCGAAGGTAAAAAGGGAAATGGGGAAGCAACACCTGTTTATTATATTCATTTTTCAAAGAGGTAGTGATACACACTGAATGTGTAATTTTTACTAACTACTAACATACATCAAGAGTGTTGTGATTGATATGAAACAAAGTGGTAGACCACATTGCAAATCAACTGCTCTTTTGTGCATAATGCAAATGGCAATATTCATGTTAAGTTTATAAACCTAAGTTATTCCACCCAGAGACTTTGCCAACTTGCAGCATAGTGCTTACATTTTGTAAGCCTTAATTTCCATGCTGTCTGATATTATTGAACCTCTTAAATGGAAGTTCCCATCTCGCAGCTGAGGCAAGTGTGCTGTGGCCATGGAGGGAACTAGGCCCCAGTAGCGAGCAGTGACACAAACAGTCCACACACTGTTTGCTCGGTCTCTGCCTTGAGCAGTCAGACATCCCTTTATTTATCCTTCGAGTCACACCCTACCGCCAGGTGCATGCCCCGTCAAACACACCCAAGCAGGGCCGGACTGGCTGTAGAGGACACCGGGCATTTTCCCGGTGGGCCAGAAGGGTGGGGGCCGTTTTTTGAGTGGTGGGGGCCAGTTTTAGGTCAAGCTTGAGCAGCGCATGCGCTGCTCTGCGAGGTATGCTGTATTTGAGTATGGACTTGAAGCTCCACCCACTCTCTGCCCATATTTTTCATTGGCTTGTGTCATTGTCCTTTGTAAATGCTGGCTTCAGATTCGTTAATAGGCTTGTTAGTCCCTCCTTAGTACCGCCTTTATTAATTTGTAACCTCCCATGAGGACTGGCCCTTTTACTTCTGTTGTTACACGGTATGTCTTATTTAGTCTGTAATCACTATTTTCTTTAATGAGTTTCTCCTACTGCAGACACAACATGCTTTCCTGCAACATTCAGTGCGCTTTCACTTCCAAGCAGCCCGGGGCAATGGTGGCCACTTCTTTGAAGTGAAATAGGTCTCGCATTTACAAGAGTTTGAACTATTGGCATTGTAAATGACAATGCCTTTTATTTAGGTGTTAATTATCAAAACAGATAAATTAAAGGCATTGTCATTTACAATGCCAATAGCTTATACTCTCACAAATGCGAGACCTATTGCATTGCAAATGCTTGTTGTTACTGGGGGCCGGTTTTGCATCAGTGCTGCAATATCGCCCCCCTGTAACAGAAGCAGCAGCGGTGTTTCTCAATAGCTAACCCCCCTTCCCCCCCCACTCTGGCCGGTCCAACTGAATTGCCAGGGCTGGTTTGTGTTCCCAGTCCGGCCCTCACCCGAGGTTTATAAAGAACACTAGACCAGTACTTCTTTTCCCAGCATAGAGGCCTTCTACCATTGCCTGTTGCTACATGTCCTCATTTATTTCTGCAGCTGTGGCAGTCCTTCAGCTTTGTGCTGGGGCGCGGATGTGGTCGCAGGATATAGTGTTGACTTTGTTTATACTGGTCTTGCACACAGTTCTCTGGCGTCTCCTTCCCCGCATTTGCATGTCCTAACTGTAGTCATGGTTGCTTGGAGAAACAATCGTCATGCGGGGGATTTTGGAGAAGCCACTACTATGTTCTCGGGAATTTCCTCCTGTTGCTTCTTCTCTCTTTCCCCTTCTGGTATTGTTGCGGCATGTATCTTCTTAAACTAGGATATTTACCACATTACGGTTTCAGTTCCTTTCATGTCTGTGCCCATTGTTCACTTTTGGGTGACCACGGTCCTGATTCCCCACTTGTACGTGGTCTGGTACTTTCAACCAAGGCACTGATCTTTGAGAAGGACAGAGTCACTTCTTTTATCTCACTCTCTTTGACTCGTCAGGCTGTGGAGATACAGTTGTTGTTGGAGGTCCTTCTCTTATGGCTGTTTGTGGATTGTAGTTTGGCAGGTCTCCACCTCGTTGTCATAGGGAAAATGTCTCTCAGCCCTCTTCCAAGCATCAGGGCTGCAGGGGTGCGCTGTCTGACACAATGCAGGGTGTTGTAGTATGCTCTTAAAAAGCTGTGCAGGGCCCACTCCAGTTCATCAAGCTGGCTTACGCTGATCCTTAGCACTTTGGTCAGGGTGCACATGAATCTCTCGACATCCCCATTGGCTTGGGGCTATTGAGGTGTGATGCATCTCCGTTTGTTGTTGAGGTTCTCCAAGAATTCCTGGAATTCATGCCCTTGAAAAGGGAACCCATTATTAGACTGCACTGTTGTTGGTAGGCCAAAGACTGCAAATATCTACTCCATTTTCGGATTGACAAGCTTGAAATCCGTGGACTGAACTAACTCTACCATTAGAAATTTTAAGTCGGTGTCCATAAACATAAGGGTGAGGCAGCCCTCTAGGAAGCTCCTGAAGTCGACATTGACCAATGTCCATGGTGCAATGCTCAGCTCTTTGGTGATGACAGGGTCTGGTCTGTCTTCTTCGCTATTTAATTGGCAGGGAAAACATTGAGCCACAAGCTTATCTACTTTTGCATCCATGTATACTGAAAATTAATAAAGAATATTTTAATATCAAAAAGTATGCCATTGTTACAGCACAAAGGAGCACGCCTTTGATGCTTTGGAATGCCATCTACTTGGCCTCTCCCATTTCCACCAGTTATGCACTTTTGTCAGTGCTCTCAGTGGGTTTGTGAGGGTAGCTAGTTTGGGTATGAACCGGCCACAATAGTTTGCCATGCCCAGAAAACTCCTTACTTTGGAGGCTGTTATTGGTACTGGGGCAGTTTGTATGTCATCAGACTTCGGTAAGTCTATACTTATGCTGTCTGTGGAGAAGGTGCATTGAAAAAATTAAACTTGCTGTTAGCAGAAGGAGCATTTAGCCTTGTTTAGTAATGGACCTCTGTCTGACAGCCTCTGGAGGACAGCTCGTATGTGGTGGTAGTGTTCTGTCCTTGTTTTGGAATGTACGAGTATATTCTCACTGATGCTGATCACTCATTGTAGCCCAGATAGGGTTTCCCCTATTTAATTTAGGAAAATGTCTGCTGAAAATGAGATTCCGAAGTTTAACCTTTTGTAGCATCAAAGCCCCAGATGAATGGAGAAGGTCATGATGTATCTGCTCTACTTCAGTCTAGGAGCAGTCGCTGGTATCTTGAATTAAGGCCTACTTTGGTGAACCATTTGACGCCTGTTAGGTCGGCGCTACAGTTATCCATCATCGGCTTGATGTGGCACTTACACTTGGTGACCTGATTCTGGAGTCTCATGTCCATGCAGATTCTAACTGTTCCAGGCTTAGGCTTTTGTGAGATGATCAATGGGGACACCCAGGGGGTGGGGCCTGTTACTCTTTCTATTATGCCTAGTTCTTCAAGGCATGTGAGTTCTTCTTCCACTTGCAGTTGTTGATGAAATGGAACACGGAGTTGTCTCATGGCCACCAGTTTGACTGGTTATTTGATGTGCAGCTTGACTCGACAATTTTAAGGCACCCTAGCCCTGTGAATATGTGCTTTAATTTGTGCAACAATATGTCTAACTAGTGCTGATCCACCTGCTTGGCAAACACCACTAGTTTTGGCTATTCTGCAGTCTAGCAGCTGAGCAGTTTGTCACCTGTCTTTGTTGTAACATAAAACTTCACTTCCGTTTTCCTGTATCTGTAGCTTACGTGGGTGTCGAAAGATCCTGTCTCCTAGAAAGAAGCATCACTCCCATGCACGAAGATTCTGGTCTTTGTTGCTGCATGTGGTGGTTGTTCGTTGAGGCGCTGATATAGTTCCCACGGCACTACATTCACTGAGGCCCCTGTGTCAATTACTGCTGGGATAATTTGACCATTCAGTTTTATGTTGCAGGCTGGTTGCTTCATTTGGCTGGTGTTTTGTCAGTCGTGTAGGAGATGATAAAGACCTCTCCATTGTTCTAATCATCTATTTCCTGACAGTCATATTCGGACAGTGGGTGTTTGATGCTGCTCCTCCGTGGTGATCACCCGAACATAGGCAGGAATGGATGATCGGGCACTCCCTCTGCAACTTTTGACACTGTGTCATGCCTGGAGTCTGCTTTCAAATTATAGCTGAGCCCAAGCCAGTCTAAAAGTATTACAGCAATGTTTCAGGGTACAGGTAGGCCATATTTCTAAATCCGAGAACAAGCATGTTTCACTGTTTCATAATTCTTGGCTGAAAACATTGAGAAACGTATGTCACATATTTAACTCCCCTACAGGTTGCAGTTTCTAATCCATGTTCTTGTTAAGTATCTGGGTGTTTACGATTGATTAGCAACTGTAAACAATATGTTAAGAACTAGTTCTTTGGTGAGAGAACCGTGACCATTTATGATGTTTTGTTTTATGAACAATCACTTGGCATAGATTGATAACAGTGTTGGGTATCCAGTTTTGCAATTACATTTCATTTGTGTTACTGTGTTGTTTCATTCACTTTGTTTGATTTAAATTGCTTCTTGCAATTTGTGTGATTTTTGTATTGAGTATATGTTTATATAACCATGGCGTTCAGGTCAAGATTATTAGTTTGATATAGTCACCGCAAATCCCGTCTTCATTTC
The DNA here is from genome assembly GCA_963921515.1 of Calotriton arnoldi. Classification (NCBI taxonomy): domain Eukaryota; kingdom Metazoa; phylum Chordata; class Amphibia; order Caudata; family Salamandridae; genus Calotriton; species Calotriton arnoldi. The sequence goes on along the minus strand of CAWUFW010007329.1, from coordinate 642,748 downwards.
ATTCAGACATTATTTGCAAAATATTAATAATAAAATAAGGCATTATTAAAGCACATGCATTTCAAAAACTCTAAAACAGCCATTTATTTTGCAATAATTCTTCTGCATTGGATTTAGTGCCCTACTTTTAGCTTCCAAGTTGCCACAGAACTTAAGTCACTGGATGTTGATATGACTTGTTGTCTGTACTGTGTAAGAAGAAACAGATGACCCCATATACATATATAGTTATTGTGAAGGAGAGGAACATGCCAACCTCCTTCACAATTGTCTATATACAATAATAGGCAGAATAAGAAAAGTACACAATGGCCCCTGCAGTTTAATTTATCGCTAGTGGCGGGGAGCCCAATATGCACTTGACCACAAAAAACACTTCAGAGAGATTGATTTTAAACAACTAAAGCCCTGTTTATGAGTTTGTCATTATTAAGATGCTATTTATCGCACCTCATAAATAAAGATACCACAGGGACGCCTTCCTGCACAGACGCAATCCCCGGAGTCATTTTCCTCTTTCGATGTGTGCTACAGAATGCAGCACACATCGAAAGAGGAAGTAAGAAGGAGAAATAAAGATTTTTCTCTTTGTTACGCCTCACCTGGGAAGGCAGAGCATTTTCAATCAGGGTTCTTATAGAACACGGCTAATCACCAATTAGGGTCTCAAGACTCTGGCCTGGTTGGAGCATTCCCAGGTCTACCACTTTTGGTAAATCTGAGAATGCATCATAATCCATGAATGTTGCATGGGAACACCCATGCAACACCCATGGTATGCCTTCCTGGTGCAGAGCAACGCAATGCAGCTATTTGCGCTGCATTGCGTTACTCTGGATTTATGAAGCCGATCACAGCCATGCAAGATGGCCTTGTGTGGTGTTGAACTCGCATTTTGGGCTTGTGTTGTGCATGCACCACGTTGCGTGGTGAAAGCATAATGCAAACCTGCTCATAAATATGCCCCTCGGTATTTACTAAATGTATTAAATATCACTAAACTCATAATTCTGACCCCTGCACTAACAGGGGTTTACCCAAAGGTCGGAAAAAATTATCAACTCTTAATCAGGGCCATAGGTATCCTGAACTGTCGAAAATGCCTCCCCAGAATATACTCCTCATACCTGAGAAACAAATCCCCCTTGAATATTGCCAATGTTCAATTACCTCCGCATCTTCTTCTTCGTCCCATTTTTTATAGTAATGAGGTTTTTCTCAGTGCACTCCCTGTCTTCACAACATCCCAACCCTTTTTACCCTTTCTATCAAAAAGCTGTAGCACCTCCTTAAATGTCCCCCTCCACACGAGCACTTCCTGTTTTTTTCTTGTTGCAAGCCATTTCCACAATCTTCCAAGAGTTGAGGGTTGCAGCAGCACTCCTAACATATATTTTTAACTTACATTTTTTATTTTTCAATTTTTTCATTTTCAATTTGGAGAGCTTGGTCTCTCATTCGGGAATTTTCCCGGTCAACAAGGTTGCTAGGGGCGTGACTCATCGGCAGCTTCTGCATTCCTTAGACGTGTGCAGTCGGTCTACGCTCTCTAGCAGGAGTGAAATCTGAGTTTTTCTAGTGGTGCTTGGGGCCTGCTAGGATGAACACCAGGGGCCATATTACAGAGAGTGCCCCGGGGCGCAACAGGTGTTTGCGCACGCTTTGCGCGCCCCGGGCACTTTGGTATTACAGAAGGGGCCACAGACGCTTGTGCGGCCCCTTCTGTAATACCGATAGCGCTGGCACACATAAAGCGCCAGTGCTATCTGTAGGGGGCGTTCCCTAATTTGCATGGGGGTGTGCACCCCCATGTATATTCTCCCTACTCAAGGATCTTAAAACTTCTGGGCAACCAACCTCATCCCCCCTCACTTCCAACGAGCAATGTGAGACCCTCGCTGCCTTTTTTATTAAAAAGGTGGACGATATCTACAAAACCTTTTCCCACTTAGCACCCCCTATAGGTCGGCCTTATCCCTCGGCCATCACTGGTCCATCACTTTCTGTTTTTCCGGTGCTTTCCCATGAAGCCATGCGGTCTATCTGCAACAAACTCAAATCTGGATCTCCGGCTGATCCCCTTAAACCCGACCAATTTAAGGCTTTTTTACCGTAGTTATTGCCTGTGTTCTGTGACCTCATAAATCTGTCCCTAACCTCTGCTGTGGTCCCCACGGCCTGGAAACATGCCAAAGTGATCCCTCTCCTCAAGAAACCCACACTGGATGACTCCAAGCCTGCAAATTTGTGTCCCATCTCCCTCCTCCCTTTGACTGCCAAAATCACCGAAGCCCATGTCAATTACATCCTCTCTAGCTACATTGATACTAACCACCTGTTGGACCCCTCCCAGAATGGTTTCCGTCCGCATCATAGTACGGAATCGCACTCCTGGCGGTCACGGAACACCTGCGTCACTCTCTTGACTCTGGAGGCACCTCTGCTCTGATTTTATTGGACTGAAGTGCGGCATTTGACACTGTGTTACACCAGATTCTTTTGCAGCGCCTAGAGGACATTGGCATCAGTGGCCCTGCCCTGGGGTGGCTCTCCTCGTTTCTTTCGGAATGATCCCTGCAAGTGATCACCCCCCCCTTTCTGTTCTCAGACGCACAGTGTGCGCCAGGGCGTTCCGCAGGACTGTGCCCTCAGTCCGACCCTTTTTAATATTTACATCCGACCACTGGCCGCGGTGGCAAAAGATAGGGGTCTGACTGTGGGCTCCTACGCAGACGATACACAGTTAGTGATCGCCTTATCCGACAACCCCGCCCGGGTTTAACAGATTTAACAGTGGTCGCGGACTGGAAGACATCAAACTGCCTCCAACTAAACGCCACCAAATCAGAAATCCTGCTGGTGGGGAAAAACACTCATTTATGGAGTGAGCAATGGTGGCCTCCCGTTTTGGGTTCTTCACCTTTAGCTAAGCAGACAGTCAAAAATCTGGGCGTTTGGTTGGATTCGGCTCTCTCTTTCCAGCCCCAAACCAAAGTTGTGGCTGAAGTCTGTTTCGGACTCCTTCGAGGTCTCAAACCTCTGTTGGGCTTCTTTGAGGCTAGCATCTGGCAGGTTATCATCCAGGCCACCATACTGTCTAGGCTGGATTATGCCAGTGCTCTATATTTGGGACTTAATAGAGCAGAGATACAGCGCCTCCAGAGGATACAGAATGCGGCAGCCCGACCATTGTTTGGGCTCCCTAGGACTTGTCATACTTCGGAGTTCATTAATAGACTCCATTGGCTCCCTGTGGAAAAGCGTGTTCTTTTTAAGGCTTTGTGCATTACTCACCGTATTCTTAATGCCCAATCCCCTGAAATCCTTGCAGACCTCCTCATACCTTACACGCCCACTCGCCTCCTGCGCTCCTCTGATCAACACCTGGCGGTCATGCCGCGGGTTAAGAGAGCCAGAGCTGGAGGACACTCTTTTCGAGCTTTAGCTCCCAAACTTTGAAACTCCCTTCCGGTGAACATCAGAAGCATTCAAGATCATGCTGCTTTCCGTAAGGCCACAAAAACGTATCTGTTCTCTAATTAATTGGTTGTGGTGTTTCCTTGGCCCTGTCTTCCTTCTGCTGTCTGAGCTTAGCGCTGGGACGCCCCTTGGCTGGGGCAGCCATGCGCTCTATAAATTTTATAACATAACATAACACCCATGCACATGTGGGAATCCCTTTGCCTCTGTGCCCGTGCCACATTACAGATGCGGGCGCAGAGGCAAAGAAGCTGTCAGGAGGCGCACTGACAGTACTCCCCCTGAAAGCAGCCCTCTGCAGGGGGTAATGGGGGTCCTATGGACCCCCCAGACATCCCCTTGCAGGCGAGTGCAGTCACTGACTGCACCAGCCTGCAAGGGGATTTCTAATCCTTGTTAAAAATGAAGGCGTGTTGCCAACTGCACAGTGAAACACGGAGCGGCTGCTTCAAAGCCGCTCCGTATTTCACTTGAATGTGCTGCCCCCAGGGCAGCACGAGTTCGCCGATGCCCTAGGAGCAGCGCTTTCTATGTAATAGGGCGCACTTTCTCTGTTTGCGTCTGGCGCACCTGTTTTAAGGTGTGCCAGGTGCAAACAGGTAGTAGGTCAACATTCTCTATTGAATGAGGAATTTGTGGTTGCTGATTCTATGGAAAAGAAGGCGGATGGAGCGCTGAAGAAGCCTTATGCAAGGCTAAGTTTTTAATTGAGACCCAAGATATATTCAGTTTATACCTAACGGTCGGCTGTTAAGGATTTTCAATCTTTGTTACAGCTAATCAGGAGGGAGAAGATTTTCCCCAGCTGTTGGCTAGGATGGAGGTTCAAGACAAGTTTCTATCTAATATGCTCTTTGATAGTCTCAGATCACCAGCTATAGCATCAGCTGGGGTTGCGTCAGCCAGGCGTCATCTGCATTTGAGGGGCTGGAAAGTTGGTTCTTCACAAAAGAACTGTGGGGCATATTAGCAAGGGCGTTATTGCCGCTTTAGCGGCACTTTTTGCCGCTAAAGCGGCGATATTTCTATCGCCCTATTAGCAAGCTGTCGCTAACAGCTGTTAGCGACAGCTTCATGGCGAAAGCGACCGTTTTGGTGCCGCTGTGCATGTCAGCGATATTTATCGCTAATGACATGCAAAGTAGGCGTTCCCAACTAAAAGCGACTGCAAACAGTCGCAAACACAACTTCCCCCTATTACCAATGCCCGTGAAGCGATAAAAAAAGTGGCGCTAACCGCGATTATCGGTGGAATTTAACACCTGCTAAAAACCTGACTTAACCATTCTTGTCAATGGGAGGTGGATTGTAAGGTTAAGTCCTCACCTGCCTATTAGCAAGCTTTTCATTAGCACGGTGAATTTTTCGCTGGATTTCTCGCGCTATTGCTGGGTTTCGCCGCTATTGCTGGATTTTCTATCGCCTCGGAGATAAGCGTTGATAATAACGCGTTATCTCCGCGATGAAATCCAGCGATAGCCGGCGATAAAAAAAACAGCGCTAAGTGCGCTTTGCGATAATTATCGCAAATCCTTGGTAATATCCCCCTGTCTTTGCAGGATCTAAATTGTTTGGAGAAGAATTGGAGGACCTAAATCCTCTAAAAATCAAAAGCATACCCAACTCTTTAAGTTCAGACACAAGCGGTTTGACAAATGGTAAAGAGGTTTTGAGAAGAACAAAAGAAAAGGACCTGGCTTTTCCTACATAAATTCTAGATTTCAGCCTAAAGCTAGGTGGTCTGATCCCTCTTATCAAGCCTCTGGGAGCAAGGGCAATCTAAACCAATGATCCTGACTATGCAGGGGAGGTGATCCCAGTAGGAGGTCATCTTATTTTCTTTCGGGACCAATGGGTGTGCAAATCTCGACAAATGGGTCCTGCGGATTGTGTTTGGGGCTACATAATACTATTTGCCCCTGTCCCTCCAAGGTATAGAGTGTTCTCTACTCCTATTTCAGTGAATTCACAAAAGAGACAGTCGTTGATAGACAGCATTGTTTCTTTGGTTCAGAAGAATGCCATATTTCCAGTTCTGTTGCATTAAAAAAACATAGCTGGTATTCGAGGATATTTCTGGTCCAGAAGTCATCAGGGGAGTACAGAATGATTACAGATTTGAAGGAACTGAACAAGTATATTCCCACGGTCCATTTCAAAATGAGCTCCCTGCAGCAGATAATTCCTTTGGTGATGCAGGGAGATTTTTAACCAAGATAGACTTGCAGGATACTTACCTATGCAATCAGATTGCCCCAGCATGTCAACAATATCTCAGGTTTTGTGTGGGGGAGGAGCATTGGCAATTCCAAGATCTTCCCTTTGGGTTAAAGACTGCTCCAAGGGTGTTCACAAACGTTCTAGCCCCAGTAATTGCTTTCCTTCACAACAATGGTATAAAGGTTTAACTTTATCTCAACGGCCTCCTCATTCAAGCATTTTTTCTCTCTTTGTCTGTGGTTCACACAATGAAGGACTGCCAGGAATAATACAGGTTTTTTTTATAAACCTGAAGAAGTCGGCTGTCACAGAACCTGGACTATTGGTGCCAGCTTCCTCACAGAAGAATGTAATGGTGCTGTTATCTGAGACTTCTGAAACGGGTCCAAGGAGATATGTTAACTATGTTCAATTTGGCTGTTACTTGCATTGGTTTCTGCATAAATGGCCAGAAGGGAGTAAGCTTTGTGGTGTTTTAGGTCTCGCCTACGCAGCGCGCATGCGCTGCATAGGAAAAAGACCTTTAGCCATGGAGTCGGTTTTGAGGCCAAAAACGTGCACGCGTTGCATTGCTTCCAATGGCAACGCGTGCACGTTCAGCGATTCCCTTGCGGGAGCGAGCAGCTGGCGCCATATGTTATCAATTATCGCGCCTTGCTGCTCGCTCCCGCAAGGGAATCGCGCAGGCCCTCCCCCTGCTGCCGCGCGAGGCGCGCGCGCTTGTGCTTGTTGTTTTCTTGCTCCTGGGTCCCAAATCTCGGGCTTACCGATCCCAGCCTTCTTCACCACCAAGCACAAACATCTTCCCCTCCACATCCGCTACACCCGGACGATACCACCTCTCTTTCATGGGGGAGCACACGGACCATGTGTTGCTCTTGGGCTGGTAACATTCCACCTTGTCAGTGTTTTCAGTCGTGGCATGCCAGCCAACAATAAGGCGCATAATTCCAACAGGGAGGATTATTTTAAGTCTGCTGGATTTATAATGGTAACTGTTACTTTCTGTCTATTTTAGAGGTTAAAGATAGGTAGGGGGATTTACTCCTGCACTTTAGGAGTAAGTTGGGAGCACTGCAAGAGTGATTCACAGCAAAATGTTAGCGAATGGGGCCTGCAGTGCCTAGGGACTGGTGCGTGATGTACTTTGAAAGTCTCTGCACTGATCATAAGCCCACACCACCACTACCCTCACCCTTTACCCTTGCTGCATGTGCGGGCGGTGTAAAGCTTGGTAGCTCCGTAGTATATACACGAGCTGGGTCTCTGTGGCACACAGCTGTCCGCATTGTGTGGCTAAGTTTCCCGGCACCGGCTGCATCTGGGGCTTTGAAACATCTGCAAAGGTGTGCTTGGTAGACCACGTTGTACCTACGTGCATGAACATCTGGCCCTTCGTTTCTTTCTACCCGGTCCTGCCAGAGGATTAGGCAGACTTTTATTTGGACAATAAACCTAAACTGACAGTATTTATGTGGGAGGAAGAACAACGAGAGCCGCCGAAGACGCAAGAGCATGACGTAATGAGGATTAGGAATATTTCTGGAAAAACAAATATTGGCCTTTCGTGTGCATGTGACTCATTTGGCACAGACATCCGTCCCTCAGCTGTTTACACTGAACATGAGCTGAGCAAGTCTGAGTTCTAATAACAGTGACCTGGATTCACACGGGACTGACCCATGCTCCCCTGGCCAAGGCCATACATAATATGACCACACAGACAGCTTCAGTGATAGAGCGCTTACCACAAGTGTCTCTTGGCGCTTAAATCCGAAGTGTTATTATCTTGTTCTGATATGTCTGCCATTATTTGGGCCTCGGGCCTTAGCACTGAACTCCCCGGCTATCTTGTGATGAACTGTTGTGACGCCCGTGTTCTGGCCTGCCTCTGGTCGGGTACCGGTCCATGAGCTGTGGGCATCTGACTCTGGTTGGGTTCTGACTGAGGGCTTTGACGCACTGCTTACACAGCTGTGAGGTCCATAGCGTGGCCTTTGTGTGACAATTAGAGAAATCCTGCGCCTGGTGGTGCTGGCTGTGCGCTATCTTTGAGTTGTGTTAGTTTATGTCAGATTTCCTGTTTCATGTGCTTTGTTTGAGGGAGGGGTGTTTTGGTGACAAGTGCTGGTTGTTCTCTGGTGGGAGGTATATGGGAAGTTTTGTCTAATGTGCACCAATTGATGTTTGTTGTTTCATTGGAACAAGTGTATTTAGTAAGGTCGCCTAACCGTGGGCCGAGACCCAGCGAGGTTAGCGAAGGCCAATATGGCCAGATCTATCAACAGTCATAAGCACCTTTGTAATAGGGACACTAAAGAAAATGAGAGTTACGGAACAAAATGCTTGGAAGACTTTGATGTGGACTATTCCTGCCACGTTTAATGTCTCTGATAAAAGCATGTCCACAGCTAAGAGTTGTTGGGGGAAACTCTTTCCATTACATGTGGAGATTTACACCTTCTGCTGCCATTCAGGAGCGTAGCTACCGTGGTGCAGCAGGTTCAGTGGTATGTGGCCCAGATGCATGAGGGGCCTAGTGAACCCTGACAATATTGTATTTTACTAACCCAACAGCACTCCTTGATGTACTGCTGCTTCCGTTCACAAACATTCCCACATGCATGCATAGAAAGCTGCAACACTCACAGGCTGCCAGGCAAGGGAGTAGCCAGGAAAATAAAATGCCCCCCACTTGGAGGCATAGGACAATAATTGAGCGAAGTGAGTGACACCGACCCTACCTAGGAAAGCCAGTGGGAATTGTTTACCAGAGAAAGATTTGCAAATAATGTGAAAATGATGCATTTTATAGCATGATCTTAAAAGAACTTGACCAAAAACTGCATGTACCAGTATTGATTTCTTTCTTTTTATTTGTTCCTTTCTACATCTTTTCTCTCTCTTATTTTATTCTGCTTTAATCTAGTTTTTATTTACATCTTTCTTTCCTCATTTCTATTATTCTTTATTTGCTTCTTTCAATTTTCCTTTCATTCCTTCTTTCCACATTTCTTTCCTTCTGTCTATCCTTCTTTCATTCCATCTCTCATCCTTTCTAGCCTTCTGTCCTTAATATTCTTTTTATTTTCTGTCCTTCTTTCCATGTTTCATTCCTTCTTCTCAATCCTTCCTTTTTCTTTTCTTTTCCCCTCATTTCTTCTTATAATCCTCTGTCTTCTTTCTCAGTTTTTAATCCATCTTTCTTTTTGTATTCCTTCCCTTCATTAGTTCAATCTCTTCTTTCATCCATCATTCTTCCTTTTCTCTCATTTCTTCTTTCCATTATTTCATTCAGTTTTTTGCTCTCCTAATTTCTTTCCCTCCTTGCATTTTCTATCTCTTTCTTCCATCTACCTTTTATTCCAGCTGAATTTCTTTCCATCCATCCTTCATTCTTTATTTCTTTACTTGCTTTGCTTTCTTCCTTTTCTTTTGTTTCTATCTGCTTTCCCTATTTTCATTCTTTTTCTTCAATGCCATGTTGCCATTTTTCTTTTTTTTTCTTTTCATCTTTTTCCTTGTTTACTTTGTACTCTTCTTCATTTATTTGCTCACTCCATTTGCTTCTCACATTTTTTTCTTTGGCTTTGTAATAATTCTCTTTCTCTTTGTCATAGTTTTTGGCTTCTTTAGCACCCACCCAACATCTTGCGATGACCTTCAAGTCACAGATCAAAGTAAGAAAAAGTCATAAAACAATTTCATCTGCCCCAGTGGCACCCCGCTTAAGCCAGACCCCCCCAGGATATTTAAAAGATTTTGAAATTTTGCGGCAAAAAATGTAAATTTTACAGCATTATTGTGGCACTTTATTTTATCACTGTATGAAGCACATCATGGTAGAGTTACATTGTGAGCGCCCTCAGCATTGGATGCCAGTGCAACATGCTGATAAAGTATTGTGTTTACTATTATATACTTATAGTATGTGAGGTTAGTACAGAGTTCCCAGACAGCTCTGTCAAAATACCTCCAATATGACCTACAATGGCACCGCCTATTAACTGTACAGGGACCAAGCCATGCAGCTCTTCCAAGTGAATGCTCCTCAAACCTGACAGGGGGCAGCCTCTGCAGTTCTAGTTTTAAGATGCACGCATATTCACCGGGGGACCTCAGACCTGACAGACTGGTACATTTTGCTATACCTGTATGGAGAACTTGTCTGCTCATTCTGAAAAAGAGGCCAGAGGCAGAGGCTTGTGCCCAGCAGGGCCTGTGGATCTAAAATTGTGTGAAAGTGAAATAAACCAACTTTACTGGGGCCTCTTTGCCATAAGATTAAACAAGCATTGGCATAGCCAATAGGTCTCGCTTTTGGGACATTATAAGTGTTTAGCCATGCAACGGTTGATGTTGTTGCACCAAGGATATTGTGCTGCATAACTAAATACTTATAAGGTCCCAAAAGCGAGACCTATTGGCTATATCAATGCTTGTTTCTCTTCTTTTACTCTCTCACAGACGCAAACAGTGTTCATCCCTGTATTGCGAGGATTACGATGCCAGCATTTCTGTGACTCCATGGATTCGATCTCAGGTGGCATTGTGGCTGGAGACTCAAGCTCTTTTTCAGGGGTACTCCTTTGATCTCCAAGACCCTCTGATTCTAACAACAGATGCCAGCAGTCGGGGTAGGATGCAGTCTTGGTGGATCTCTCGACCCAGGGTCTTTGGCTTCCTCAGGAGTCAAGGCAGTCTTCGAACTGGAGGGAGTTGATTGCTGTTCAGAAAGCTTTTAATGGGGTTTCCTCCATTTCAAGGGCTGGGCACTAGTCATAAAAACACGCAAACTAGTGACCAAAGCATATGTCAACTGCCAGTTTGGGACAAAATGCAGCAGTCTTAATCTAATTGTGTCAGACATGGGTTGAGCGGAGAAGAATCTTCTGTCTATAAAAGCAGTGCACATTCAGGGGAGACTGAACATTCAAGCAGCAACTATGAGTCGAGTGTTCCCCACTTTTCAGAATTACACTCTAAATCCCTTGGATTTTTCAGAAGCTCTGTCTCAGATGGGGGAATCTAGTGAAAAATCTCTTCGCAGATTAGGCAAATGCTTAGATCCCAAGATTCTTCTCAAGGTCACACAGCAGTCAGTCTCTGGGGGTGGATGCCTTTCTGCATCAGTGGCCAAAATACCTTCTGTATGCCTTTCCCCCTACCCTCTGATTTCAAAGATTTTGTTATAAATTCAGAGGGAAGAGATGGAGATAATCCTTGTAGTCCCATTTTGGCCAAGGCTAACCTGGTTCCCCCTTCATCGATCCTTGGCAATAGAGAGGGAGTGGATTCTTCCCTTGTCTCCTCTTCATCTTATCTCTCCGATTTTATCCCCAGCTGCCTTGGAACATCTTCATCTATCAGCGTGGAGGTTGAGAGGGAAGGTCTATCAAAGAGGAGTTTTTCTTTACCATTGTCTCTCCATCCAAGGCTCCAGGATAGACTCAACTAAGAAGTCCTATAACCACCATTGGGCTTCTTTTCATAAATGGTGTACTGAGAAGTTGTTGAATATAGCCCTGAAAAAAATCTGGTATTCCTTCAGGAGAGGTTTGATAAGAATTTGTCTATTTTCTACCCTGAAACTCCAATGGTCTTCCATCAGAGCATTTAGGACTCCTTGGGGTAGTCTTACCATGGTGGAAGAATTGGTTGCTCAGCTTTGTAAGGATTTCCCTTTGTTAAGACCTATACCCAAATGTTTTTTCCTCCTTGAGACCTTCCATTTGTGCTGTCTTTTTTGCAGGGTCCTCTCTTTCAGCCTTTGGAGAAATCCTTTGATAAATTCTTAACCTTTAAAGGGGCATATTATCAAGGGCCATTTCGCCGCTTTTTTGGCTTTAAAAGCCAAAAAAGCGGCGAAAATGACATCGCCCTATCTACAAGGGGATGCTAACATGCATTAGCGCATGTTATCACCTGTTTTCCCGACGCCTCGGTTTGCATCTCTAATGAGATGCAAAGTGGGCGTCACTGGGCAGTACTCCTTGTAAATTATCGCTGATGTGCACATCGCGATATTTACAAGGAGGCCCACGCATTTTTGCAGACGTTAGTTTTTGGCGAAAATCGCGGTTTTCGCTAAAAACTAACGTCTGCAAAAATGCTGACTTAGGTATACTTACCATTGGGGTGGATTATGCTGATACGACCACAGGGTCGTATCAGCAAGGTTATCGCCGTTTTCCATGGAACATCGCTGAAAAACCAGCGATGTTCCATGGAAAACTCCGCTATCGCTGGAAAATTATCGCCATTGCGCTATGCGTTGTTGATACAGCGATAGCATGGCGATAATTGCCAGCGGTAGCCGGCGATAAATAATTTCTCGCTAAGAGCTGCCAGCGATAATTATCGCTGCCGCTTGATAATATGCCCCAAAGTTTTTTTCCCAATAGCTATAACTTCTGTGAATTAGGCTCCCTTCAATGCCGATATCCCTATTTGAAGATGTTTGAGGATAGAATGGTTTTATCTCTGGGCCCCAATTACCTTCTTAAAGTGAATTCTTCCTTTCACAGAACTCAGGAGATTTTTCTTCCTTCCTTTTTAAATTCTTCCTCTCCTTCCTCTTCTGGGTCCTCTTTGGATGTGGTAAGGGTTCTCACTATATTTCTTTAGAGGTACTCGTCATTTAGGAAGTCAGAATTCTTATTAATAAATTTTGGCAATGTGAACAGAGGTTGTAAGTTTTCTAAATCAACCTTAGCTCGATGGATCAAAACATTGCTTTCTCCGGTCTACAAAGTTGCCAGCAGGAATTTTCCAGACAGTGTTAGTTTACTCTACTAGGGGCATGGCGGCCTTTTGGGCTGAGTGGGTGGGAGTCTCCTTAGTGGATATATGTTCTGCTGCTACATGGACCTCTCTGTCCATCATTCATTTCCCATTATACACTAAATTTGGTGCAGGGACATGAGTTGGATTTTGGTTCAGGTGTCCTTTCTAAGGGAGTTTTTCAGGTTTCTGTGTAATTTTGGGCAGTGTTTTTGGAATCAGTACTTGTGTTCCTGTCATACTTTAACTTTGTATTTCACTTGGGTGTGTTCATTTCAATAAAGATGGGGTATAGACACTGCTAGTATGTTCTTTGTTTTATTTCTATCCTGAGATATGATAAGTAGGTATGAGCTTGGGCATTTCTTCGTGATTATAAGGAATGGGACGAGGAAAAAGATGAGGAGGTAATACTCAGATTGCTTACTGGTAATCTCCATTACTCTGATTCTATCTTACTCGTCCCAGTACTTACAACCCTCCCACCCTTCCCGTTTTTATTGTGACCTTCTTATCATGAGATTCTTTCTTGGGCTTTGATACAGTCCAGGAAGTGCTTTTGTGGAGAAGGACATTTAAGGGGGTGCTACAGTTTTTTGGCTCGGGAGGTTACGATAACTGGGAGTGCACTGAAGGAAAACATGATTATAAGTACTGGGACGAGAAAGATAGAATCAGAGTAATGAAGATTACCATATATAATATAAGGACAACATGTTCTAAATTACACTTGCTAGAAAAAATTAATATAAGGTCATAACTTAAGATACAAGTTAATTTGCCTTTTAAAAACACACAGAACACAAACATCACAACAGATATGGTACAAGACAACTCCAGGTACATCATTAGACCATTGTGGTATTAATGCAAAGCAGCCATTTGACATAATTCTAATAAACAAATAAAAAAATGTAGCTATACAACTGCAGGAAGGATGACAAGATAACTTTTAACTTATTGAGTGCATCTCTCATTTTTAAAGACAGATGTTCCTTCAAGGCCTGCTTACCTATGTCTGTCAGCCAGATGTCAAGGTTCAAGTCAGATGGATTTTCCAAGTGTGAATCTGCCCACTATTACTATGCTCTTTAAGCAAACATGTTTTCATTTGACATAAAATAATTTATAAAATACTTTTTTCTTGCTACTGCCAGAATATAGGCACAAGGCACTCTTTTCTGTAGAAGTGTACTTACATTATCAAAAAGCACTGCCAAAATGTGTTAATAGATTGCAAGTCAGTAACATATTCTTCAGCTGGGTCTGGTGGCTCAGTGGACTAATGCATCCCCTGCAGTGTCCTGTGTTTGACCACAGGTTCAAATTCAGGCGGTTTCACTCAGCCTTTTATCCATCTGAGGTTGATAAAATGAGTACCATTGAGTTAGGTAACAATAAAACGTCTATTATTCAGCGCCAAGATGCCTACGGGTGAATGTGCGCTTTACAAATACACATGTTATGTTATCTTTCATTTGCCTTATGGAGTTTCAACATGTAGTGCCATCTTCGATGCCCACTTCATATATCTGATCTGAATTCCAATGAATCTGGAATACAGTTTTCTGGGGTGTACGTAAGTTGAGTTCTATGCATTAATATTTAAGTTGTCATATGTTTCCTGGTCTTCAAACATTGGTTGGGTGGAGGACCTGTATCCACTCCCCTGCAGAGGGCTTCACACCATACAAAAGATTTATAAGTGCATCCTCCACTATGGTGGATGCCCTTTCACCAGAGCTGAAAGCTGTGTTAATGCCATGCGTCTTTACACTATGATGGATGTCCTTTCAGCAGAGCTGGATGCTGCCTTAATGCCATATGTTTTTTACACCCACTCACCGTATATTTTCTGTTTTTCACAAAATTCCAAAGCAAGAGTTTGTTTGTAAAATATAACAAGCATTGGCAAAGCCAATAGGGCTGGCGTTGCCCGCCAGCCTTTTGGCTATTCTTATTTTGTCCTGGTTTTTGCAAAACATTTTTGTTCAGAAAGCTGACGGATGTTTATCAATCAGAAAAAAAAGTCAAAAATGTTTTTGGGCTCAAAAAAGCACACATTACAATAGTACTCCCTGGCACTTAAGGGAACTACTTTATATGTGGATGTGTTCCTTGTAAAAGGGGAGCATGCTGTATCTCCTAGTGAAGTCAGCCAATGACTGAAATGGGCTAATGCATTGCCCCTTGATACATGCTTGAGTTGGTTGGAGAAAAATGTCAATGACACCACCCCAGACAAATGGATGAAGTGATGCTGAAAACCCCTATAAGTAACTATGTCATACACATAATTTTAGTAAAATCAAAAGGTCTTGGCTAATGCAGACCTAATCAAGCCAATTTGAGAAAGAAGGAAAGAAAGCAAGAAAGAACGCAAGAAAGCAAGAAAGAAAGAAGGCAAGAAAGACAGAATGCAAGAAGGAAAGAAAAAAAGCAAATAGTCAAGAAAGAAAGTAAGAAGGCAAGTAAAAAGGCAAGAAAGAAAGCAAGACGGAAAGAAAGAAGGCAATAAGGAAAGAAAGAAGGCAGGAAAGAATGATGATAAGAAGGAAAGAAAGGAAGAAAGAAAGAAGGAAAGCAAGGAAGGAAGGAATGAATAATGGAAAGAAAATGGAAAGAAAGCTAAAATGAAAGAATAAAGAAAGCAACGAAAGAAGGAAAGAATAAAGAAGGAATGAGGAAATAAAGATTTAAGTAAAGAGCGAAAGAAAAATGGAAGGAAAGATAGAAAGAAAGACAGGACAAACGAGAAAATAAAGAAGGAAAGAATGAAAGAGGGAAAGAAAGGATGAAGAACAAAAGCAAAAAAGAAGGAACGAAAGATGGAAAACAAGCAAAGAAAGCAAAAAAGAATGAAATAACGAAGGACAGCAAGAAAAAATAAAAGACTTAAGGAAAGCACGAAAGAATGAAAGAGCAGATAGAAAGAAAGAATGAAAGAAAGCACGAAAGGAGGAAAGAAAGAAAATTAAAAGAATGTAAAGATGACAAGAGAGAAAGAAAGCCAGAAAGAAGGAAACAAAGAAAGGAAAAAAAAAGAAAAAAGCAAAGAAGGAAAAAGGAAATTTTAAAAAGTGTTGCAAGTACCCCAAATTAAACATGATAAAGGCTGATTTTCTTCCTGAGCAAAGTTTAATAAAGAACCATTGGTGAAATTGAGCCCAGAATAGACATGTTCTGAAGAATTGTCCACTTATGAATTCACATGTATAATATTGAAGCTTTAGTTTGTTTACTGCACGCATAGTAAAAGTTTCAAATGGATCCAATCTGTTATGCTGTGAAACAGGACACAAAAGAATTTACAATAGCTCTGGAAGGAGACAGGAACTGATAAAGTTGAATGTGGCCTGTGTTCTCATCTGGCACAAAGCATCCTGCTATCACCTCAGGCTCTAAACAAAATGGCAACACTAAAATAATTATAAAGTAAAAACAAAAACATTGACACTGACGAGAACTACCTTGTGTGTGGATGTGCTCATTGTGAAAGACCAAAATGCAGTCACTCAAAGTGAAGGTAACCAGTCTCTGAAGTAGGCCTACCCATTTCCCCATGCTGTATTGCTGTAGTAGGCAGAAGCAAAACGTGAATGACACAACAACAGACCAATGGATGAAGCGAGATGGCTGAAAGCCCCTTTAATTATGTATATGATACATACAATTTTTAGTAACATCAAAAGGTCTTGGCTAACGTCAGATTTAAGAGTGCAATTTCCACAGCAGAGGAACTTTCTCTCTGCACATGGGAGCCATTGGTTTTGTTACTCTGTCTGATGCCATCATGCCTCAGATGTTAGGCCTGAGCAGGAAAACATGCATCAAGAGGACTGCCCTATACAAATTAAATATGGTATAGGCCAAATAGCACAGTTGAAGAATACCAAAAGCAGCCAAAAGAAGGCCAATTAATTCACCTCTCAATCCACACTGGACAAACCCATGGTTCCCCAGGAACAAATTCTGAGTGAGTCTAACCATCCCATGGTCCATACCGTTTACTCAGCCTCCCATAAAAGCGGTCTACCGAAAGAATTGAATGCAATACGGAAATATGCTTTTCTTTTCCACAAATTAATGTGCCTTTCATGTTGTTATGTTAACCCTACTATTACAAGAATTGTGGAAAAAGCTTGAACTATTCATGTATAGAAAACAGCTTTTTCAAGACTAACCAGTTTCCATTATCTGAAAGATATCCATAAACTTTTGTGTTAAATAAATTGAGATTTTAATTAAGTATAATGTTCGAAGATATGGAGATCCACAGTGAGGTATACATGGGATATTGTGCATCAACTTCACATAAATGTATTAGAAAAATTACAGTTATTGCCCCTCCTAATCTTGCAGGCGATGATTTCATTGAGGTAAATTAAGGCCAAATGTTGGTGTATTCTAACTGCAAAGGTCAAATTAAAGTAAGCAGCTTCTAATTTCCAAAGCTTAGTTGAGAGAATGGAATGTTCCATGATGCCCAAAAAAAGCTAAATATTCTATATAGCTGAAGGGCTTCATTCAGCATGCAATGGATGGACCATCAAACCTGTAGGGTGCTAGAAGCCTGCCTCTGCTACCATAGAGCGGCCCATTTCCCATCGTCTGTGTTCCTCGCCAAATCGATGAGGATTTACAGCCACACGGCTTTGCAATTTTTACGGAAATTGCACAATACCAAGTACCCCACGATCTAATTGTGCATTTCAAATCGGCCAGCATTTTTTCCATTTCTCAAAGGAAAATCCTCAAAGTTTTGCTTTAGTTTCGAAATATGGAAAATTGATATATCAAAGTCCAAGACGCATCACAAGTTTTCTCTCAGCAAATGAGTTACGCTGGTTGTTCTTTACTGCCTGGGACACCTGTGAAGATCCCAAGAATGAAAAGACATGGCAGATATGACGTATGAAGTCCTGCCCTGAAAGGCCAGAACATCTGATGTCATGCCCACCACTAAATGCCAGTGCTGACCTACTGGAGGGTGTTGTTACTGACAGAGGAGACATGGGCGTCTGAGATATCAGAATCACAGCGCTGTGTCCACCCACCTCTGTATGAGGACTGGAATCAAGAGTTGGGCGGACATGTCATTGGCTAATTTTTGGCAGATGCCCCATTACTGTCAAGCTCTGTATTATTATACATCAGCAAGAGAAGTTCCTCTGACATCTAAACCTAGTATTATCAAAAAGGTGAACCGGTTGCCACAAACACATACTGAGATTGTGCGCTCCATTAATGTACCGTCTGCATACCTCTCCCTGCGGCCCATTAATGTACTGTCTGCATAACTCTCCCTTTGTCTAGCTGTATAAAAACAGGGATAATTTGGTCTGGCAGTCGTGAGCTGGTTCCATTCCCACATCTTGTCCTCCTCCATGCCCCCACCACCACCGCAGCAACCACTTTCAAAAACAAGAATGCTAAATTGAAATTGGAAGCCAAAAGTTAATTGCTCATTTAATGATATTGTTGGTTTTTCTGAATCTGAGCTGAGTTAATGATGAAGCCTTTCTGAAGTTTCCTCAGCACCCTCATTGTCTGCCAGAGGTGCCTTGGGATTCTCCAAACGAGCACTGCATGAAATGAATTAAAGCTGTTTGTAAATAATTTGACCCAGTCTCAGATGGATCATTCAAGATCATTGTTAATGCGACGCCGCCTACACACCTCGTCTATCTGCTAGCCGTCCCTTGCTGGAATATAGAAAAGTGTCCATTCTATATGATAATTTTCTTCTAATTATTTTTCATTTAAATAAATATGTTTGTATGTCCCTCGAACTTTTCTTGCAAGAAGCACCTATTTAGAAGGCTATAGTAGTCAAGTGGCCCTGTGACATGTGCCCAGTGGTGTAATGAAACTAGAGGGGGGCTCCCCCTGAAAAGTACATGGAGGGCCCCGGGCACCCAGTCAGGAGCTTTCAGGCTAGGGTCCCGCCGCCAGTACACAGTGTCTGCCAGTGCACCATGCCTGACTGTGTGCACAAGTATCCGGTCCCAGGCCCAGGCAGTGCACAAGCAAAATGAAACCTTGCCAACTGTGCACTGTGCACAGTTGGCAAGGTTTCATTTTGCTTCACAGTTGCCACGGTTTCATTTTGCTTATGTGTGACATTTCCATGTTTTTTATGCATTTATGTGACCTTTACATTGAATAGAGAGGCTTCATGTTGGGGAGTCACGTTATGCGAGGGAGAGTAGAAATCCTTAAAGGTGAAGTCTGCTGTTAGAGACTGAGGGGCATATGTACAAGGAGTTAACGCCGCTTTAGCGGCACTTTTCCGCCGGTTTTGCGGCAATATTTTTATCGACATATGTACAAGCTGTTGCTAACCTCTGTTAGCTGCAGTTTTCCAGCGAAAACGTCCATTATAAAGATCGCCACTTCTGTTAGCGATAATGACATGCAAGGGAGGCGTTCCCGTGCAAAATACGGCCGCTAACCCCACTTCGTGATATTTACAAGGGGATTCTTTAAGTTTGGAGGACCAAAAAAACTGCCTCTAACTGCAGTTAGAGGCAGTTTTTTTTAAGACCAGAAAATAGCTGGTCTTAAAAAAGGAGATAACACTTGGGGCCTCATTTCAGCAGGTTTTGTTGCTGGACTGCGCTGCAAGCAATGTTGCTTCGCTGCGACAAAACTACAGGGCAGGACTGCGCACCATCAATAAGATAGTGCGCATTCCTGGGCCTCACTCATGAAAAGTGTTGCAGCGATGTGACAAGACAGCGTTGCAACACTTTTCACTACCCCCTTCTTGCGACACCACGGATGCGCTGTATTCACTGGACAGCGCTCCATGACGCAAGTAATGACAGATACGTCTGGAATCCTGACGTATCTGTCTGCGCTAAAGTCACGCATTGCTGCAGTCGTGTCACAACCATGACGCAACTCCAGCAATGCATGAGGCCAGCCAATCCCTGTGGCACTGCGTCACCCTTACGCCTACCATCATGCATGCATAAGGTACTGACGCAGTGCCGTTCTTGAGGGGTGCCCGGGTGTTGGCGCAGTTGGAGATCCATCGGTGGCGGTTGCGCGCTGCGGTGTCATCGTATGGAAGCGTTGGTGGAGTGGTGGTGCTGAGGGAGTTGACAAGACGTACTTCGATGGCCTTGATCCAGCTGCGAGGGGGGCGATGATGGCGGTTGTGTACGGTGGGCATGGTGAAGACATGATGCATACAATGATGGTCGGTCCAGGAGAGTCCGGTGGTGTGGCTGTAGTTGAAGGTCCCGCTGGCGGAGGAGACGTGCTCGACTGTGTGTCCTGCTATGTGGCTTGCTGCAGTGACTAACTGCTTGAGTCTGATGTTGGGGAGCTACCCCATGAGGGGGTGGTGTTCTGGTCACTGGGGTTGTCCAGGTGGAACTTGAGTTCGCTGAGTAGGATGTTGTCGGTGGATGGGAGAGCCTGGTGTGCAATGAGGTCTACAATGGTATTTGAGAATGGGTATCCATGGCCCGGGGGGCCTGCAGATGAGGGTGCCACAGAGGATGGGGTTGGGGTTGGTCCTGATCTGGAAGTTAAGGTGTTCCAATGTCACTGTTGGGTCATTAGAGTGCGTGGTCAGTCGGAGTGTGCTTCTGTAGGTGATGGCAATGCCTCCTTTTGGATGGTCGGGGTGGTCCTTGCGGGTGATTTAGTAGCAGTCAGTGATGGCGATGGCGATGTCTGGTCCGGAGCAGATGTTGGTCCTGGCAGGCGATGTGGCGTCCAGGGTTGATGGCGAGGAGGGTGCTGGCGCCGTAGGGGTGGAGTGTCCGAGAGGAAGGGTCTTCGTTGCTCCTGCTCTCCTGAGTCTGCTTCCAGGAACAGGAAGTAGGCAGCGAGGCTCCCTCCCCTAAGCCAATCACAATGCTGCAATGCGGCGTTGGGATTGGTCATTGGTGCCGGGACGAGGCATTCAGCCAGGGGCTGGAGGTGTGGGCATGTTCTCCATGCAGGCTGTAATGCAGCCTGCATTGCGAACAGGACAGTGCGCATGACTGCTTTGTGGGGCATGAGTGGGCTGACCAAACAGTCATTGCGCACTTGAGTGGGCATGCCACTCCGCCCCTGCCCTGCTCCGTGAGTGGAGCGGCCCTACCCACCCTCCAGCCCGCAACAGAAACATGGCACCATAACATCAGGAAGTTATCATCATGTGATGATTGTTCCTCTTCTTGCACTGCTTGGAAGCAGTGGGGCGACGCTCTTCCGCCATAGCGGATGAGCCGACACTGGGGGTGCGTCATCTACTGGTGCTAGGCCTGGGCGACTCGACCCCCGGGCCTCCTCCGCTACGTGTCCCACCTTCTCCTTACCTGGACATTGACACTGTGGCGCAATCCGCTAAACTCTCTCCAAATCTGTGACTCACCCAGCAGGAGCCTCAGCCAGGTGGGATTTCACAAGCATGGGTACAGCAGTCGCCTCCAGATCCGCTGGTGAACCTCCCGATGCAGTTGATGCAGCAGGGCCCCCTTAGGCGTGAACTTGCAGCGCTCCCGCAACACAAGTTTGGCGCAGCTCAGGGGCCTCACCCTCCACAGCGTCCGGACAGCACAACCTCATCCGGCCTGCGATGCAGAGAGGTGCCGCCCACCGTTGGTAATCCTCTCTGTGCACCCCGGTGTATTAGTGGATCGTAGTATGCGATGCAGACCTCCCTACATTGGTGTGCAGGTGCGCCTCTACCATTCCCAGCTCCAAGGGGTGCAAGGCGGTCTTCTCACACAGGTCAGCAACATGTCTCGATGCGACCGACCAGACTTCACCACCAGGTACGGGCGATCGCCGTGCCTCAATGTCTACCGCTACGGCTCATCGACTCCACAGCTCCTCCGCATCCCAACCCAGGCTCCAGACGCAGGTCCAGCAACGCATCCAGGCTCCAGGCGCAGGTCCAGCGAGGCATCCAGGCTCCAGACGCAGGTCCAGCGATGCATCTAGGCTCCAGGCGCAGGTCCAGCGAGGCATCCAGGCTCCAGGTGCAGGTCCAGCGAGGCATCCAGGCTCCAGACGCAGGTCCAGCGAGGCATCCAGGCTCCAGATGCAGGTCCAGCAAGGCATCCAGGCTCTCATCCTGGTCATCCTGGATGTTGGGTGGCTTGAGGGGGTTGTTGATGTGTGCTACACTTGGCCCTGGCTGCTCCATTCTGCATTTCATTGTTTCTTGTGCCTATTTTCTATTGGAGGTCGACTGATAGGCTATTTTTTCCATTAGAGTCAAAAAAACTCATGTTGGGCTGACTAACGTGCATTTTTTTGCTGCTAATGGGCCTTTCGTTGGCTTTTGCCCGCTAACGCCGGAATTCCTATCGCCATCACGCTAATGTTAGTGGCAGTTTTCACCTCTGATCCCTGAAGCTATCGCCATGTAGCAACGTCTTGTACATACGTCGCTAACAAGGCGATAGTTTTCCGCAGTACACAGCGATAGAAAAACTGCTGCTAACTAGCGTTAGCGATAGTTATCGCCAATTCTTGTACATATGCCCCTGAATACTTTGAGGATGAGAAAGTGGCAGACTTTGATGAGTGATTTTGGAAATAAGCTGAAAGACCTTTTTGAAGCCTCACGTGCGTCAGTTTCAGGAATAGCTACAATAAACATGAGTAAATTCACTTCTTATAGTAATAAAAAGTCAATACGCCTTTTCTCGGCCAAGGACGATAAAACAAGCAAACATCAAACCCTGATGTGACTTTTGTCTGCATGAACACAATCCTTGTTTTTCGATAAGGAGGTGGAATTACACTGCCGCTTACACAGCGCAGTAAAGATTCTTTCTGTAAATTAAGCCATTTCCTTCTGAGCTCTCCGAAGAGACTTATGATGCCAGTGACAGCTCGGATATTAAAATGTAATGTTTCCAATATTGTCGTGTAAATGTAAATCAAATAGGGCGCTGCAGTCGGTGCTCCGTTTTTCCCATTTTCCATCAGAATGGCAATGTAGTAATTTAAAAAGACGAAGCGGCTCAGAAACACTAATAATCATGACTTTGTGTCTAGGGAAGGTGGGAGGAGGCTGCTTAGAAAAGTGTGGGGGAGGGGTGTGGGTCTGATGGACCATCCATACCTTATGGGGCAGATTTACAAGAACTGGCGCATCCCTGCATATTAGCAGGGATGCGCCAGTTAAATTGCGACACGTAAAAAAAACCTTGCGCCACCATGGATGCGCTGCATTTACAATGCGGCGCACCATGGCGCAAGGATAGACAGATGCGTGACGCATCTTTTCGGCGTAAGGGCAGCGCATTGCTGGAGTCGTGTCGCAAGTCCGACGCAACTCCAGCAATGGTTTGGAATGCCTATTCCTAACATGCTGCATCACTCCTTACGCCTGCTTCAAGCAGGCGCAAGGTTTTGACGTAGTGGCGTCGTAAAAGTGACTCAGTGAATCTTGTAGATTTCACTGCGTCACTTTTACGAGGCTTTCCTGCGTGGGAACGCCCACCCTGCATTCATTATACCTGACGCAGGTATAATGTAGCGCAGGGCTTTACAACGTGACGCATCTCCCTAGACGCGTCACGTTGTAAATATGTCGCAACGTGGCACATTGTTTACGACTCCGCTGCGTCACAGAAGTGACGCAACGGCGGCGTAAAGTTGTCGCAAGGGGCTTGTAACTCTGCCCCATGTGTCTGCGAGAGTACAGCTCAGTGACATGAACACCCACATACACAACAGTTAACAGCCCTGCAAGGGAACATAGCCGAAAATAGGGGGGAATATGTGCATCGACTTAAATTCACCACGATGATAGGGACAGTGGAAGTGAGGTCACGCACACTTTGACCTCCGATTATATCAATGGTTTAACCCTTTGTCACGTCCTTAGCCCCTAATCAGACTCACCTCTAAGGGCCCGGCTTGCGTTCTGTTCCTGCCACTGCTCTCGTGACACCTGAGACCAGGGGTAGCACCGGTTGTGTCAGTGGCTCCAAAGGCAAGGCAGATTTAGCAGCTGTTACCCGTGGAGACCCTCCTATTGACCTGTGTGTAGGTTTGCCACCTTTCTTAGAAAAAATACCAGTCATTCTTACGTTTTACTATTCTGGAAATGCCAAAAGATTGTAGGTGAATATGAATTTGTGCAAAATCCTCAGCACTTTTTTTTTTTATAAACTAAGAATCCCTCTGTTCACTTTAAAAATCATTTATAAATAATTTAAACAGCTATTAAATACAGTTTAAGTTATTTTTCATGCAATTGCTCTTTTAGGCTTATATTTCAAACTGAATAAATATTGGATTTAATTGATTTTCACAACTATTTCCCAGGTGTTGATATAAAAAATACAGGCCAGGCCAGTAAAATTACGAGTAGAGGGTAGCATCCGTGTGGTTGTTTTGTGAAAACTTCTAGAAATATATTTGTCCTACAGGTATTTCTTTTTGCAAAAGCCTTCATAAAAATGTGACCTTTGATGTTATATGCTATTTCTCAAGCATGCTCAGAAAGAACTTTCTACCTTATATTTTCCCTGTATGATTTTGATAATAAAGCCAAAAAACATCGTAGATGGTTCAATTCTGAACTCAAAATTTCCTGTCAAATTGCGCCCTTGGTGTGCGTGGGATTAAAATGCACAAAGGTCGTAGCTAATGCCAAAAAATAATAAATAATATAGGAAAGAAGTAATACGTTGGCATTTTCGTTTTCTTAACCTTTTTCTTTCATCTGAGTTGTACTTGTAACCCTTTGATTCACTCTACACCTCCACTCTCTCGTTTCACTGAATCGAAAATCCACACATTTATTTCACTGAGTCGTTTACTCTCCCTCCCCACCTTCCTCACACCCTCCTTGGTTGACTGGCAGCAGGGCATTGGGTGGACTCTCTTAGATAATGGAATGTGCACCTCAACTGCACAGTAGAGAGGACAGGTTTTCCATAATTCTCATTTTCAGCACCATTGACTAAGCATCTAATCAGCTCAAATTGGAGCAATCAGCAGGGAGCTGTTGCCGTGATTCTCTGTTCTCCTTTCATGCTCTCTTGTGTTCCGTCATCGCAGAGATATTTTAAGGGCCTATAAAGTGCAGTTGTGTACAGCGGCTCTGGGAGAACTCTATGCCCACCTTTGCATCTTGAGAACAAGGCCTTCAGAACTGGGCACATGGGTCCTTTTCACTGATGCTGCGGTGCAGCAGAACTTTTGAACATTCCACTGCCAGTGTGGGTCACTTGTCTGTATAGACCCTTAACTCTTTGTCAGCTGACAGAGTAGCATGTTACGCAGTCGCGGTCCGTGCAGGTAACAGCGGTCCCCCCTTTCCCGGCCCCACCGTTGTTACTTGCACAGACCACGGCTGATGTAACGTAAAAAAATGTAAAACATCTTAAAAGGGTTTCTCCACTGTTTGGGGACCATTTCAGCCCATTTATCTTTACATTTCAAAATTTAAGCCGACCACTTCGAACTTAGCAGCTGCCGAGGTTCCTCGTTTCCAGGCAGCTGCGGTCCGTGCAGGTAACAGCGGTGAGGCGGTGGAGCTGGGTAAGGGGGATTTCAAGGGACGATGCAGAGGGAAAATTAAATAAATTATAAAGTTTCCCTCTGCATTGTACCTTGACCCCTTTCCCGGCCCCACCGCCCCACCGCTGTTACCTGCACGGACCGCTGCTGTTTCCAGGGCACAAGGTAATATGTTGTCTGGCTGCTTTCAGTGTAAAATGTAGTTACAGACTGCTGGACATTTGATGTGCTGACCTTTAAGGAAGTTCTACCAATCACTTTATCACCACTTCTACTCTACAGGGGCACATTCTAGTTACAATTCATGATTATTTAGGTACTTATTTTTACTTTCATTTACAGAGCACTATTTACTACAATCTCGCAATGAGCAGATCTCATTCATTTATTATTATTATTATTATTATTATTAAAATCATTTGTATGGCGCGGCGAATCATCCCCAAGGGGATCTCTCGCCGCCTGAGAAGAGACACCCTATAGGCAGTGAGATCTTTAGAATAGCCAGGTCTTAAGCATTTTCTTGAATTGAGATAAATTGGAACAGGCCCGGATCTCGTCGGGGAGACTGTTCCAGTGGCTGGGGGCAAGATGAGAGAACGCACGCCCCCCCATTTTGGCCTTCCTTATTCTCCTTGTGCAAAGCAGATTACGGTTGCTAGATCTCAACTGTCGTACGGGTTGATAACGTTCAATTTTCTTCATCAGATAGTCCGGGCCAGTCCCCTGGAGAGACTTAAAAACCATACATAACAGCTTGAAAATAGCTCGTTTCCTGATAGGAAGCCAGTGTAATTGGCGTAGGAGAGGTAAAGAGGGGGTCCACGCTGGTTTATTTAGGGCAAGGTGGGCTGCCGTGTTTTGAACCACCTGCAGTTTAGATAACAGGTTCTCCCTTACTCCAACCAGCAGAGAATTGCCATAATCCAATCGACTAACTAAGAGCGACTGAATGAGAGCTTTCCTGGCATTAAGCGGGATCCAAGGAAAGATCTTTCTAAGCATCCGCATGGTTCCAAAACAGGTTCCTGACAAAGTCTTCACCTGTTCTTCCATGGATAGTTTATTGTCAATTCTGATGCCTAGGTTCTTGGCCCATCCTCTTGGGGAGGGTGCCTCTCCTAGTTCTGTTGGCCACCAATCTAGGGTCCACAGTTCCTCCGCATTTCCAAACAGCAATATCTCTGTTTTGGAGGAGTTAAGTTGAAGGAAATTCATCCTCATCCAACTTGCTATACTAGTCATACAATTTATGAACTTTAGTTTGGTTGCTGCAGGGTTATCCTCTATGGGGACTATCACCTGCGTGTCGTCTGCATAAGATATGGTCTCAAACCCACAGCTTCTAATAATTGAGGCTAAAGGGGCCACATATATATTAAACAAAGTGGGGCTCAAGATAGAGCCTTGTGGGACCCCCTTATCCACCAGAGTGGTTTGTGACACAAAGGAGTCCAACTGGACACATTGTGTTCTGTCAGACAGATAGTTCTGAATCCATTTAAAGGCCATGCCCCTGACACCAATCTCTCGAAGCCTGTCCAAAAGGATGCGATGAGAGATGGTGTCAAAGGCAGCCGACGGATCGAGCAACACTAACATGGCTGGAGTATCCTTGTCCAGTAGCATCCTTAAGGTATCCATGACCTCCAACAGTGCGGCCTCGGTGCTATAAGAAGCACGGAAACCCGACTGGGATATATCCAGTAAGTTGTTCTGTTCCAAATAGCAAGAAAGATGCCGATTGATTAGTGTCTCCATGATCTTTGAACAACAAGGAAGGAGAGAGATTGGTCTAAAATTTTGTAAATCAGTGGGATCTGCTAATGCCTTTTTGAGCAGAGGTTTGATACGTGCATTTTTCCATTTACGCGGAAAAGTAGCTGTGGCTAACGAGATATTATGTATTTATTTATTTATATATGGTCTTTTTAATTATATACGGTAAAAAGTGTAGCAAATCTCCTCTACTGCAATCCCAAAAATTCAAAGCCTCCAATCATTGCACCACACGTTTACAGACGTGACGACAAGCCCACAGAACTCTCTGCCAATCCACATAAGAACGCAACCCTCCCTCCGCTTCTTCAGAAAAAAATTTAAAACTACTAATTTCTTCTGCAAGGTTTCGAATTTAAATTGTAGCTTGTTTAATAACTGCACTTCTCCAATATGTGTCCTGTGCCTTGCCATATTTAATGCGAGGAAATTGAACTTGCTGGCAGATATGTTAGTGTAGTGTTGTGGGATTGTGTGCAGTAGGACCCTTGTGGTCCTCGGCAGACTCCTTACAAAGTTGCATAATCAGTTGGGAGGTATCTGTGTGTGACTGGGTGTGGTCAATAAAGTTTATGATGTAGTGCGTTCAGTTAACGGTTACATGCTGAAGAATAAAGACGTATGTTATAGAGCTCCGTGTGTGGCGTGGTCAGTTGCATGCTTCAGAGCTGAGGATGGTGCGACAACTGGTGAGAAGTAGGGGATACATGCCCCAAAGAAACAAGACTGCTCTCAGAGCCAAGGTTCAGCAAACTGCTTGTGCATGCCACATGTGCCCCAAGAAGCAGTCTACAGCGTATGGTTGGCGTTGGGAGTCAAAGCAATGATTTAGCTTTTACAGGGCCCTTGAAGAAGGTGAAGGCCCTATAGAGGAGCACAGTAAGAAAGCTCGCCAGAAACTCGCCACAAGCCTACTGGTAAGGCCAAAAGAGAGATACTGCACCACAGTATAACACAGAGCCATTGTCCATACAAAGCAGAAATGCTAAATGCAGTGACATCCAGGTACGAAGAATGGCTAAAGGCAGCAACAGTCAGGTGCAAGAAAGCGATAACAGCAGAGGTGCTAAAGAAACGCTAAAGGCAACAACAACCAAGTAAGATGCACAAAGTTGAGAGCATTGATGAACATTTGCAAGGGACAAAACTGTTACTCATCATTAAGAAAAGAAGATGGCACCGTACGACATCAGCCTGGTTGCGACGACCTAGATATAAACACCCGTTGATGCTTGCAGAAGGTGCAGGTCCAGGCGAGCAGCGACCATTGTTGGGACAGCATATACTCTCAACATCAGTAAGTCCCAACACAAGTTATGATGCTGCTGCATTCCTGAAACCACCATATCCCTTCGATCCTGCCTGATGGAATGCATGGATCAAAATGTTCAATGACTTCATTGATGCTCTAGAAGAAGTAGATGACAAAAAGATCATCAAATACTTGAAGAACCTTGCAGGTGAAGGAATGAAAGAAGTGATAAAGAAAATATCACAAGCTGATGAAGTATCGCACCATCAAATAAAAGAAATGTTGGAAGCCAGGTTCAATCCAATGCCGAATGTCGACTATGAAAAGTAAATTTTCAACCAGGCAAGACAGCAAGTTGGTGAAACAATAGATGAGTTTGTCAAAAGGCGTGATGCCCTCATCAAGCACTGCAAGTTCAGTGAATTCAATGACATGGAAGCCATGTGTCTCAGAGTCATCAATAGTTGCATCTACAATTCGTTCGGACATCACACGGTGAAAGAGGCACTCAGTCTAGAAAAGGTACTCATGTCTGCAAGAACTGAGGAACGTGCAGATCAACAAGCTGGTGATAGAGAAGCTGGAATAGCCCAGAATGAATCATCATTGATCATAAAAAGTAAGCAGAAACATACAGTGGAGGCCCATAAAACGATGTCTCCGAAGAAAAAGAAATTGTGTTTCTGATGTGGATTCTCATTTCCACCCTATGGCAAATGTCCCACCATTGGGCAGATATGCAAAGGCTGTCGGAAAGAAAACCATTTCATAACGGTCTTCAAAGCGAAAGAGAAACTAAGTGCGCCACAAGAAGAAGAAAAAATGGATGCCAGGAAGTTTCAAAGGCGAATGGAGCCACATGGCAACATCAATTGAGGCAAGCAGAGACTAAACAAAGTCGATTGTCATCAAATTAATCTTCCAAAGGCTCTTCAGCATCATCATCGAGCAACAGTGAAGAAGATGGATGTGCAATGGTGATGTCGACCGCAGAGCGACATGCACATGTAGAATAGGCTGCTTGCACAGAAGAACACAAGTCAAAGAGAGATCGCCACATGAAGCAACCAAACTCATTTGGACAGTGCCCTAAGATCACTCTAAAGGTGAATGGCTGCCCTACAACTTTTATTATAGACAGTGCTACATCGATGAATATCATGCTGGCAGAAAAGCACAGTGAGCTGTATCCGGTACCACATCTAACGCCATTAAAAATAAAGGTGTACACATGGGCTGCTTCTACAGCACAATTCCAAAATAAAGGGTCATTAGTAGCAACCATGAGGCATAAGAAAATGACAGCAAAAGAACAAATTCATGTCCTCTAAGGTACTTTGTTGAGTGCATGTCTACTCAGTTTCTATTCTATTCTATTCTATTCTATTCTATTCTATACTAAACAGCACTTGTATACGGCATAGCTACCCTTAAGCGTCTCAGTGCTGACAGTGCGGCACAGACCCATTTGAGGAATTTAAGGGGCACAGACTCATTTGAGGAATCTAAGAGGATCTATTCAGCACTGCTGCTGGCATGGGACTGATATCCACCAACTACAACCTCAATGTATATTCTGAAATAGTAAGTCAATTCCTGTTGTGTTTCATGGACTAGGGTAACTCAAGACAATGAAGGTGCAACTTCACATTAATGAGGACATTTGTCCTGTTGCTCAGTGACACCGTTGGATTGGTTTTGATTTACAGGAGATGGTTGAGAAAGAACTAGAAACATTATTAAAGCATGACATCATCGAGCGCTCTACTGGTCCGACGCTATGGGTTTAACCCATAGTGGTAGTGCCAAATAGGACAGTGGAGGTGCAGTGCGCATTGGTGTTGATATGCGCCAGGCCAGCAAAGCAGTTGAGAGAGAAAGACATTCAGGTCCACACATAGCGGACATGATTACACAGCTGAATGGTGCCAAAGTCTTTTCCCATCTTGATTTGAAAAACAGATACCATCAACTCAAGATGGAAGAGAACTGTAGGTACATTACTACTTTTTCAACTCATGTTGGTTTGCTCAGATACAAAAGCCTCAGCTTTGGTGTGTCCTCGGCTGCAGAAATCTTTCAGGATATCTTTCGCTGAGTAATTCAACCTGTCACTTAAGCGTTTCACTACAGTGATGATATACTAGTTTTTGGGGCCCCACTAAAGGAGCATGACAAAGCTCTTATGCTAGTATGCTGTCTGCACACTGATGCAGGTCTTACTTTAAATGCAGAAAAGTGTGAGTTTCCCAAAACCAAACTCAAATTCTTCCGGGCATATTTTCTCTGAAGCAGGAATGACTCATGACCCTCAAAAAGTACAAGCATTGTCATCCACTTGCCCCCCACAAGATGTAAACATGCTGCGATCCTTCTTAGGCATGGAAAGCTATTGCTCCAGATACATCAGTTGCAGCTGCTGCCAATATGCAGCTGGGGTGGCAGGGCAGCAGTGGCGGCGGGGGGGGGAGGGTTAAATTAAAAAGGTAATTATTTTTAAAACTTACCTGATCCTGCGGCCGCCTCACGCTTCTCCTGCTGCTCCCGACAGTCCCTGGAACAGACTCCCCAACCAATCCAGATGCTGCTCTCATACTATGAGAGCAGCGCCGGGATTGGCCTGAGCGGGCTGCTTAGACGCTCCGCTCAGGCAGAGGGAGTCTGGCACGTTTCATCACCTGACTGTAGAATACAGCCGGGTTAGAGAAACCTAACTGCACTTGTCTGTTTGGCCGGCCTAAGACGACCGGCCATACAGACATGCGCACCTGGATGTGCACAACCACTCCTCCATGTGACTCCAGCCCAGCCCCTCCCTACGCACCCTGACTCGGCCAGCAGTTGAAAAATAAAGTGATATTAAAATATTGTTTTATTTTTCAGCTGCTGGCTCTGAGCCAGTGGGGTGATGCTCCTTTGCCATTGTGAATAAGCCTCTGCTGAGATACATTTGTGACTTTGCTACAGTGAGTGTCCCAATAAGAGATTTGATAAAGAATATTCCCTTCCAGTGGTCCTCTGGATGTGACCGAAGTTTCAAGAAAATCAAACATGCTATTGATAATGCAACTGAAATCATAGTAGATGCAAGCCCAGTGGGGTTGGGCCCAATCCTTGCTCAACACAAATGACATCCAAATACTCAGAGACACATTGTGGTCTATGCTAGCAGAAGTCTATCTCAGACTGAACATGCCTATTCTCAACCTGAAAAAGAGAGCCTGGCTGTAGTGTGGAATTGTGAACATTTTCATGTCTTTCTGTATGGAAAGCATTTCACCCATGTCACTGACCACCATGTGTTGCTCACCATTTTCAGAAATCCAAAAGCCAAGATGCCCCCTCCCATCAAGAGGTGGGAGTTGCGCTTGCAAAAGTATGATTACACTTTTGTGCATAAGCCAGGGAAGGATCAAGACCCCACAGATTACTTCTCACAAGTGTTGTTACTGCGTCACAGTGCAGCGTCTATAGGGGCTGAAGCGTATATCAATTTCATAGTAAAGTATAGCTCCCCTGCAGCTCTATCCATTGAGCAGATTGTTGCTGCTACCAACACAGACATGCTCACACTCAAGGATATCATTGCAATGCAATCATGGAGAAAACATATTCGACCTCTCACAGTGACGAATATAAAAAATGCTAAAAAGTGCAGGAAGAACTTTCCATCACTCCAGAAGGTATTGTACTAAAAGGTTCAAGAATTGCCACACCTGAGCGCTTGAGGCAACAAGTCATTAAACTGGCACGCAAAGGAAAACATCACACTGTAGCCACCAAGAGAGCCCTTAGAGACCGAGAAAAAAGTGGAAGCCTGTTATCTGTGCGACTGCTTATCTCCCAAGACAATACAGCATCAGCTAAATATGTCTGACCTTCCTAAACAAGTGTGGTAGAAAATTGCAGTTGATTTCATTCGACCCTTAAACAATGGACATCATCTCATGGTAGTTATTGATGAGTACTCACGTTTTCTCTTAGTGGAAGATTTATCATCAACCACCCATGACAAAGTCATCAAGAGACTGGATGATATTTTCGTAGCGTGGGGTTCCCTTCATTCTCAAATCTGACATTGGTCCACCTTTCAATAGCAGAGAGTTTAAGGACTTTCTTAGTTGCTTGAACGTGAAACATCAAAAAAGCACTCCTCTTTGGCCACAGTTGGTGTTATTTAATGATTTATGGGCACCCTGAAGAAAGTGGTTCAGCGCTCTGAGCTAGAAGGAATTGATCTCAGGTCAACCTTTTGTCTATCCCTTCGTGCCTATCGGTCAACTTCCCATTGTACAGCAGGTGAAAGCCCTGCCACCTTGCTGTTTGGGAGAGCCATTGGGGCAAAGCTACCACAATGGACCATGAGCCGAGTGATAGGCACTGATGAGATTCGTTTCACTGACACTTCTTGCAAAGGCAAAATGAAGACTTATGCAGATGGGTGCAGATGTGCTCAGGATACAGTTTTCAGAAAAGGGGACCTGATCATCCTAGTCAAACAAAAATGAAAGCGCAAGACTGGCTCTCCGTTTGATGCTGATCCATTGAGAATCATGACAAGTAAAGGACATATGGTGACCGCTCAATGTCCCGGAAAGTCCATCACAAGAGACTCATCACATTTCAAGCATCTGCCTCAATGTTCATTGGCTCCAGACATCATGAGTGAGACAAGTTCACCTGAGTGCCCGAGTTAAGCATCTGAGTCTACATATACAATGACCATGCAACTCCTTCACCTCGAATGACTCGATCTGGAAGAAGGGTGCGAGCACTTTGATGACTCTTTGAGGAGCTCTAATGTATATATGTTGTCCATACTTTTTTTTAACAAATGGGGAGATGTAATATTCTGTGATCATGTTCAGTAGGACCCTTGTGGTCCTCAGTGGACTTCTTACAAAGTTACGTAATCAGTTGGGAGGTATCTAGGTGTGTCTGGGTGTGGTCAATAAAGTTTATGATGTAGTGTTTCAGTTAACAGTTGCATGCCGACAAATAAAGGTGTGTGTGTGAGAAGTTGGCCTGGCATATGCTGTCCACTAATTATAGTGGGCACCTTGCACCAGTCCAAACAACCCCTTATTGGAGATAGGTTAAAGACAACCTTATTGAAAGCTATCCTAGTGGTAGCTATGGAGAGCAGCCTTCAGGCTAAGTCTTGAAGGAATGTAAAGCAGCTTGTTTTACCAGTCTATAATCTCTTGAGTGATCAAATGAAAGGGCACCACACCAGGTATATATTCAAAATATATGTATTTATTGCTAAACACACCCCTCTAGTCTCTTTATGAGGCTAGAGTTCGAAGTACATAAGTTAGAAGTTATTTAAACACAGTAATAGCACAAATACACGTTTGGGCCCTAGGGGCGTACCAAACCATATACCAATAAAGTGGTATAAGAACCACGACTGAACTAGACACTAGGCCTAGAGCCTCTAGAAGTGCTTGGACCACAAGGAACCACCCAAGGTAGTGACACAGGGGACCCACGGGGGACGCGTGCAGTGTAAATACACAACCGCGATACGCCGTTGACTTCTATGGAGAAAGTCGTGATCGGGAAATTAAAGAAAAGGGACACTTAAAGGAGGACTTGGAGCAAACCCTTTGAGATCTAGGACTTTGAAGAGTCTCTACCCATGGGAGCACCGGAGTACTCGTGTTACCTCACCCAGGGAAGCCGGGAGCATAGGTGCCTTTCGGGGTCGGGTTTCGTCGTCGATTTGAATGGCGATCTGCTGCAAAGTGCTGCTGGCGACCAAGTGAAAAGTGTCCGGATGGATCCAAGAGTGGATCGGAGTTCTGAAGAACCTGAAAGCAGAGGGGACAGAGTCTGGGTCACAAGCCAGTGACCAGGAAGTCGATGGACAGATGCCCACCGATGTTGAGTGCTTCAGGTGCGTTGACGGTTGTCTTGACTCTTCAGCCGCGAGGTCCAGGAGGTGTTGTCGGTGACCAGGAGCAGGATTCGGGCTGGTACATGATGTCTGTCAAGTGCTGAGGTATTGCCGACCGGATTGGACCCAACAAGCCTTGGCAACAGCAAGTCTTGATGCAGAGGAAGATCGTTGGTGGTGCAGACCAGCAAGGTCTGGGGAACTCACCCAGCGAGGATAAGTGAGGGCAGGCCTGGAGCAACCAGGATGCCAAGTAAGAAAAAGATTGGCCTTCGTTAAGGGCTACTAGCCAACAGGCTAGCGACCGCGAAGGAGCCTCGAGACGTCGCACGTGGATCTGGCTCACAGGACACTCGTGGAGTGGAGGCCAGTGATCTTCGGTGCAGTTGGTGCTGGAGGCTGGGGCTACTCGGAGCCCAAAGCACGCCTTCGTGGGAGACCCAGAAGAGGATGCACTTGCAAATGTGCTCGGTGTCTAGGGGTCACGGTCTCACTTCACCCACGATAGCTATGGGCCTCAGCTTTGCTGGGGACTCAGGGTAGCCTCAGGAAAGTCTGAGAATCTACCTCTGGTGATGTGATGACTTCGGCGTCCGACGGGAGCTTCAGAAATGCGAACCGGACAGATGCTTCTTTGGTGCCTGCCAAGCAGGGGAGTCACTCCTTGACCCCAAGGGAGATTCTTCTGTCCTCTAATCTTGAGTAGAGCGTCGAAGGTCCAGGATTCTGTTTCAGAGTTTCGTCCAGGGATAATCTAAAGTCCTAAGGACTGGGTTCCTATACTTATACTAAGGATAGGGGTTGGACTACTCTGTGGCCCCACCTATGGGTGGGTC
The DNA here is from genome assembly GCA_963921515.1 of Calotriton arnoldi. Classification (NCBI taxonomy): domain Eukaryota; kingdom Metazoa; phylum Chordata; class Amphibia; order Caudata; family Salamandridae; genus Calotriton; species Calotriton arnoldi. The sequence continues at coordinate 608,004 of CAWUFW010007329.1, read as the reverse complement.
AGGGCAGAGGGGTGGCTACACCCTTTCCTTTGTCCAGTTCACGCCAAAGCAGGGGCTGCAAGCCCCTGATCCGGTTTGAACTGGGGTATGCACAGGGACACCAAGTGTGCCCCCAGTGCAGGACTTCAAAGCACCAGAAAGTGCTCCTGCCCAGCCCCAATACACATTATCCTGTCTGGGGAGGTGGTCACACCTCCCTGGGACAGGAAACCTATTGTCCAGGCCTCCCCTGCCGGAGTTTCGTCCAGCAGCAGGAGGCCAGACTTGTGTCTGTGGCAGTAGCATCCATTTTGTGATGCCAGGCTTTAGAAAGAAGTTACCGGCCAGGCCAGGGTTAACATGTCTCTCCCTCTAGAAGGGTGGAATGCTACCCCGCCGCCAGAATTGGCGGGGGTAGTAGTCCAAGATGTTTGACACCAAACACGACATGTTTAGGTGCAGCCATTCCAAAGTTAGCATTTAACGCGAGGTTATAATGCGCTTAAGAGTATATGGTCAGGCTGCACTACAAACAGCATCAGAGAAGGGTCTCCGAACGCTGCAGAGGGGCCCTGCTCATGCAGGGGCACCCTCTCACATAGGAACCACGCACTCTGCCTTCAGGATTGATAAGGCCTGCCTTAGGAGTGACTTATAGGTTTATATGTGTGTATGTATTTAGTGATATAGGTAACCTATATCACAGTAAGGGGTGCATGCACCACCTTACCCAGGCTGCAGTAGCAGACCTGTGGTGTCAGTTTGGATGGCTTTCCAGGGGTGGCATAATACATGCTGCAGCCCCTGGTAGGCCTCTGAGGTACCTATGCCCTTGGTACATAGTATACCATATACTAGGGACTTATAAGGGCACTCCAGATTCCAATCAGAGATGTGCCTAAGGCACATGGAAACCTTTTACAGAGAAAGCAGATAGACTGGGGCCCTGAATAGCAGGATCCCAGTCCAACTAAGTCATAAACCAGCAAAACACCATAAAAAAGTGGGGGCAACCATATAGTCAGATTCCACCTTCCTACATAACCCCCCCAAACGAAAGGAGATAAGGCTAATCTTGACTAGTTGAGCCTTCATTGACTAAGTGGTCATATAAGGAAGCACCTGCACTAGCATGGTTGCCCCCTGTCTTATGGTCCACTAAGCAATCCCTCACCCTAAGGGTATGAGAGGGTCTCCACCATGGGGAATCACTACCTGTGGTGTGCTTAGGTAAAGTACAAGGCTGGTGAGGTGTCTGAGTAGGGAAGTGAGGCCCTAGGAATGTTGGCCTCAGCTTCCTCAGATCACTGGTCACCATGCATGCCTGTCTTTCCATGACTGAGTTGCACTTTGCTCTAAGGGTCAACCTTTGGCTGCCTACAGCTGGGGGTTGGGTCCCTTTGGATGGATTACTGGAGGGACATGGCAGGTTTGGAAACTTCAGGTCCCAGGTTTGCCCTTGCCTACCAGAGTCTTTCTGGGGGAGGTCCCTACATAAAGGCATGGGGGATCCCTCAGTGTGTAGAGGTGTTTTCACCTGGCTAGGGCTACTAGACTGGGTGCCCCTAATCTGCTGATGGGGGTTCCTCTGGACAGGGGGCCCTGGGGGTCCACTGACCTCCCTGACCTCTGCAGCCCTGGGCTGACTGAGGCAGGGTAGAGAGGGGCAGGTTACCTGCTCCAGACTGGGTACCACCTTGGAAGGGTCCTCTGCCATCAGGGGTGTGGCCAGGCCAGGCCTGACTACCTCTGGGGCAGTTCCTTCATTAGGGGTAGGGTCAGTTCCCTGAGGAGGCTGACCCTTACCTACTGTCTGGAGGGAAGAAGACTTTTCTTCAACCCTTGTGCTCTCTTTTGGGGGAGAGTGGGCCATTCTTTCAGGCTCCATCTCTCCAAATTCTTGGGCTGGGGCTGTGGCCATTACAGCCCCACTAACCTTTACAGGGACGCCCAACATCCTAAGGTGGGTTTGGTGTTCAACTTCAGCCCAGGCTGAAATCTCCAGATCATTGCCCATCAGGCAATCTACAGGTAAGGTGGGGGACACTGCCACTCTCTTTGGGCCTGTGACCCCTCCCAGCTGAGATTGACTATGGCCATGGGGTGATCTGTTCTGACACCATCAATGTTGGTCACCTGGTATTTAAACTCAGGTAAAAGCTGGTGAGGGGGACTAGTTTCCCTGCCACCATGGTGACACTAGCCCCTGTGTCCCTAAATGCCACAGCTTTCTGACCATTAATCATTGGCTCCAGTCTGTACCTGCCCATTGCTGTGGGATCCATGGTAAGGGTGGCAAATCCTACGCCACCATCAGAGTCAGAGGAGTCTGTTGAGGGGTCCCTGTCTGAACCAGGGCCCACCTCTGTTCCTGTTGCAAAAGCACCTAACTTTTGGGTGCACTACTCCCAACTGGAGGATTACTACTGGTAGTACCAGGAGGGGGGTAGTAGTTGCTGGGGGAACATTTTCTTTATTGCCAATCCTGGGGCAACTGGGATCAGACTTCCAGTGCCCAGGCTTTTACAGACATGGCAATATGGTTTCTTTTCAGGAGAGGAAGGAGTTTGGGACCCACCCCCAGAAGAGGAATTTTGGGGCCCTGTAGTGGACTTATCCTTAGATTTATCCCCACCTTTCTCTTGGGACTTGGTAGAATCTTTCTTCTGGTCACCACCCTGATTTCTAGTTTTTACTCTGGTTCTGACCCATTTGTCTGCCTTCTTTCCCAATTCTTGGGGAGAGGTCAGATCAGAGTCCACCAGATACTGGTGCAAAAGCTGTTTTTGACAATTATTAAGGATCTGCTCCTCATAATCAAATTGTACAATCCTAAAAAGTCATGCACTTTGTTGCCATGTATCCAACCTTCCAGAGCCTTTGTAGCACAATCTACAAAATCAACCCAGTCTTGAGTCTGAGCTTTTGGGTGTCTCTGAACTTCAACCTATACTGTTCAGTGGTTAGGCCAAACCCATCTATCAGAGCACTCTTCAAGACTGTGTAATTGTCAGCATCCTCTTCTCTTACAGTGAGGAGCTTGTCTCTACCTTTGTCTGCAAAGGAGAGCCACAAGATTGCTGCCCACTGCCTCTGGGGGACCTTCTGACCTTTACAGGCCCTCTCCAGTGCAGTTATCCATTTGTGGATGTCATCCCCACTCTGGTAGGGACAATCTTGTTTAGGTTTCTATGGTCATAAGACCTTTCCCTATCTCTAGGGATATTGCTGCCACCATGGGACTCTAGTCCCAACTTTCTTCTCTCTTTGAAGAGATCTAGGGACTCCCTGTCTATAGCCAGTTGCTTCTTTTTGATTTCAAGCTGAGCTTCCTCATATTGAACCAGCCTCTTTCTTCTCTCATGAGAGGATTCCCTCCTATGAGATGAGACAGAGCTCCCTATTGAGGTGCCAGAGTGGTTAGACTCCTGAGAAGGAGACCTAGACCTTCTGGGCACACTCATAATCCTTCCTGGGGGACAAAGAGGGCATCATTCTGATCATCCTCTTCATCTTCCTCAGGAGGGATTGGATTATCCAAGTCAGGGCCATTGTCGCCCTCCTGGCCAGTTTCAGAGGGGGCTGGGGGTATTGGTACCCCTGGTCCCATCCTCATCTTCTGCCCCACCCTCAGCTCCTACCCCTTCAGTCCCCAAGGGCTTACTAAGGTCATAAGCCACCAACAACTCCTTGAGGTGCTGGGTGGTGGGGCTTTGGCCTGTCCTTATTTTTCTCAAGTTGCATAAAGCTCTCAATTCCAAGAATGGGAGTGTATCATACTTGGAGGGTGGAAGCTCAGTGGCTTCCTGCAAGGATTCTTTAGATCCTACCCTTAAAGACATTACTAGTGTGGTGTGGTGTATGCACTACCTACTCTAGTGCGGCCTACTAAACTCTCTTGAGTTGTAGAAAGGGTTGTGCTATCCCTTAACACACAACTCTAAGTTCAGTAGAACTTACTGTATTCTAAGCTTAAATTATATGTACCTTAGGTACCTTTAATGGTTTTCAGTTGATCAATTCAATTGAGATTATCTGGTAAAACAATAGCAAGCTGGAATCCCACACGCTGCACACCAATGTGAGAAGTTGGCCTGGCATATGCTGTCCACTAATTATAGTGGGCACCTTACACCAGTCCAAACAACCCCTTATTGGAGATAGGTTAAAGACAACCTTATTGAAAGCTATCCTAGTGGTAGCTATGGAGAGCAGCCTTCAGGCTAAGTCTTGAAGGAATGTAAAGCAGCTTGTTTTACCAGTCTATAATCTCTTGAGTGATCAAATGAAAGGGCACCACACCAGGTATATATTCAAAATATATGTATTTATTGCTAAACACACCCCTCTAGTCTCTTTATGAGGCTAGAGTTCGAAGTACATAAGTTAGAAGTTATTTAAACACAGTAATAGCACAAATACACGTTTGGGCCCTAGGGCGTACCAAACCATATACCAATAAAGTGGTATAAGAACCACGACTGAACTAGACACTAGGCCTAGAGCCTCTAGAAGTGCTTGGACCACAAGGAACCACCCAAGGTAGTGACACAGGGGACCCACGGGGACGCGTGCAGTGTAAATACACAACCGCGATACGCCGTTGACTTCTATGGAGAAAGTCGTGATCGGGAAATTAAAGAAAAGGGACACTTAAAGGAGGACTTGGAGCAAACCCTTTGAGATCTAGGACTTTGAAGAGTCTCTACCCACGGGAGCACCGGAGTACTCGTGTTACCTCACCCAGGGAAGCCGGGTGCATAGGTGCCTTTCGGGGTCGGGTTTCGTCGTCGATTTGAATGGCGATCTGCTGCAAAGTGCTGCTGGCGACCAAGTGAAAAGTGTCCGGGTGGATCCAAGAGTGGATCGGAGTTCTGAAGAACCTGAAAGCAGAGGGGACAGAGTCTGGGTCACTAGCCAGTGACCAGGAAGGCGATGGACAGATGCCCACCGATGTCGAGTGCTTCAGGTGCGTTGACGGTCGTCTTGACTCTTCAGCCGCGAGGTCCAGGAGGTGTTGTCGGCGACCAGGAGCAGGATTCGGGCTGGTACACGATGTCTATCGAGTGCTGAGGTGTCGGCGACCAGATTGGAACCAACAAGCCTTGGCAACGGCAAGTCTCAATGCAGAGGAAGATCGTCGGTGGTGCAGACCAGCAAGGTCTGGGGAACTCACCCAGCAAGGGTAAGTGAGGGCAGGCCTGGAGCAACCAGGATGCCAAGTAAGAAAAAGATTGGCCTTTGTTAAGGGCTACTAGCCAACGGGCTAGCGACCGCGAAGGAGCCTCGAGACGTCGCACGTGGATCTGGCTCACAGGACACTCGTGGAGTGGAGGCCAGTGATCTTCGGTGAAGTTGGTGCTGGAGGCTGGGGCTACTCGGAGCCCAAAGCACGCCTTCGTGGGAGACCCAGAAGAGGATGCACTTGCAAATGTGCTCGGTGTCCAGGGGTCACGGTCTCACATCACCCACGATAGCTACGGGCCTCAGCTTTGCTGGGGACTCAGGGTAGCCTCGGGGAAGTCTGAGAATCCACCTCTGGTGATGCGATGACTTCGGCGTCCGACGGGAGCTTCAGAAATGCGAACCGGACAGATGCTTCTTTGGTGCCTGCCAAGCAGGGGAGTCACTCCTTGACCCCAAGGGAGATTCTTCTGTCCTCTAATCTTGAGTAGAGCGTCGAAGGTCCAGGATTCTGTTTCAGAGTTTCGTCCAGGGATAATCTAAAGTCCTAAGGACTGGGTTCCTATACTTATACTAAGGATAGGGGTTGGACTACTCTGTGGCCCCACCTATGGGTGGGTCAGGGCAGAGGGGTGGCTACACCCCTTTCCCTTTGTCCAGTTCGCGCCAAAGCAGGGGCTGCAAGCCCCTGATCCAGTTTGAACTGGGGTATGCACAGGGACACCAAGTGTGCCCCCAGTGCAGGACTTCAAAGCACCAGAAAGTGCTCCCGCCCAGCCCCAATACACATTATCCTGTCTGGGGAGGTGGTCACACCTCCCTGGGACAGGAAACCTATTGTCCAGGCCTCCCCTGCCGGAGTTTCGTCCAGCAGCAGGAGGCCAGACTTGTGTCTGTGGCAGTAGCATCCATTTTGTGATGCCAGGCTTTAGAAAGAAGTTACCGGCCAGGCCAGGGTTAACATGTCTCTCCCTCTAGAAGGGTGGAATGCTACCCCCGCCGCCAGATTTGGCGGGGGGTAGTATTCCACGACATGTTTAGGTGCAGCCATTCCAAAGTTAGCATTTAACACGAGGTTATAATGCGCTTAAGAGTATATGGTCAGGCTGCACTACAAACAGCATCAGAGAAGGGTCTCCGAACGCTGCAGAGGGGCCCTGCTCATGCAGGGGCACCCTCTCACATAGGAACCACGCACTCTGCCTTCAGGATTGATAAGGCCTGCCTTAGGAGTGACTTATAGGTTTATATGTGTGTATGTATTTAGTGATATAGGTAACCTATATCACAGTAAGGGGTGCATGCACCACCTTACCCAGGCTGCAGTAGCAGACCTGTGGTGTCAGTTTGGATGGCTTTCCAGGGGTGGCATAATACATGCTGCAGCCCCTGGTAGGCCTCTGAGGTACCTATGCCCTTGGTACATAGTATACCATATACTAGGGACTTATAAGGGCACTCCAGATTCCAATCAGAGATGTGCCTAAGGCACATGGAAACCTTTTACAGAGAAAGCAGATAGACTGGGGCCCTGAATAGCAGGATCCCAGTCCAACTAAGTCATTAACCAGCAAAACACCATAAAAAAAGTGGGGGCAACCATATAGTCAGATTCCACCTTCCTACAGTGTGTTACAGAGCTCCGTGTGTGATGTGGTCATGTGTGTGCTCCAGAGCTGGGGATAACGCGACACATAGAAAAAGTGTTCATGCACTTGAAAAGTACTATAGGGAGTTGTGTCTGACTTGTCACTGACAGTTTTGATTCTTTGTAGGGCCAAGTCAGCCTTCCATCGGTGCAAGTGACTCAGGTGTCATTAACAACTATTATTCAACTAGTCCCCTACAGCTCAGTTGGTGGAGAACATTAGGTAAATAGTCAGTATTATAATTTAAAAAAATCTCTGAGGCCTGTATAGTCTATTTTCTTTTTACTTATCACTAATAGATACATCTGGGCTTCAACTTTATTCTGGATTTTTTTCAATTCTGACACTGTATTCCCTACAGAAGACTTTTCTAAACTCAGAGGAAAAATCTGAAACCTAAACGTGTGTTCCATGTAACTCTCTAGTGGCCACAGGTACGCCCAGACATGGGTCTTGGCTTGTGCTCACTATGCCACTGGAACCAAGCTACACCCGACAGAGTAGCCCCAATCAGGGCTAAACTGGTCCAAGGTTCCTTGTTTTCCAGGTCAGAGAAGACCTGGCCTGGCAGTTCTGGCTGGACTGTTCCTATTGGAGCGAGGTCAAGACTGATTTGCATATGGCTCAGTGCTTAATTTGAGGCTGTGATTTCCGGTGCATGCCACCAGCAGTTAATTGGCAGCACCGGCACTTATGACACCCTGCCACATGGTGGGCTGTTTGATTTAGAGTGAGCACAATAACAGTTGTTTACTAACTCAATATATGTTAAAAATTACTATTACCTGCCAATCATGCTAAACTTATAGCTTTGGAGCCCTGGAATAGTCTGAATTGTCACACTTGTAGGAGTGTGATGGTTAGTAGCTGGTTTGGTACTGTCATTGGTAGCGCTGGCAGGGGCAATGGGTGGTGTAGGCTGCAGTGACCTCCTGACGAGACCCCTGGCACCTAATTGTTTACAAATTAAGCACTGATATGGCTGAGTCCAAAATGAGGTAGCATGATGGGCATAAGAATGATGGCTTATAATGCTACCCCAAGCGCAATTGCCAGCGGTTAGACTTACTTGAAGCAGCCCTCCCATCACCTTTTATGTGTGTGTTTGATGCTTGATTTTCAGGGCTTCCAGATGGGGTACACTTACAAAGAATATCACTCTAAATGGGGATCAGTTATAGAGACTGTGTTT